>JBBDGP010000292.1:2300000-2765000 GCA_037952835.1 Lithobates septentrionalis
CATGATTTCTTTCTCCAATTACCCCCTGAAAGACCAATTCTGCAGAATTGTCTGCTGGAGATCTCTTGAATGGAGGCGGGCCCACTGCACTGCTGGGATCGGATCGATGCTGTGAAAAGGCCCAGCGTGGACACGGATGCCCGGATCATGATTGTCAAACTCGTTTGGACTTTCTTCACCGCATTCTGGATTTTCATTGTTTTTTCCTCTGGGAGAAAATTTTTTTCCTGCACAGAATCGATGGTGTAACCCAAGAATTTTATTATCTGAGAAGGAACCAGATTCCACTTCTCTCTGTTGGCAAACACAAGGAGATCGTCCAAGTAAGGGACAATTTAAATTCCCCTCATCCTGAGCAGTGCCAAGGCTTCCGCCATAATCTTTGTAAAAGTCCTTGGAGAAGACTACAGTCTGAATGGAAGGGCTCTGAACTGTAGGTGCGACACTACCCCTTCCATCTTGACCGCTAACCGCAAATATTTTTGTGATGCTGGTGCTATGGGGACATGTAGATAGGCATCCCTGAGGTCTATGGACGCTAGGAAGCATCCTGGTGTAAGTTTCCTCACTGAAAAAATCGTATCCATTCAGAACTTCTTTTACCGAATGGATTTGTTTGATATTTTTAGGTTCAGGATTAATCAAAACTTCCCCAATGGTTTTTTGACCAAAAAAATGTGTGACTAGCAGCCTAGTCCTTCCTCTTCCCGGGAAACTGGGATGATCACTTTCTGTTGTATAAGCTCCTACAGGAGAGACGTCATTGCCAGTGATTTCTCCTGATCTCAGGGAACCTGGGTTAGGTAAAAACGACTTAGAGGGGTCTCTGAGAATTCCAACCTGTAGCCCTCTGATATTGCCCTGAGGACAAACGTAATGGATGTTGCTGTTTTCTACTGCGGGAAAAAAGACTGTAGTCTCCTTCCCACAGTCCAAAAACCATCGCTGACTTTTGGCGGGCGGGTTAGGAGGTCGGAATAATACCTCTGATTTACCTCAACCTCTCTGAGATCTCCAGGGTTTCTTGTATCCTGTCTCCTTTTTCTCCTGGGTTTGGCGAAAAGAAAGAAAAGCCCAGAGCAAAATAAAATAAAATAAATAGGCGTAGGGCTGGCATGGCAGGGAAACAGGGTACATAGATAGTACAGAGTGTGGGATTGGTAGAATAAAGTTGGAGGGGGTAGCAAGTTAAGAAAAAGGAGCTGGCCCCTCCCCCTGGCACCACAGCGTTAGGGAAAGTTCAGGGAGCAGCAGCATGTCTGAGGTGGAACAGCTCCTGGCCCAGTTGCGGGCTGAAGTGGCTACACGTGGCAGAGGCGGGAGTCGGAGCTGCAGAGAGGCACGCCGAGGCGGGTGGATGTCGGCAGGGCAGATGCTAGCCCCACCAGTCCTGGGAAGTCGGCGCAGAAATCCGTGGGCGGTATGCAGCGTGGAGGAGTGGTCCGATGTCTGCAGGACCCTCGGCATCCAGGGCTGTGTCGCCTGGAGGGCTGTCTTCCAGTGAGGAGGAGATGATCGGTCAGAGGTCGGGTGAGCTGACGGGGTCAGAGCACGATGGTGGTCCCCCTAGGCTATCGGCAGCGATGGAGACGGGACGGTCGGCTGGTGGGTTTACCCCTGTGCAGCCCGGTAAGTCACACCTTATTTTACCTTCTCTGGGACTGACTAATGGTATGGTGGATGCGGGCCATGGGGGCGGACCGGATGTGCAGGCTGTAGTAGCTGATGGGCTGGGGGGTCCTACGGGTTCCCAGGGGGGCACGGCTCACGGTACTGCGGTGGGGGGTGCTACAGGCTTGTTGGGTTTCTTGGCGCGTCTGTCCCAGCGGCAGAGAGTATGGGGCAGGGTCAGCAGGTGCCTGCAAAAGCCGCGGTGGCAGGGGATGCTGCGAACAAGCAGGATATCATTCGTTTGGCGGCTTCCGCAAAATGCGAGGTGTATGTTGTTTTGAGGGGCCGCTGGGTCCACACCTGAAGCCTGAAGTTTGGGAAAGAATCTTAAAAGGCGAGTACGTTGAGATTTTCTCCCTGCTGCCATTGGAGAAGTGCAATCTGGGTAGGGATAAGCCTGATGACTCCAAAAAGAAGACGAGAAAAAGAGGAAGTATAGGTTGATTCCGCGGACGTTTGCCAATTGGTTGCAGGCGTTCGCTATTATGGCTAGCGTTATTGAGGAAAAGAACCCCGAGCATTGTTCAGCGCGCTTTTGTTATCTGGACTCAGTTGGTGTAGCGTATCGAGTCTACGGGGGCGCGGCGTGGCTTAGATATGACGAGCAGTTGAGGCAGCGGAGGGCGATACGTCCGTCCTTGAGGTGGGATCACAAGGAAATCAGTCTGTGGATGCAACTCATGACTTCGACGAGGGCCCCGAGTCAGTTTTTTCAGGGGGGGGGGTGGCGGTGGACCTTCCTCCCCTGGACAATCGGCCGGTAAAAAGAAAGGGGTGTGTTGGCAGTACAATGAGGGTACCTGCAAGTTTGGGGGAGCGTACCATTACAAGCACGAGTGTTCAGGTTGTGCAGGGGTCCACCCTCTGTCCAGATGCTTCGAGCACGGGAAAGGTCGTTCCGGAGAGGCTGCGATGCGGCCGTTTATCGGTAGGTATCCGGATAGGAGGGCGGCCCAGTTGTTAGAAATGGGTTTTTCAGAGGGGTTTCAGATTCCATGTAATTTGGAGGCTGTTCCCCCGGTGTCCCGGAATTTACGATCGGCCATGCAGCATTCGGATGTAGTTTCAGAGAAACTGCGTAAGGAAGTTGCGTTAGGTCGCATGGGTGGACCTTTTCCCTCTGCTCCGTTTGCTGATTTGGTGGTATCCCCGTTGAGGGCAGTGCCAAAGAAGGAACCCAATAAATTTAGGCTTATGCACCACCTTTCCTTTCCCAAAAGGGGTCAGTCAACTATGCCATTGACCAGGAGGAATGTACGGTGAGTTATACCTCGTTCGATGCGGCAGTGGGTTGGGTTTGCCGTTATGGGCAGGGGGCTTTGATGGCAAAAGTCGATGTTGAATCGGCTTTTCGGTTGCTTCCGGTTCACCCGGACAGTTTTCGGTTGCTAGGGTGTCATTGGAACGATGAGTTCTATGTCGATCAATGTCTTCCGATTGGGTGCTCCATCTCCTGTGCACTGTTTGAGCAGTTCAGCTCATTCGTGGAATGCTTGGTCAGGGATGTGTCAGGAGTGAATTCGATCATCCATTACCTGGATGACTTCCTCTGCGTGGGCTTGGCATCTTCCAAGGTCTGTACGGTACTCCTGGCTACGTTGGAACACATTGCGGATCATTTCGGCATACCATTGGCACCTGAGAAGACAAAGGGACCAATCAAGGTCATCACGTTTCTGGGCATTGTCCTGGACTCATGTGCCATGAGATGCCGTTTGCCAAAAGGACAAACTGGCGGCACTCAAGGCGGAGATTAAGGACATGCTAGGCTTGCGCAAGGTTTAGCTTCGGGCGTTGCAATCATTGTTAAGGAAGCTTAACTTTGCGTGTCACATACTGCTGATGGGAAGAGTATTTTGCTGGCGGCTGGCGGCAAGTACGGCTGGGATCAAGTCACCCAAGCCCTTTTATGCGCTTGGTTATAGCACACAGGGAGGATTTGCTGGTGTGGCATTCCTTTCTGGAGTCGTTTAATGGGAGGGCACTGTGGATGTCTGGCCCGGTTAGCAATTTCGATCTGGAAATCTTCACGGACGCGGCTGGCTCTACCAGTTTTGATGCTTTCGCTCAGGGCAGGTGGATTGTGGGCCCATGGCCGCAGTCATGGATAGACGCAGGTTTCACGAAAAACGTGGTGCTACTGGAATTGTTTCCGGTGGTGCTGATGGTCGAATTGTGGGGCTCTTCTTGAAGGGATCTGAAGGTGCGTTTTCACGGGGATAACCTGGGGGTCGTGCAGGTGATCAATAGAGTATCAGCTTCATCTCCCCCCGTGGTTCGGCCGCTACAACACTTGGTGTTGAGATGCTGCAACTGAATGTTTTTATTTATGCGGTGCACCTTTTCCGGGAGGGGAGACCGTCATAGCTGACGTGTTGTCTCGATTTCAGTGGGACAGGTTCCGAGAGTTGGCGCCGGCAGCGGAACAGCAGGGGGTCCCCTGTCACGACTGGCTGTGGGGGATTGCATTGGAAACGTCTCCGGATGGATCAGGAGGTCGGTGAGTGAGACTACGTGGGCGGCATATAGCAAGGTATGGCAGGAGTGGTTGGCGTTAGTACACATGGCTGGAGTGGATCCTGTGGGCCCGGAGGTGAGGTTGCTGGTATTGTATTTTATTTCCAGGAACATGGAGAATGGGGTGTCAGTGTCCGCATTGGGCAGAAAGATGGCAGGTTTGATGTTTTTGTTTAAATGGCAAGGTTGCCAGGACTTTACTAAGGAATTTTGGGTGAGGCAGTTGCTCAAAGGTTATAGGTGGTCCAGGCAGCACAGGGACACCAGGCGACCAGTTTCGTTTGGTATCCTTTGGGGAATTTTGGCACAGTTCCCGGATTTATGTTCATCGGTTTATGAGGTTTCGCTGTTTAGGGTGGTGTTTTCGTTGTGTGTTTTTTGGGGCCTTTAGGATCAATGAGCTGGTCAGCCCTTCTAAAAAGGTGCAAGGGGGGATTTGGGTACATGAGGTGATGGGCCAGGAAGATAGGGTATCCTTGTTGTTGCGTAGATCTCAGACAGGACAGGTGGGCAAGGGCAGGACGGTACAGGTCTTCTCTTTGCCGGGCTCGCTGCTGTGTCCAGTGAGGTCCGTGAGGGTTTTTTTTGGAGATGCGACCTAAGGCTGTGGGGGCCTTCTTGATACATGCGGACGGGTCCCCATTATCCAGATTTCAATTTGTTTCCATTTTTCGGAAATGTTTGCGGTCGCTAGGTTTAGAAGAAAAGGAATTTTCTTCTCATTCCTCCAGGATAGGGGCGGCGACAGAGGCAGCCTGGTGTGGGTTGGATGCTGAGTCCATCAAGCGCATTGGTAGATGGGAGTTGCATAGGTTTCGGCTGTACGATCGCCCCCATTTGCTGGTGGGGTTGGAATGAGAGTGGGCTGGTCGGGGCTTATGTATGGCTGTAATGGTTTCTTTTTGGGTTTGCTGAGATTATGGTGGTACGTTTGTCTTTTTCTCTTTCAGGTGTTGTGCAGGGCCTGGTCTGG
The DNA here is from genome assembly GCA_037952835.1 of Lithobates septentrionalis. Classification (NCBI taxonomy): domain Eukaryota; kingdom Metazoa; phylum Chordata; class Amphibia; order Anura; family Ranidae; genus Lithobates; species Lithobates septentrionalis. The sequence continues at coordinate 2,305,162 of JBBDGP010000292.1, forward strand.
ATACTGGGCCATTCGTATGTGTTTTGGGGTGCAAAAAGTGCGGATGTTAGGCCGGATGGCCGACAATTGGGGTTTTCAAGACAGGAAGCTTGTGTTCACTGGCTGGGAGTTCCAGGGATGCTATGAAGTAGGATGATTCCAGAGATGCATCGTTTTGCACAGTTGGATAGGCCGCCTGATGTTTTCATTTTGCACGTGGGCGGCAATGATCTGGGAGTTGGATCCATGTTAGACATCACGCGGGACATCAAGTTTCATATCCTTCTTCTCTGCATGGCATTCCCGGACATGGTGATCGTGTGGTCTGACATTGTGGCTCGGACTACATGGCGAATGGCTAGGTCGTTGGAGGGCATTATTAGGGCTTGTAAAAAGATTAATCGGGAGGTAAGCAGATTCGTTGGTGATACGGCACTTGGAGTTGGAGGTGGAGACATGAAGATACCTTCAGGGGGATGGGGTGCACCTTAATGCGGTTGGAATTGATATGTGGACATTGGGGCTGCAAGATGGCATACACCGAGCTCTCAGGGTGTGGAGGGGCACCCAAGGGTAAGGTTTTTCCCCTGGTGTTGGTCTTTGCGGGTGAAGGAAGATACCTCGGAAAGAAGAGTTCAGGACCTGTCAGTGGTATGGGTCCTGATGGTGGTATTCCAGCTAATGGAGGTTTAGCTGGAAGTTTTGGTAACGGGTGCACTGCGGTCAGTAGTTGTCTCTGAGCCAACCTGTCGGCTTGAGGCCTATTAGAAAATTTGAGAGGTACCGCAGTGCAGTATTTAGACAGATGGTATCCGAGGTTCCTGCAAAGACCCAAGCTAGGATGGACTGATGGGTTTAATAACAGATGTTTGTGTTTATGTTAATTTGAAAGTATTTGTTAATAAATAGGGCTGCTACAGCCTATGTTTTACTCCAATTTCAGAGTGGTCTCATCAATTAGGTTATGGGTAATAGGTTGGAGTAAAGGTGGTATTTAAGAAAAAGGTACATCTGTTATACAATAGTCATGAAAATTCTTCATAACCTGAGGGGCTACCTTCTTTTTGGCTGGGAAGGCCTTCTTTTTGTGTCTAAAATCTGTCTAAAATGGCATCAAGATCAGGGCCGAACACCAGGTCCCCCTCAAACAGAAGATCACACAGCTTCTCCTTTTGAAGCAGTATCTCCTGACCATGTCTTAACCCACGATGCCCTACGTGGCGCGTTTACTACCGAAGATCTTGCAGACATTCTCACGGATTCTGCCGAGGCGTTTGCCATGTATCCAACCGCTTTTTGTAAGACTGGCGGAGTGTCAAGCAGATCTTTGCAGGAGGTTCCCGCTTCAATATGGCCTTTTAACGGCTCCAACCAGTGCTCCAGATTCCTGGCTACTACTACGGTTGATGCCATTGTCGGTTTGAGGTTAGCCAGCGTTGTGCCCCAGGCCTTCTTTAACAGGGAATGCACTCTTTTATCCATGGTGTACTTCAGGACCCCCATATCCTCGAATGCTAGGTCTGTATTCCTGGAGACCTGGGAAAAGCCGCATCCAGCTTAGGTCTTTTGTTCCAGACCTGAGCACTGTCCTTGTCAAATGGGAACCTCCGTTTGAGTGATCTTGAGAAAAAGGGGGCCCTTTCGGGATCTTTTCATTCCCTTTTTACAGCCTCTGATAGGAATTTGTGTACCAGAAACACCCGATGCTTAACTTCGCCATACCCTGATACATTTTATCGTGCAAGGATAACTGGGTTTTATCTTCCTTAATGTTTAGGGTGGTATGGATGGTTTTCAACAGGTGATCCACCTCCTCCAGGGACAGCCTGTAGCGAGAGGAAGAAGCTTATTTTTCCTCATCCTCCTCCCCTTCTGATCCTGGGGAGTCACTTCCCCCCTCATCCTCCAAATCGCTGACCTCTCTGGGCGCAGAAGTGGATGGGTGAAAACAGGATGGTGAACCATCCCCACTGCTAGGCTGTGCAACTGGACACTTGATAAGATCGGAACGATTGCATGGTGTCCGAAAACTTTTTCTGGAAAGAACTGAGCAACTCATTGGGCTGGGTCACGGATATCTCCTCTTTGACTACTTCCGCTATACAGGTTCTGCATAACTCCTTGGCCCAAGAATCCCTAAGCGTAGCTTTACAGGAAGCACACTGCTTTTTGGGGGGAGGGGAGGAGTGCTTGGTCTTTTCCTTGACCTTTGCCTGAAATACACCAAGCCACCCGACAAAAAAAACATAATATAACACATCAGGGCTCCCCTTCACCACAGCTTAAAAAGACAGATAGTGACCACAAAACAAACCCCGCAGAATTACTATCCTAATCACCAGGGCTTTTTTTTCTCAGAGAATAGGTGCAGGAACTCCCCCCCCCCCCTTCTGAATCACTTCTTGTCTCCACCCTCTACCCACACCTGAGCAACGTTCCTTGGTTTCATCCCCCATCCACCTCCCAGTACTGCCCGTTTTAGAGAATACAGAGCCAAGTATCATTTTGTGGTGCTAAGTAATTTGTATGGAGTTTGTTAATGATAGCAAGAAAAGTAGTAAAATAGATCCCCCACAGCCAGCAGCAATAGATTTGATCAAAAACAATAGACCCACCCAGCAACAATGGACCGCCACAACAAAATACCACCCAAGCAGCAACAACAGATGCCGCCAGCATCAATAGACTCTCCAGCAGCCAGCAACAATAGACCCCCCTTAGTCAATAGTAGATCTCTTCCAGCAATAATTGACCCCCAGCAACAATAGATTCCCCCCAGCAACAATAGACCTCCCAGCAACAATAGACCGCCACTCAAAAATAGATCTGCTCCAGCAACAATAGATCGCCCAGCAGCCAGCATTAATAGACCCTCCAGCCCACCCCAGCACCCCTTGCCAATACACACAGTACATTCAGTGCTGGAGTTGCCGGAACTGTGTTCTCCCGCGTTCCCGCTGAAAAAAAGCCCCGCTAATCACTCTCTCTAGTGCTGTAAACTTTGGAGAGGGATGCAGGCTTCCTCCCCCCACACCCCCAGGGGAGTAAGAGAGGGAATCTATACATGGCCCAAAGTGAAATAAAGATAGGGTCCTCTTCCCCTGCTTACCTGGGCCTGGCTGGTGTTTGTGGCTCCTGCTCCTGCCACCACCGCCTGCTCCTCTGGATCCATCACTGCCGAGGCTTTGGTGGACGTCCGGCTGCATTTTTATTCTAAATTCCCGGTCCTTTCGCTACTGCGAGGATCGGAAATAGACCAGCTAGGGCTGCCTTCTCCCCCAGCGTTACAGCGGCCGAAACTGGAAGCTGCGCGTACCACTGGAAGTCCCGCCCCAGCCAGAAATGACGCGGGAAGCGTGGAGGCATGGGACGCAAAGACACTGCTGCCGCCACCAGCGCTCGCAGTCCCCCTTCTAGCCTGCACCTGCCAGTCTTAGAGAGAGCAGGACCCCCAGCAGCCTCTACTCTTGCCGGGCTTGAAGAGGAGGAAATACCAGAGCTCCCCCTTCCCGTTAGGGGTGGCGCTGGGCTTGGCCTGAAAAAACAAACACCAAAGCACCACAGGTATGCCCTTACTTTCCCCACCTGGAGAGAGAGCATAGCACACCCCTGGTTCCCTGCAGCGCTTCCATCATGACGGAGGAAACACTACAACTGAGGTCATGGTGGAAGTGTCCGGTCTTTTAAATGGTGACTGCAGTGTTTCCTGGGAAAATGGGTGCTGTCCTGAAAGACGAGGTGAGAAAATAATATTTCTAAAGAAAAAAATAAGTCAAATCCCATTTAAAATGACTCGCGGTTACAATTGCCGACACCTGGCTATTGAATAAATAAAGAAGAAAAACGGCGTGCGGTCCCATCTCTCCCATCCATACCAGACCCTTTGGGACTGGTATGGATTTGGAGGGGAACCCCACACCAAAATAAAAAAAAACGGCATGGGGTCACCCTCAAAATCCATACCAGAACCAGAACCGGGCATGCAGCCTGGCAGGTCAGGAAGGGGGCAGGAAAGTACCCCCCGAACCATACCAGGCTACATGCCCTTAATATGGGAGTGCACCCCCCACTCCAAAGCACCTTATCCCCATGTTGATGGAGACAAGGGCCTCTTCCCGACAACCCTGGGCCTGCTCGACCCAAAAAATAGAAAAAATGAAAAATGCTCCCACCTCCTGGGAGGCCTCCCACCGAATGCCTCCTCTTCGCTTTGACATTTCTTATATAGGTAAGGGGCGGGGCCACCTAGCTATGCCACTTGGTGGCACCGCCCCCTTCTGACGTCATGGACTGGTGCATGCTGGGCATGTGACATCAGGTGAGGGGGGCCACCGGGTGACATAGCTAGGTGACTCCCCCCCTTACCTATATAAGAAATGTCAAAGTGGAGAGGAGGCATTCTAGCGGAAGGCCTCCCAGGAGGCGGGAGTGTTTTTTTTTCCTCTATTTTTCGGGTCCAGCGGGCGGCATGATTGGCAATGGATTTACATTGATAGACACTATTTTTTTATTTTTTAATAAAGGATTTTTCAAAAACTGTCTCTTGTGTTTATTACTTTTTGCCACTTTTTTGATGAATGAGTAGGGTTACTATGTACCCGATACTCATTCACATGAGGGTGGGGTAGGATCTGGGGGCCCCTTGTTAAAGGGGGCTTCCAGATTCCAATAAGTCCCCCACCCCCAGACCCCGACAACCACAGCCCAGGGTTGACAGAGAGGCCCTTGTCCCCATCAACACCCCCCCATGTTGAGGGCATGTGGCCTGGTATGGTTAAGGAGGGGGGGCGCTTGCTCATTTCCCACCCCTTTCCTGACCTGCCAGGCTGCATGCCCGGATAAGGGTCTGGTATGGATTTGGGGGACTCCAAGACTCCGAACCAGTCTATTAGATTGTGAGGTAGGCAATGGTTTTTTTATCTATACAATAGCATATGAATTACAGCCATTTTAAATGCAAGTCTTTTGTGTTATACTAGAGTGCACTTTTCTGAGTTTTTCCCTTCTTATCACGATTTACTGAGTCTGATGTATGACACTTAAAGTGATTCTCACTCTCACCAAATACCATATCTGTCTATCCACTCTCACACCCAGAACTGTCTCTGCAGCCTCTCAAACTCATTGCAATCACCCTGTCTGCTCTGCCTGATAAAGCAACAGTGGTGAACTAAAATACATCATTCTATAATCCCACTGTCTTTGTCTGGAAACACACTACACTTCATCTGTTGTCTGGTCTTTCAATTTACAAACCTTATGTATATAAAAATCAGCTCTTCTAACAGCAGTGTCATCTATTTTGCATAAATTCAATGAAAGGTTAATTTTTTTTATTTCTATGTTAGGAGATTCTCCTAGATAAAAGATTCCTCTATGCTGGTGAACTCTATTGTACCTTCTTTTGGTCTAGTCTCCTTCCTATTGGCCTCATCACGCTGTAGCAAAAGGGGATTGATGACACAGAGACCAAGTGGAGACCAGTACACTAAGATGACCACATTTTCAAAATAAAGTCTGGGGACATCGTATGTGTTGGGCGGGGGTTATTAGCCAAATGGTGCATATGGCCAGATTGTGCCAACATTGGGAGGAACCTAGTTAAATAAAGAATATAAAATAACACGCTGGGAGGTATAAAAAGAAGGTATCGGCAACAAATAGTTAGATAAACTAAATAGAAAATGGTATCATATAAATTGCCACGCTAAAAGTGATGATGTGCAAACAAAACTTGAATATATCAATATAGAATATAAATTCATAGTCCACATAAGTAAAGTGAAATATATATATATATAGTGAAATAAATGAAAAAAAAAGTATATGCACAGATCTTACGGGTATTATCCTTGCGGGAAATGTTTGGTTTGTCAGATTAATCAGTTTAGGGGTAGGATAATTCATATTTTTACAGCAACTTCTAAATCTCACATTATCAAATCTTTCATTACTTGTGCCTCAAAGAAACTTGTCTACCTCATTTGCTGCCCTTGTGGTAAGCAATATGTGGGGAGGACTATACGCTCTCTCAGTACGGGTCAATGAACATATCAAAAACATAAAGAAAGGCATGAAGGAGCATAGTGGTCCAAAGTACTGTGCATGCTGTCACAAAAGAGACCCGAGGGGAACATTTTTAGCCCTCTCTTCTCTATATCCGTTCAAAGTGCTACATTTTAAAGTTTGTCTGAGAGTTCAGAAAAAAGAGGGTGGAGAGCTGAGGTTACACTATGCAGAGCTCAGTGAGGAGAGCTCTGACAGCTGATTGGAGGGAAGGGACACCCCTCTCCCCCTTCACACAGCATACAGGCACAGAGCTGAGACTGTCAATCAGCTGGAAATCCCTCCCCTGCCACCAATTTTCACTTGGTGTCAGGAATACTTGTCAGAAGTGATTCATGCTGATAGCACAGGAATGAAGCAGCAGACAAAAGTGACACTTGGTGCTCTTAATTGAGACAAGTACAAATTATAGAGGGACATGCTTTGTTTATATTTCATGTATGAGGTTTATAACCACTTAACACAGCAGATTTTTTGAGACTTCCTTAACTTTTTTTTTCATCTGTTGACCCTGCCAGTAGATCCACTATTTTCCACTTCTTTTAACATTCTAAGCTGTCCAGCAGAACTGGCAGTTATATGGCAATCCATATAAAACTGGCAGGGGTGCTTACAACTGTCACCTTTTATTATATGATTCAAAGCTGAACTAAAAGCTTAGATTAAACTGCTTACCAAAAGTTACATTAATCAAGGAAATGCATCGAATGGTAACTGTTACAGTTACTAGTGTGCTTATGTTAGCTACCCAGATAGCAGTGGCGGAACTACCAGGGTCGCAGCAGTTGCGACCGGGCCCTGGCATTCCGCCACTATTGGCTGCCCCAACTATCGGTTGCTAGTCCCACGGCTCTGAGCGGAGAGCATATCTCTCATACAGCTCAGAGCCGACAGTTCTCCCTGCTCCCCCTCCCTCCTTCCCCTCTCGCACAGGATGACACAGCCAATCTACTCCTTCTCCCCCAACTGCACTCCGGTGTGTGCTTTGCGGGAAGTCAAGTGTGAAGCTAACACGCTCACACCTCCCGCGGTACACATATGGGAGAGCGGCGGGGGGAGAAGGAGCAGATCAGCTGTGTCATCCCATGCAAGAGAGGAAGAAGGGAGCAGGGAGGAGGCAGAGCAGCATTGATGAGCACTGATCAGCTGCACTGATAGACAGTGCTGATAGGAGGCATTGATGGGAACTGATAGGTGGCATTGATAAGCAATGATCTGTGGCATGGATAGACGGCGTGGCACTGAAGGGTATTGGTGAGTACTGATAGGCAGCATTGATGAGCACTGTTAGGCCGCACTGATGGTCACTGATAGGTGGCACTAATGGGCACTGATAGTTGGCACTGATAGGCACTGGTAGCTTGCATTGATAGGCTGCACTGATAGGCAGCAATGATAGGTGGCATTGATGAGCAATGGTCTGTGGCATGGATAGGCGGCCCGGCACTGATGGGCATTGATGAGCACTGATAGGCAGCATTGATGAGCACTGATAGGTGGCACTGATGGGCACTTATAGGCAGCATTGATAAGCTCTGATAGGTGGCACTGATAGGCATCATTGATGAGCACTGATAGGCGGCACTGATAGGCATTGGGCACTGATAAGCAGCACTGATAGGTGGCACTTATGGATGCTGATAGGCGGCATTGATGGACGCTGATAGGCGGCATTGATGGGCACTGATAGGTGGTATTGATGAGCACTGATAGGCAGCACTGAAATGCAGAACTGATAGGCGGTATTGATGAGCACTGATAGGCGGCACTGATATGCAGCATTGATGGGCACTGATAGGTGGCACTGATAGGCAGCATTGATGGACACTAATAGGTGGCATTGATGAGCTCTGATAGGTGGCACTGATAGGCATCATTGATGAGCACTGATAGGCGGCACTGATAGGTGGAAGTTATGGACACTGATAGGCATTGGGCACTAATAAGCAGCATTGAGAGGTGGCACTTATGGACGCTGATAGGCGGCACTGATGGGCACTGGTAGGCAGTATTGATGAGCACTGATAGGCAGCACTGAAATGCAGAACTGATAGGCGGTATTGATGAGCACTGATAGGCAGCACTGATTATCAGTGTAAACAATTTACTGACATCTTCCTTTTCTTACACAGACACAGCGTGGGAGGAAAGGGCTGCCAATACCAAGTGGAAAAAATTATTTTAGTTCTACCTTAACTCCTGACTTCAGTTTTTTGCATAGGACAACTTTTAATCTCCCAGCAGCTGCTTTTCAAATCCCACACTCTCACCTCCTGCACCACATCAAGGCATGAAGAAGTTTAGGTTTCATGGAAAACCTATTACAGGGCTGAACAAAAGCAGAGACATCATTAGAAATCCTACCTTTTTTTAAATGAATATTCATAAATGAAAAATAATTTTAAAAACTTTTTTTGTATACACATTGCTCCATGCATCTGCCGTGCTCCTCATAGTCTGTGATGTGCCTGTGCAGCAGACAAGAAATTGACTTACCTAGCTATAGCGTGTTTGCAGATTGCAGTTGCTTTTAGGGCTACAAGGCTTGAAGGAGATGGTCTTATTGTTTATTTATTTTTTTTAATAATATAATTTATACCAAAATAAAGAAAAGTGTTGATACCTAAGAGAAGGATTTAGCAGAATCTCATATTATTTAAAGGCTGGCAACTTTACAATGCAAAGAAAGATAGCACGTAATAGGAACATGGATAACTGTATCAGTTTGCAGAGTTCGTGATTTGACATTGATCAGGCTGGTTTACTCAAGGCACAGGTTTGTAAACTCGTTGGCATGCTGCACACCATTTTGGGCCAAACATTCTGCAATAATTTATGGTTAGGTGACTTTTGGCAAATTCCTCCATGCTGTGCCAAGTCCTTGCAATCTCCTCTGTGTCTAGCCTGCCCGACAGCACAGCCAGTCATGAGCCAGTTCATTACAGGAGCTCATGTTTGCCATTGATTGACTGCAGGTGGCACTTTCCAACTAGACACACTGGGGTTGATTTACTAAAACTGGTACAGCTGTGCATGGTAGCCAATCAGCTTCCAACTTCAGCTTGAACTTGATTGTTTTCTATACAGAACTGCACCAGATTTTGCAGTCTCCGGGTTTAGTAAATCCACCCCACTGTTTGCTATTCATATTTATTATTATTTTCGGAATAAACTTCTTTTTTTTTTAAGCTGAGCTTCAAGCAGATATAAAAGACAAAATACACAAATCAATACCTCTCTGTATTACTTTATTAAGTGTATTTCTTTTCAAAATGCAAGCAGTTTGCCTTGTAATCAGCTTCTTGCAGTCCCTGTACTGCGGAGCTCAAACTAGTCGAAGTAGAAGCAGCACACAGAGCCAATCAGTTATGCTCAGTGCTCATGCATGAACAAGGAGTTTGCTGATAAGAGGAGAAAGCAGTGAGTGATGGAGAAATTATTTCATCAGTGTGCTACTTCTGCTTCCACTGCCCATTAACAGGCTGGGGAAGGGAAAAGTCCTTTAAGTGTTATTTAACCCATTGAGGCCGACCTCAAACAAATATGCAGCTCCTCTAGACTGGGCTTTTTTGCATAGACTGGCATATTTGCATAGCTCCCACAGTGCACTCCCAGCACAGAGACCGGGGTCGCACCGAGAGCTTGGGGCCCCATGCTAACAATCGGGACCCGAAAAAACCCGACTCCGGATCACCTGAACGGTGTGATAGCCTCCGATTGGCTACCACAGTGATCAGTCATTGTGAAGCCCGCCCCCATATTTTCTCTTAGACCCCTTTCACACTGAGGTGGTTTTAATGCTAGAAATAGCGCCTGTAAAGCACCTGAAAACCGCCTCCCATTCGATTCAGTGTGACTTTTCACACTCGCGCAGTGCGCTTGCATGACGTTAGGAAAAGTCCTGTAAGCAGCATCTTTGGGATGGGTTGGGAGCGCTGTATTTAGCGCTCCCAAAACGCCCTGCCCATTGAAATGGCCAGCGCTTCCAAAGCGCTAAAAAAATGCTTCGGAATCGCCGCAACACGGGGGCTTCTATCCCCTTCTTAGGGGTTTAAAGTGCCCCGCTAGCGGCTGAAAAGCGCCACTTAAACAGTGCTAAAGCACCGCTAAAACAAGCGACGCTTTAGCGCTAACGCGGCCACGGACCCAGTGTGAAAGGGGTCTTACTGTGATACATAGTATCTCTCTGTTTCCTTGCAGAGAGAAAGAAAAGTGTGTGTAAAATAATAATAATAATAACAACAATACAAAATAAAAAAAAATACCTAGATCAAATTTTAATCTAGGTCAGTGCCAGGGTTAGTGTTTGGATCAAGGTCAGGGTCAGTAATTTTTTGAACAGGATTTTTTTTTTTTAATTAGTATCAGTGTCAATGTGTTTTAGGGTACATACAACAACTGACATACCGTACACGTATGTGCTATCGCTGTGATCATCAGAAGCAGGAGGATTTTATTTTGGGTTGTTCTTTGGTGGAAGGTTATGTTAGTAGCAAGAAATATAAATTAAAAAATATGTTTTTTTTTTTTTTTTTTTTTTACTATTTTGGGCCAGTTTTCCTTTAAAAATGAAAAAAAAAAACAGGAACAGGATATATCCATTACCATTTACCACCAAATGAAAGCCCAACTTGTACCTGTTGCAAAATTGTGCTAAAGCATTAAGATTTGTTTTACCCTGCGAAGGTTATAAAGCCTTTTTTTTTCTTAAAATAACAAACATGTTATATTTACCTGGAATGGAACTGCACAGAGTGGCCCCGAACCTCCTCTTCTCTGGCGCTCTCCACTCCTCTTCTTCTGTATCTGCCACCATAGGAAGCCACTTGCTGCAGGGGCAGGTGAGTGGGCTCACTTCTGAGCTGGACTGTGTGCATCCTTAAACACACACAGCACAGCTCAGCCCCACCCCCTGCTCTTTGCTCACAGGATTTGAATGACAGCAGCGGGAGGCAATGGCTCCTGCTGCTGACTCTCTGTTCTGCAAATGCAGGAAGACAGAGGAGAGAGCTGCTACAGACAGGCACAACGCTAGATCGAGTGAGGATTCAGGTAAGTATTTAGGAGGGTGAGAGGACGATACTGCTACTGGGACACGTTTTACCTTAATGCATTCCCTGCATTAAGGTAAAATATGTCTTGGCTTTAGAACCTACTTGAACCGCAGCTGCGGAAAATCTGGTCTCTTGCCCTGCTAGACAGAGCTGTGTTAACCTCAGAACTGGATGGACAAAAAAGGGACAGGGACTACACCTCCGGTACATGTATTTTATATGTGTATTTGTTTGTCTGGAGTTCAGCTTTCAATCAATTGTCATCCTCTGTCATAGGTTTGCAGAAAAGCTTCCTAGAGATTACAGAATGTTCACATTGTTACATATCATCAAATTCAGATCTCAGCAGTGCTGTATGCAGTCAAACGTTTTGCCATATATTAGTCACAGCAGCATGACTATAGGATTCGTCAACTGCGGTCTTACACTTATCTTACACCTATAATAACCACACAACGCTGCGTGACATGGATTTTAATGGCCACAACAGCCTTTTATTAACCAAAATAAATATAACCATAAACATAACAATTCTTAACACCAGGAGGGGGTCTTTGGGGTCCCATTTTGCTCAATAACCACTGTGACCTCAGCTGTGCCCCAGCCGGCTCGAGGACATTGCGACTTTCCAAATTTCTCTTTCCCTTGGGACCTAAGTCCTGGGAGAACCACCAACAACAAACCAAGGTGGAATCCCATACCCTGTATGGGTCCCCCAAAATTTAATAAACTGTTTCAATTCTTGACACCCCAAAGACCCCCTGACCCGCCAGCTGCTGTGACAAATTTTTTGCAAGAAAACTATAAATATATATATTTATTAATTGTATTATTTATTTATTTATTTATTTATTTATTTATTTATTTATTTTTTTATATTCCCTTTTCTCTCTCTTTATTTATTTATTCAATTATTATTATTTTATTATTTATTTTTTATTTTTTTTTAAAGGAAAAAACCCATAACCAAATGTAGGGCGGGAGGGAGGGAACTTCTCCCAACAAGGAATATTCTGGAATGATTTCCCAACAGCCTGTGCAACATCCCAACCCTTTCCTGCTCCACCCAAGCACCTGACCTGCTCCTCCAATAAGGTAAGCTACCCTTTTTCCCCAACTAACTCAGCAAAAACTTAACCCTTGCCGACCTGTTCCTCCCATAGTCATGCCGACCCTCCGTCTAGATTTTCCTCCGGGTCACACTTGACTATAGGATTCATCAACTGCGGTCTTACACTTATCTTACACCTATAATAACCACACAACGCTGCGTGACATGGGTTTTAATGGCCACAACAGCCTTTTATTAACCAAAATAAATATAACCATAAACATAACAATTCTTAACACCAGGAGGGGGTCTTTGGGGTCCCATTTTGCTCAATAACCACTGTGACCTCAGCTGTGCCCCAGCCGGCTCGAGGACATTGCGACTTTCCAAATTTCTCTTTCCCTTGGGACCTAAGTCCTGGGAGAACCACCAACAACAAACCAAGGTGGGATCCCATACCCTGTATGGGTCCCCCAAAATTTAATAAACTGTTTCAATTCTTGACCCCCCAAAGACCCCCTGACCCGCCATGCGAGCTTGAGTGACACCTCACTACAGCGAGTCCCTCCACACCTGCAGAGCCCTCTGCACCCCTTCCTGCAATCCTAAAAACCAAAAATCGGTTCCAACCGCATTCAGATGTACACCGTCATCCCTCCAATACCTAATAGATATGTCTTCCAGATCCCGATGGCGAACCACCACACCCCAAGGCGAGACACAAAACGCCCAATCTCCCTGTTGGCCTTTATCCGTGCTTTATTAAAGCATTCAACGGAACGCGCATGTCGCCAAGTGTGTCGTGCCACTATGCCTGACCACACTATGATGACCCCAGGGAAGTCCCGCATCAGTCGTAGAATGTCAAACTTTACATCCCGAACAATGTCCCTAGCTGCCCGGACCCCCATATCATTCTCTCCCACGGAGAGCACCAAAAACATCAGGGGGCCTGTCCACTCTAGAATAATAGTGGAATTCCGGAAGAACCCGTCCCCACATCATGCCTCTAACTCCCTTAAGAAAGGATAAACCTTTGTAATTTTTAATAAATGAGTCACTTGGGGATTCGAACTTGCAACTATTTCACTTGCTGGCCCAATGTCTTACATACAAGGCCACTGCCTTCAGATTGTCCACAAACTGGAAACGCGACAAGGATGAACCATCCTTGTGCTGTAAAAAAGGCCCTTGCACGCCCTTCCGAACCTGAGCGAAGCGCTGAACAGAAAGTACCGGACACACTGCCTCCGGATGCACCTTAAATAACGTCACATAAACCCCTTTGCCCAATTGATCAGTTTTAGATCTACTGATAAGGAGATGAACGCTATCCGTATTGATCTGTACCTCCGAAAACAACAAACCCCCCACACCGCGTTTATTTTTGCTCACCAGCTCCCAAATCCTCAAGGCTCCAAAGAAAGCCAAAGAAAAAGCTGCCGTAAACAGTTGAACCTCATAAGGCGAGGAACAAACCCTGGGCAAGATTCCTACCATATCCTGTAGCAGCCCAAAGGACACTGGGCGCCTGGTATCTCTTACCACGCGTCCGCGCCGGAAACCCTTCATGGCCTGACCCACCATAAACTTCTTGGTAATATCCCGCAGGCCTTGTAGCTTATGAAGAAAAGCCAACGCAGCCAATCTCCGGTTCATTTTCGACACCGACTCTCCCTTGGAAAACTGCATCCCAATCACGTACAATAACAGTGAGAGCCTGTCCTGATCCGAAACACAACCCCCCATGGAACTTACCAGTTCGTCCCATTCCCGCCAAACCGAAGAGTAAGCCGCCCATGTTCCCGCACTCACCGAACGCTGTATCAAGCCACCAGCTATTCCAATGCCAGTCTCCACAGATGCCTGGGACAAGGAACCGACCTCTGCTCCGCCGCCGGCGCCAGCTTCCGGAACCTGTCCCACTGAAAACGAGACAAGGCATCAGCAATGGAATTCTCCGCACCCGGTACATGTACAGCTTTCACAAAACAATTCAAACTCAAACAACGAAGGACCAAAAAACGTAATAAACGCACCACGGGTGGAGACGAAGCAGACCGACTAGACACAACTGCCACCACCCCCATGTTATCACAGTGAAAACAAACTCGCCGATTTTGAAAGCGAGACCCCCAGATGTCCAATGCCACCACAATCGGGAAAAGCTCCAATAGCACCAGATTACTCAAGAAGCCCGCGACACGCCATTCCTCCGGCCACGCCTCCGCACACCATGCCCCTTGACAGTACGCCTCAAAACCCAAACTGCCCGCTGCATCCGTGTACAAATCGAAATCAAAGGCCAACACCACCGGGGCCATCCACAAGGACCTCCCGTTATAGGTGTCAGAAACTCCTCCCATACCCGCAGATCTGCCTTGTGTTCGGCCGAAAGCCGAATAAAATGATGTGGCATTCGTACCCCAGAAGTAGCGGCACTCAGGCGACGGCAAAAAATGCGCCCCATCGGCATGATGCGGCAGGCGAAATTAAGCTTCCCCAGCAAAGACTGCAATTGCTTCAGCCTAACTTTTTTCGCCTGTAAGGCCGCCCTCACCAACAATCGCAAGTCCTCCAATTTAGCCGTCGGCAAGCGACACTCCATTGCCTGTGTATCAATAATGATACCCAAGAATTGCATCTCTGTCGAAGGCCCTTCTGTCTTTTCCGGCGCGAGAGGAATCCCGAAACGCCGCGCCACGCTTTCCAATGTTCGTAACAAGACCGAACAAACCGTGGATTTCGGGGGGCCAATACAAAGAAAATCATCAAGGTATTGCAGAACCGAGCGCACTTGTGACTCTTCCCGAACCACCCATTCGACAAAGGTACTAAATGTCTCAAAGTAAGAACAAGAAATAGAACAACCCATGGGAAGACAACGATCAACGAAAAACTGTCCACCCCAAAACAACCCAGCAACGGCTGGCTATCCGGGTGAACCGGCAATAAACGAAAAGCGGACTCAATGTCCGTCTTAGCCAATAATGCCCCCTGTCCATATCTCCGAACCCAACTGACGGCCGTATCAAACGACGTATAGGACACCGACGTCAAATCAGGCTCAATCGCATCATTTACCGAAGATCCCTTAGGATACGACAAGTGATGAATCAGCCGAAATTTATGTGGTTCCCTCTTAGGTACCACCCCCAAAGGAGACACATGCAAACCCAGGTATGGGTGGGTGATCGAACGGGCCAGCCATTCTACCCATCTCCACCTCCTTAGCTAACTTATCCGTCACCACCTGAGGAAACTGAGAAGTAGATTTCAGATTCCTGGGCACAGAATCCCCAGACATGGGTAGCGAACAGGGTATGCGAAAAACCATATGCAAAGCCCTCGGCAAGAAAAACCGCCGCCTCCTTTCTGGGATACCTACTTAGGTACGGCAGCATCTCGGACAGATTTACCGGCGTCCTCCCTTTTTGAAACGGACTCACTAGTTTGCAGCTTCCCCTTCTTAAAGCATTTGGCAAAACCGTGAGAGCCTCCGCATCCGGAGCACTCGTGACGGAACCGACAGGTCGCGCCAAAGCGGCACGCTCCCTCGTTGAACTGCCAACAGTAGTTTTTACGTTGTGAGGCCGGCTGCCCAGTGCCTGAACCGCCGGCCCCCCCTGGAAAGGGCTGGCCCGAAGCCCGAGCCTGCACCATGAGCTTTATCCAAAGCCCAATATCCTTATGGTCCCATCTTAGCTGAGGCCTGACAGCTTTTCGCTGACGAAACTGTTCGTCATAGCGAAGCCATGCCAGTCCTCCATATACCCTATAAGCCTCCCCAATAGCGTCTACATAGCAAAAAAGCGGAGAACAATTCTCCGGCTCCTTTTCACCTATGACGCTGGCCAATATCGCAAAGGCTTGCAGCCAGTTAGAAAATGTCCTAGGGATAAGCCGCCAACGCCGCCTCTCCTCCTCTTCCTTTTTACTCTCATCTGCTTTTCCTTTATCTATGTTAAACTTCTCTAGCGGCAAAAGGGAGAATATCTCCACGTATTCCCCCCTCCAGATCCTCTCCCTAACTTCGGGCTTGAGATGTACCCCTAACGGACCCTCGAAGCATACATAAACCTCACCATGCGCTCTATCACCCAAACGAACCCCATCGTCCCCCGACTCCTTAGCCTTACGCGACTCCGTGCCACTGACCCTCGCCGTCTGAGAAGCAGACTCAACTACCGCCGAGGATAATGGGATTTCCGTATCCGTTTGTCCTTCCCGCTGCGACGCCGTGCTCACCGCCGGTGGCAGCGTAGAACTACGCGCAACGGGGGCATCACAGCCCAAACCATCCGACGCGGTCACGGCAGGGACCCACGCCCCCGTCGGCCCTGCTACTGGTCCGGAAGGCCCAGGCGGAGCGCAACGGTCCAACAATTCCCGAAAACCCGCAAAAAATTCCGCCAAACCTGCCACACCAGGTTCCCTCCCCATCTGACCCGCTTGCTCCCTGCCCCGTGACCCCCCCTGTCCACCCTCCGTGAACCCAACACCTTGCCCTACGAAAGTAGCAGAAATAAAATTAGACTCACCAGGCTGCCTGCGCACCGAATCCCGAGCAGCCGCACTTCCGGATCCCAGCTGACTCTGCACGGTAGGGCGCATGGTCGGTGATCGCCCATCGCCGTCATCGCTGGACACCTCGCCGGATTCTGCTGATGACTCACGCACGGACTGTGCCGCAGGCGTCTTTCCCCTCGATTCCTCCGGCTCAGCACGCCCCGGCGTACCCTCATCTTCCTCCGCCTCCATCTGACAGCTGCGGGGTTCGCGTGCACCCCCAACCGTGGAAGGGGGTCGCCGGCCCTTAATTGAGCTTGGCCACTCCCCCGTGCAGCTGTCACTCTTTCTCTGCTTGAAGATGGCTGCAATGTCTGTGTAGAAGCAGCAGAGGGCGCCAACTGCCTTCTGCTGCCTGTTTCTCCAGCCTTCCTACGCCGAGCCGACGCTCCAGCCACAGGAGAGGGAGCTGATCCTCCAGATGACGCCGCCGACGAGCGAAGGTACCGGACCTCCTGGCTCACACGGTCCGCTCTGCCCACCGATCCAGAAGGGACAGGGCTCCCGCCCCTCCCTGCATCCGACTGTGTCCCACGCCGAGCCAGCCTCCTGCTAGGCACATCAGCAGGAGAGCCGGCCGTATCATCCTGTGACACTGTAGAGGGGAAGGAGGGGGGAAGAGAGCGCAGCGGCCCCCCCTCCCGCAGGTCCCGCCGATGCTGGGGATTCCTCCCAGGTCCTCCGCTGTGGCCAGAAGCTGATGGCCTGGCAGGGAACACTGAAGGGTTCCGTGTGGAGCTCCCATGCGGCCGCTGGACCCGGGGGGTATGTGAAGGGCTCAAGCGCTCAGGAGGGCGAACCCTCCTAGCGCGCTTAGATGAAGGGGGAGATCCAGGAGGAGATGGATCAACCCCCAACCCCCCTAACATGCCTAATAACTGTTGCTGGAGAAACTGAGGACCCCGTGTAGAGGCTGCAGCCCTGACCTGGTTCCACAAGGCCTCCAAATCGCTCATCCTGCCTGTATTTCTCTCCGCAGGGGCCGACAGAACTTCTCCCAACAAGGAATATTCTGGAATGATTTCCCAACAGCCTGTGCAACATCCCAACCCTTTCCTGCTCCACCCAAGCACCTGACCTGCTCCTCCAATAAGGTAAGCTACCCTTTTTCCCCAACTAACTCAGCAAAAACTTAACCCTTGCCGACCTGTTCCTCCCATAGTCATGCCGACCCTCCGTCTAGATTTTCCTCCGGGTCACACTTTTGTATTGCTAATTAATTGGCAATCCTAGCTGTCACTAACCTCCTGTCTAGTATTTGTAGAGCAGGATGATTTGGTTATTGTCAGACACAAAGGACAATTGGTTTGAACAGGGTCAGATATAGGATATTACTGAAGGTCAGAGTAAGGACAAGAGTGAACTTGAAAGTGATAGAGCCGGCAGATCTGGCAAAGCTTCTTCTTTGCTATGTGTGTCTTTCAAAAAAACATAAGCTCTAAAAAAACATCTTTTTTCTTGTAATGTCTTCAAAGACAAAACTCAATATATTTTATATTATATTTTTTTATTTGCTGTTACTAACCTATGAATTTCTGCCACGTTGTACTTTAAATGATATCCTATTCAGCAATTTGCATATTTTCAGTCGTTTCCCCAACAGTTAGACTATTATCCAGTTGTCATTGAAAAGGAAATAATATCCTTCGTGTCTTACATTTTGTACATTACTATTTTTTTGTGCATTTTTGTTTTTTTGCAAAAGTATTACCTACCCTTTTACACTGTGCCGCCACCAGCGTCAGCGGTAAAGCGGCGCTATTTTTAGCACCGCTTTACTGTCGTTTTAGCGGCCGATTAGCACAGTGTTTTAACCCCCCGCTAGCGTCCGAAAAGGGGTTAAATCCGCCCGCAAAACGCCGCCGGTGGTTTTGCAGCGCTGCCCTGCCTAAGACCCCTTTCACACTGGAGCATTTTGCAGGCGCTATAGCATTGAAAATAGCGCCTGCAAACCTCCCTAAAACAGCTGCTCCATTCACTCCAATGTGAAAGCCCCAGGGCTTTCACACTGGAGCGGTGCGCTGGCAGGGCGTCAGAAAAAGTCCTGCCAGCAGCTTCTTTGGAGCGGTGAAGGAGCGGTGAACTCACCGCTCCACCACAGCTGCTCCCCATTGAAATCAATGGGGCAGCGCTGTGATACCGCCGGCAAAACACTGCTTCGGCGGTGTTTTGCGGGCAGATTTAACCCCTTTGCGGCTGCTAGCGGGGGGTTAAAACTGCCCCACTAGCGGCCGAATAGCGCCGCTAAAACGACGGTAAAGCGGCACTATTTTTATTTTTTTACCGCTGACGCCGGTGGCGGCACAATGTGAAAGGGGTCTAACTGTAAAGCCTTGTATTAACCAACCTGTAGCACAGGATAAAATATTTTTTATGCTGCGTCTCGAGCAAATGCATACACAAACACATTTTACTAAGCAATGAAAGGGCATGTTTTGTGCATTGTTTTTTGGTAAAAGTGTTTTCTAATCAGATTTAAAGTGGGGTTCCACCCAAAAAAACAAAAATACCTGAAAAATTCTAAAAAAACAAAACAAAAAAACATTTGGATATTTTTTTTTTTTTTACTTACCTCTAAATGCCTGTTGCTAGGGGGTCCCTCGTAGTCTGCCTCTTCCTTTGCCTGGGCTGGTGACATCACTTCCCCCTCGGCACAGGAAGGGCTCGGCTCTGCTCCCTCCCTCCTGTCAATCATCTGGGACCCATTACAGATCCCAGGTGATTGAGCGGCCAATCACGGCGCGTGGCGCCGCTCGCGCATGCGCAGTGAGTGCCAGGTTGTGAAGCCACAGCATGGCGCCCACAGTTGAAATGCCGGCGCCGACGAGCAGAGGGGGAGACGAGCAGGGCTTCGATCCCCCGCATTGCTGGACCCAGGGACAGGTAAGTGTCCAATTAAAAGTCAGCAGCTGCAGTATTTGTAGCTGCTGACTTTTATATATTTTTTTTTTTTAATGGACCCCCTGGGTGGAACTCCTCTTTAAGTTAGTATTTAACAATTGGTGTACAAGATAAATAATTTTTCCTATGGTCTTCCACAGTTTTAAATGCAAAGTTTACTTTTCCACTGATAAATAAAAAAAGAATATGTTGTTGATGATCAAATATCGGCTGCTCTGCAGTGATTACTGCAACTTAGAGCTTTGTATTTTTAATACATCACTTTACTACATTAAAGCGGTGTTCCAGCTGCACTTTTTTTTTTTTTTTTTAAGTCAGCAGCTATAAACACTGTAGCTGCTGACTTTTAATAAGGACACCTATCTGTCCAGGGAGCCCGCGATATCGCCCCCCAGAGTCCATTGGATTGGGTGCAGGCACCTAACTAAACTAAGGGAAAACGGCAGTGGAGCCTTGCGGCTTCACTGCCAGTTTCCAAAAAGGCGCATGCATGAGTCACACGCCGCTTTGTGAATGGCCAGCTTGTCTTCTAGGACACACACAGGTCCCAGAAGACAGCGGAGGGGCTCGCCGCAGAAGAGGTCCTGATGTCATGGGCCACGGCCTGGCTGGATCAGAAGTACACTTAGCACTTCCAAAAAAAGGTACTAAAGGAAAATAAATAAAAAAAATTACTGTATTTATCGGTGTATAAAATGCACCTTCATTTTAAGAGGGAAGTTTCAGGAAAAAAATGTACATTTTAAATAAGGAACATTGAAGCAAAATTAGGGTCAGTGCCCATCTGCAGCCTCATCATTGCCATCAATGCAGCCTGATCAATGCCCATCTGCAGCCTCACAAGTACCATTAATGCAGCCTCATTAGTCCACATCAATGCAGCCTACAAGTACCATCAATGCAGCCTACAAGTACCATCAATGCAGCAGCCTCACCATTGCCATCAATGCAGCAGCCTTACCTTTGCATTCAATGCAGCAGCCTCACCATTGCCATCAATGCAGCAGCCTCACCATTGCCATCAGTGCAGTCTGATTGATGCCCATCTGCAGCCTAGAGGGGACAGGAAGGGGGACGGGATGATCACTGACAGATTACATACAGTGAGAATCTCCTATGACAGACAGAACAGTGGTCCAATGGATTCCCAGGAGACGGAACTTTCTATTACAGAAGCTGCCAATTAAACAGAAGATTCTCACTGTATGTAATCTAACGGCGCTTGTTTCGCTCCCCTCCCTGTCCCCTCCGAGGCAGCTAAAATTGAAATATTGGCGTATAACAAGCACACGCTATTTGCACCCGATTTTCAGGGTGAAAAAGTGCGTATTATATGTTAATAAATACAGTAAATATCCAAAAACAAGGGGTGGAGAGGTGGTCTTTTGTTTAAGACAACCTCTCAAAAGTGGGTGGAACTCCGCTTTAAGCCCCAGTTCACTTATGTGCTGCAAATTCGGTGTAAATTTAAAGTGGTATTTGCATTCCGATTTCTGCTTGCCATGTGCGAGTTCAATAGGAATTTAGTGCGAATCTGTGAGGGGAGTGGTCACATCTGCGATTTTATTTTCTATAAAATATAGACAAAAAAAAAATTTGCAGTGATGTGAACACTAGACTGCAATTTCAATCCAGTCCCATAGAAGTCAATGGAATTGAAATTCGCACTGCACTAAATTCGCACAGGACCCTTTTTTGAAATAGATCAAATGACGCTCTCATCTTCTCCTTGACGCTCCAGTCTACGGATCGTACCTAAGTGCCATCACGTGCAGTTTAGAGCTAATAACCCTGCATTGTACAGTGGCCAGTAGGGATGAGCTTCGTGTTCGAGTCAAACCCATGTTCGACTCGAACATCGGCTGTTCGACCGTTCGTCGAATTGCGAACGATATGGGCCGTTCGCGCCAAATTCGTGTGGCGCGTCACGGCCCATAATTCACTGCGGCATCGCAGTGCATTGCTGGCTGATGATTGGCCAAGCATGCACTATGACCCGCATGCTTGGCCAATCACAGCGCCGCCTGAACAGAGAGCCGTAATTGGCCAAAGCCAAGGAGGCTTTGGCCAATTATGGCTCAGGGGATTTAGTACACGCCCCACACTATATAAGGCCGCCTGCACGGCGGCCCTGTGTAGTGTGTGTTCCAGTGTGCTGAGAGATAGAGAGAGAGAGAGACAGTGTCATTTGATTTGAGTTAGATAGATTAGGCAGAACAGTCAGTCAGTTAGCTGCACTTACAGTGTATTGTGTATATATATGCATCCCAGGTGTTGCATATATATATATACACTGTATTCAGTTTAGCTAGATCCGTTCCTGTTATCTTCTAGACTATTTACATTTAGTGCAGTGCGTCCTGCTCACAGTGTTCAGCTAGATCCGTTCCTGTTATCTTCTAGACTATTTACATTTAGTGCAGTGCGTCCTGCTCACAGTGTTCAGCTAGATCCGTTCCTGTTATCTTCTAGACTATTTACATTTAGTGCAGTGCGTCCTGCTCACAGTGTTCAGCTAGATCCGTTCCTGTTATCTTCTAGACTATTTACATTTAGTGCAGTGCGTCCTGCTCACAGTGTTCAGTTAGATCCGTTCCTGTTACCTTCCTACTGACAGGCAGGCTTGTCTGGTTACAGTATATAAAGCTACCTGAAGAAAATTACTGGTGTTCTATTTGATCCTATTAGTACCACGGTCAGGCAGCTAGACTATTTACATTTAGTACAGTGCGTCCTGCTCACAGTGTTCAGCTAGATCCATTCCTGTTATCTTCCTACTGACAGGCAGGCTTGTCTGGTTACAGTATATAAAGCTACCTGAAGAAAATTACTGGTGTTCTATTTGATCCTATTAGTACCACGGTCAGGCAGCTAGACTATTTACATTTAGTACAGTGCGTCCTGCTCACAGTGTTCACCTAGATCCGTTCCTATTATCTTCCTACTGACAGGCAGGCTTGTCTGGTTACAGTATATAAAGCTACCTGAAGAAAATTACTGGTGTTCTATTTGATCCTATTAGTACCACGGTCAGGCAGCTAGACTATTTACATTTAGTACAGTGCGTCCTGCTCACAGTGTTCAGCTAGATCCGTTCCTGTTATCTTCCTACTGACAGGCAGGCTTGTCTGGTTACAGTATATAAAGCTACCTGAAGAAAAATACTGGTGTTCTATCCCAGCTTAGTGCAGCTACAGGCCATTAGTATGTCTGGAAGGCCAAGAAGGAGAGGCAGACAGTCACAAGCCAATAAGAGAGGGCAAGCAGGCTCTGTGTCTAGTGCTGGTCGTGGAGACGGTGCATCCTCATCAGCACGTGGCCATGGGACACGCTTGGCCTTTTTTTCGGCAGCTGGCCGTGTTGAGCCGCAACATGCGGAAGACTTGGTCGAGTGGATGACCAAGCCATCCTCATCCTCCTCATCCTCTCTCACCCATGCCCAGGGTGCTTTGTCTGGCAAAGCAGCGGCCTCTTCCCTCAGCTCAATGTCATCAGTGACTCCTTCCCTAGCTCCACCATGTCCTCCTGAGGAGTCCCTCGAACTGTTTGACCACAGTGTTGGGTACATGCTCCAGGAGGATGCCCAGCGTTTGGAAGGCTCTGATGATGATACTGAGCTCGATGAAGGCAGTAACATGAGCACGGACAGAGGGGGTGCCCAAGAAGGACAGCAATCTGGCAGTCATGCTCCCCCTGCTGCAGCATACTGCCAGGTTTGCTCCAGTGATGAGGAGGGAGGGGATGATGAGGTCACTGACTCAACGTGGGTGCCTGATAGGAGAGAGGAGGAGGAGGAGGCGGCACATCACCAACGAGGCAGGATGCCCTCCAGGGGCCAGCCTAAGGGCAGCACATTGACTGCATCACACCCCAAAGCTCCACATGTGCAGGGCGCTGCAGTCTCTGCGCGTTATTCAAAAATTTCTTTGGTGTGGGCCTTTTTTGAGACGAGTGCATCAGATCGCACCGCTGCTATTTGCAACATATGTCTCAAGCGTATCTCACGTGGCCAAAACATCTCCCGCTTGGGTACCACATGCTTGACCAGACATATGTTGATCTGCCATGCAGTTCGTTGGCAAGCGTATCTAAAAGACCCACACCAAAGAACAAAGAGGATCTCTCCTTGCTCCTCATCAGCTGAGATTTCCAACCCCACTAGACCTCCAGTCCTCTCTGAGACCTGCAGTGAGAGGAATGAAGGTGTAGAATTAGGTGTGTCACAGCCAAGTACTTGTGGGCAATCTGCTTTTGGTACACCGATGTCAGATTGTACCAGGCAAATTTCCCTGCCCCAGCTGCTGCACCGCCGAAAGAAGTTTGCTCCCAGCCATCCACATGCCCAGCGGTTGAATGCTAGCTTGGCAAAATTGCTAGCACTTCAACTGCTGCCTTTTCAGTTGGTAGACTCTGCCCCCTTCCGTGAGTTTGTGGAATGTGCGGTTCCTCAGTGGCAGGTACCCAAACGCCACTTTTTCTCACGGAAGGCAATTCCGGCTCTCTACCAGCATGTGGAAGGCAATGTCCATGCCTCGCTGGACAGGGCGGTCAGCGGTAAGGTGCATATTACCGCTGACTCATGGTCCAGCAGGCATGGACAGGGACGTTACCTAAGTTTCACGGCGCATTGGGTGACTCTGCTGGCAGCTGGGAAGGATGCAGGACAAGGTGCAGTAGTGTTGGAGGTTGTTCCGCCACCACGCCTCCAAAATGCTGATTGTGACACACCTCTCTCCTCCACCCCCTCCTCTTCTTCTTCCTCCATGGCCTCTTCCTCGGAACCAGCGGTGCTCCGTAGTCGTTCAAGGGGCTACGCAAGTACGCAGGCCAAAAGATGCCATGCGGTGCTTGAGCTGGTGTGCTTGGGGGACAGGAGCCACACTGGGGCAGAGGTTCTGTCAGCTCTGCAGGGGCAGGTTCAGAGGTGGTTGACGCCACGCCAACTTAAGGCAGGAATGGTGGTTTGCGACAATGGCACCAACCTCCTCTCTGCCCTCCGACAGGGACAAATGACCCATGTGCCCTGTTTGGCTCACGTCCTTAACTTGGTGGTGCAGCGGTTCTTGGGCAGGTACCCGGGCTTACAGGATGTCTTGAGGCAGGCCAGGAAAGTCTGTGTGCATTTCCGCCGGTCATATAATGCCAGTGCTCGGCTGACGGACCTCCAAAAGGAGTTTAACCTGCCCAAGAACCACCTAATCTGTGACATGCCCACCAGGTGGAACTCAACGTTGGCCATGCTGCAGC
This sequence comes from Lithobates septentrionalis, assembly GCA_037952835.1. Classification (NCBI taxonomy): domain Eukaryota; kingdom Metazoa; phylum Chordata; class Amphibia; order Anura; family Ranidae; genus Lithobates; species Lithobates septentrionalis. The sequence continues at coordinate 2,330,029 of JBBDGP010000292.1, forward strand.
GGCTGCACACGCAGCAGAGGGCCATCAATGAGTACCTGTGCGACTATGGCACCAGGACAGGGTCAGGGGAGCTTGGTTTTTTTTCCCCACGCCAGTGGGCCATGATCAGGGATGCATGCACTGTCCTGTCACCATTCGAGGAGGCCACGAGGATGGTGAGCAGTGACAGTGCATGCATCAGTGACACTGTCCCCCTTGTCCACCTGTTGGAGCACACGCTGCGTGGAATAATGGACAGGGCACTTGAGGCAGAACAGAGGCAGGAAGAGGAGGACTTCCTTAGCTCTCAAGGCCCCCTTTATCCAGACAGTGTTCCTGCGTGCCCGCCGATCACACAGGAAGAGGACGAGGAGGAGGAGGAGGAGGAGGAAGATTGTGTCAGTATGGAGGTGGAGCCTGGCACTCAGCATCAGCAGCAGTCTTTAAGGGATCAGTCCCAAGAAACACATGGACTTGTACGTGGCTGGGAGGAGGTGGCTGCGGACGTTGTCGTCCTTAGTGACCCAGAGGACTCCGGACCGAATGCCTCAGCAAACCTACGCTGCATGGCCTCCCTGATCCTGCAAAGCCTGCGTAAGGATCCTCGTATTCGTGGTATCAAGGAGAAGGACCAATACTGGCTGGCAACCCTCCTTGATCCACGTTACAAGGGTAAGGTTGCGGACCTTATCTTGCCATCGCAGAGGGAGCAGAGGATGAAACATCTTCAGGAGGCCTTGCAGAAAGGTCTGTGCAATGCGTTCCCAGAGACTGGGAGGTTACAAACTCCTGTTTCTGGACAACATGTTGCTGAGGCTTCGGTCAGTCAAAGAAGGAGCGGTGGAGAAGGTGGCCGTCTGACCGATGCGTTCAGACAATTTTTTGGTCCGCAGCCCCAAGGTATGATCGGTTCCAGCAACCATCGCCAGCGTCTGTTTTACATGGTGCAGGAATACCTAGGGGCAAGATCAGACTTGGACACCTTTCCCACCGAAAATCCTCTGGGTTACTGGGTCTTGAGGATGGATCACTGGCCAGAGCTTGCACAGTATGCAATTGAGCTACTGGCCTGTCCTGCATCCAGCGTTCTTTCGGAACGCACATTCAGTGCTGCTGGAGGTGTGGTAACCGATCACAGGGTGCGTCTGTCCACCGACTCGGTCGATCGGCTGACCTTCATAAAAATGAATCAGTCTTGGATCACCACCAGCTACCAAGCACCTGATGCTGATGTAACCGAATAATTTTTTTTGAAATCTCAGATCCCTTCAAAGACTGCCTATGCTGATGCTGAGTGACTATCCCTGAGTAATTATCCTCTTCCTCCTCAATCATCACGCTGATAGCTTGTAAGAACATTTTTGGTTCTGGGCGCCACCACCAGGGGCGTGTAATTACAATTTTTGATGTAATACTTTGCAGCAGGGCTCGTTCCTGCATTCCAACTAGAGTGTCTGTGAGGGGTTGCAGTGTTGTGGCACCAGCACCAGTGCCTAAGGCCCAATTTTTCTGCCCCTGTCTAACAGGGGCATGTAATTACAATTTTTGATGCAATACTTTGCAGCAGGGCTCGTTCCTGCATTCCAACTAGAGTGTCTGTGAGGGGTTGCAGTGTTGTGGCACCAGAACCAGTGCCTAAGGCCTAATTTTTCAGCTCCTGTTCAACAGGGGCATGTAATTACAATTCTTGATCTAATATTTCACAGCAGGGCCCTGTGAGGGCTTACAGTGTTGTGGCCACAGCAACACCTAGGGCCCAAATTTCTGCTGAGTATATAGGGCAGGACCCTACTTTCAAACATCTAACTTACAAACGACTCCTACTTGCAAACGGAAGGAGACAACAGGAAGTGAGATGAAATCTACCCCTAGGAAGGGAAATTCTCTCCTGTAAGAGTTAATATGGGAAAACAATTTCTCCTTTCCACTGATGCTTTCCAATCCTTGTTCCACAAAAAAACCCAAATTTTCAAAAAACATTTTTCATTGGGACAAAAAGTGAGGTGAAATCTTCTGAAGAGGAGGAAAGACAGCAAAACAAATGTCACAGGGGTGATAACCCTTCCCTATGTTTTCCAAAAAGCTTACAAAAGATTTTTTGGCTGGAGCTAAACACGTTAAAAATGTACCCGTTCAAAATTACAAAGAGATTCTACTTAACAACAAACCTACAGTCCCTGTCTTGTTTGCACCGCCTGTATACTGCTGTTCAGAGTATATAGGGCCTTTCCTTATTTTAATTTGGGTGCGGGGTTCCCCTTAATATCCATACAAGACCCAAAGGGCCTGGTATTGGACTGGGGGGTAGCCATGTCGTTTGTCTCACTGATTTTCATCCATATTGCCATGACCCGACATGACATTAAACCCGCAACCAGTTTTAAATGAGATTTTTTCCTTTAAAAATGACATTTGGTGCAGGGACTGTTCTAAACACGGGAAACACGCGTCACTTTACAGGCATACTATAGACACCCCCCAGGTACGATATTTAAAGGAATATTTCACTTTTTTTTTTTACTTTAAGCATCATTAAAATCACTGCTCCCGAAAAAACGGCCGTTTTTAAAAGTTTTTTTTGCATTGATACATGTCCCCTGGGGTAGGACCTGGGTCCCCAAACCCTTTTTAGGACAATACCATGCAAATTAGCCTTTAAAATGAGCACTTTTGATTTCGAACGTTCGAGTCCCATAGACGTCAATGGGGTTCTAACGTTCGTGCGAACTTTCGGTCCGTTCGCAGGTTCTGGTGCGAACCGAACCGGGGGGTGTTCGGCTCATCCCTAGTGGCCAGGAGTGCCTTAGAGAGAAGGCCTTGCAGGACCAGTTACACTGGTGGAGGGACCCTGCTGGAGTTCGGAATAAGGTAAGTATTATACCCTATTCATACAACCCCTAGGCTTAATGAGCATTTAAAGTGATAACAAGGGTTATTTTTTTTTGGTTTAAAACCTTACCTGCTCTGTAGAATGATATTGCACATAGCAGTCCCTTACCTTCTCTTCTGGCAGTCCAGCACTGGCACTGTCAGCTTTTCCCTACTCTGGGTGCCTCCTTAGCAAGCTGGGTGCTAAGGAGGCACACGTGCATGCATGGTCCTGAGCCAAGCTGTGTGCATCCATAGACACACACAATGAAGGCGAGCCACCCCCCCGCTCCCTCTTCACAGGGGTTTGACTGGCAGCAGCAGGAGCCTATAGCTCAGCTACCCTCAGTTTCTCCTGTGAAAGCAGGAAGTGATGGGAGCGGTGCTGGAGCCTGAGACAGCAATGGAGTAGCGACAGGAGCCAGCCAAGTATTCAGGGATGGGGGTGAATAGGATAGGTAGTGGGTAGTTTTTTACTTTAGACTTAAGCCTTGCATGATGGGCTGCCCCAGTACAAGGATTTTTGTTTTTGCGCCTGGAGTTGGGGTTTGGGGTACATTCAGATGGTAGATTAGGGCCGACCTCCATGCAGAGCCACTGACAGACATGTGTGCATCCACCTTGGGGCTGGGCAGCCCATAGAAGTAAATGCACGCTCAGCGCCGCCACAGACACATTGGCATGTCTTGACATGCGAGCAGGTGCAAATGCAGAGACTCAGGTTGGATAAAGCGGGTGCATTGTTTAAAGGATATTAAAGTAGCTGTAAACCCTAACTGAATGACATTTTGTTTTCTAGAGCACTGTGAATCACAAAAAGTTGCCCTTTTCATAAAATACTTATTTTTACCTTTTTATCCCTACTTGCTTCTCAGTATTTCTGATCTCCCACAGCCTCTTTGCAGCCTCTATGCATGCAGTGCAACAGTAGCTGCATAATTTAGCCAAATCATTAACCACTTCAGCCCCGGAAGGATTTGCCCCCTTTATGACCAGGCCATTTTTTGCCATACGGCACCGTGTCGCTTTAACTGACTATTGCGCAGTCGTGTGACACTATACCCAAACAAAGTTGACATCATTTATTTCCCACAAATAGAGCTTTCTTTTGGTGGTATTTGATCACCTCTGCGTTTTTTCTTTTTTGCGCTATAAACAAAAAGAGAGCAACAATTTTGAAAAAAAAATATTTTTACTTTTTGCTATAGTAAATATCCCCAAAAATTGTAAAAAAAATCTAATTTCTTCATCAGTTTAGGCCAATATATATTCTTTTACATATTTTTGGTAAAAAAAATCACAATAAGCGTATTTTGATTGGTTTGTGCAAAAGTTTTAAAGTCTACAAAATAGGGAATAGATTTTTGGCATTCTTCTTATTTTTTTTTATTAGTAATGGCAGTGATCTGCGATTTTTAGTGGGACTGCGATATTGCGGTGGACAGATTGGACACCGTTGACACTTTTTTGGGTCCATTGACATTATACTATAACAAATTATCTTTGTTATGTGATCCAAGAGGCCGATGCGTTTCACAACTATCATCTTCCTCAGGAAGAGCCACTGATTTTGATATAAATGTCACTGGCAGGGAAGGGGTTAAACACTAGGGGGCGATCAAGGGGTTAAGTGTTCCCTAGGGAGGTGTTTCTAACTGTGGGAGCAGTGTACTAACAGGGAGTAGAGAGAGATTGCTGTTCCTGATTACTAGGAACAGCAGATTTCTCTCTACTTGCCTGAAAGAGCGAGGATCTGTCTGTTTTCCCCGTTCTGTCTCTCTCAGGGTCATCACGGCCGCCAGCCACACGCATCAGCTCTGATGTCACACGGCGGTTGGTGTGCGTGCCCCCTATACCCCTTAAAGCGCCCGCCGTACAGCTATGGCGATTCTTGCAGGGGAGCCAACTTGCCGCCGTATAAGGACGGTGGATGGTCAGCAAGTAGTTAAAAGATACGTTCACTTTCAATTTTATCTGACTTCCGGCTGCTGATGTTACTGGGCTCTGGACTTCCTACCGTCATGATCCTCACCCCTATACACATGACCAGTGGACAGTTCACATTCTGGTGCATTATAGCATGAGCCCCTAGAGGTGGTTTGGTTGTGTATAATCCTACATGTGTCCGCCGGCACCACTTGCTGAGAACACAATACAGCCGAAAAGAGGACCCAGACTGCCCACTGACCAGCTTATCACTGTACTGTACAAGGCATGCACTGCATTTCCAAGTCACAACACTGCATACAAGTCTCTTATGTGGAGTCTCATTACACTTTGAAGCATTGTTTTCCAACAAAGGTGTTTTTATATATTCAGTTTCCTCTAAATGGTATTTATGTTTCAGCATCTGCAGGCTATAAATAAGTGGAGCCTGCCTATTACTTTTATGTTTACCGAGTTTAGCAGACAAAACATTTGTTTGTCTTCACAATGATCCTAGAACGGTTGAACCAGTACTCTGCTCTCTGTTTCAGGTTTGCTATTATTGTAGGTTATTGGAAAATGACATTGTTGTCAGAAGTTACAGATAGCCATTTGTTTACCTATTACCTACATTTAGATATTATAGCATGGGATCGGGCATCTGTGGTGGTAATTTAAAGTGTTCGGGTAAGACAGCGTCTTCTGAGAATTTTCTTCTTTATGTAATGTATTGTTAACGGTATAGCAATGCGGCTGTAGTCCTAATGTACATGCATGGATGGTAAAGCACTTGTCAAGTTCTATAGCGAAGCAGTTCAATTATGCAAAACTTACATTCTCCTTTAAACAGGTCCACTTAGGCTTACACAGTGGGCCTCTGAGATAGGGTGCTGTACTGGTGACATAGTGTCTGGTGACACAAGGCTGTGCCAATCCAGATGCTGGTTGGACAACAGGAGCCTTCCTCAAACTTTAGTACTATACCAGGTACTCTGGACCATTCCTAATCAGTCTCGTTCATCAGGAACCTCTCCCTGCACTAAGCCCCTTCTTGGCCAGCATGTACCTGTCCCTATCTGTGTATTTGGGTTTAAAATGGCTGCCCAAATCTTGGAAGATCTCAATGTTCAGTCAGTTACAGGCTCCTCCAAGATGGCCTCCAAGAATCCAGTGCAGAAGACAAGACAGTCCTCTGCAAGGTTCCTCCCAGTGCCAGAGGTAAGCAGCGATCATGTCATTGCTGTGTTTACTTCTGGTAACTAATCAGAAAGTGAGTGGTCAATTTGCGGATCCCACCTCCCTGCACTGGCACCTGGTTGAGTGGTGTCATCACTCAGCAGGTCAGTGGCAGCTGCAGACACAACACCCTCTTATAAGTATGCTTGTATTTAAATAAAAAGAGGAAAGTGGCGCTGCCTACCAGCTAACATGAAAAAAACCCTGTCAAGTTATCAATGTGGTGACAAGTATAAAAAGCAATATGTGTTTATCCCAAGTCAGATATGCCCAACCTACAAGTGATAGTAGATTGGGGACAGTGTGAGAATAAAATGACATAAGCATATATAAATTAATCAAATACTGCCATGTATAGTGTCCAAAAAAATATTTATTAAAAGCGTATGATCTTTAAAAAAGGGATTCCACTCGCCCAAATGTACATAGTAATAAAAACAGCTTCCTAGGTCTGGACGGCGTGCGTTAAACACACATATTTTTTTGGACACTACACATGGCAGTATTTGATTAATTTATATATGCTTATGTCATTTAATTCTCACACTATCCCTAATCTACTATTACTTGTAGGTTGGGCATATGTGACTCGGGATATACCGGAGGTCCCCGAGTTACGAACCTCCGACTTGCGAACGACTCCTACTTATGAACGGGAGGCGGCGTTGGCGGGCACATTGGAAAACATTGGAAAACAACATCGGAAAACAGCAGAAAATTACGCCAGAAAACAGCGGAAAACGACGTCTCTGCCGTTCTGCGTATGCGCTTCCGACTTACGAACAAATCCGACTTAAGAACAAACAGGCAGTCCCTAACCCGTTCGTAACTCGGGGGACTGCCTGTACATGTATTGCTTTTTATACTTGTCACCACATTGATAGTTTGACAGAGTTTTTTCCACGTTAGCTGGCAGGCAGCGCCACTTTCCTCTTTTTATTTAAATTAAAGCACTGGACTTCACTTGTGGAGTTTTCCTTGGGGAGGCAGCAGCCCAGCACACACCTAAGCATGGAATTCTAATTAAATACAAGTATGCTTGTATTTTAGGTGATAATGCAAGAATCTATTGGGATTGTATATGTATTCACAATTATATATTGTTTTTAGGGATGAGCCCGCCGTTTGAGTCGAACATAAGTTCGACTCAAACATCGGGTGATCGTTTGTTCTAAAACGAACCGAATATATGGGGTGCTCGTGGGAAATTAACACCCCATTATGAACACCCCATAATGCACTGCGAGATCGCAGTGCATTGCTGTATGATGATTGACCAAAGCATGCACCTGACCTGCATGCTTTGGCCAATCATAGCACGTTCAGCTGAGAGAGCCATAATTGGCCAAAGGCAAGGTGCCCTTGGCCAATCATGGTTTAGGGGCACTAAGTCTACACCCCACACTATATAAGGCTGCTTACATAGCGGCCGTGTGTAGTGTTGTTGGCGTGGACAGAGAGATAGCTTGAGTTAGATTAAGCAGGCAAGTTATTCAGTTAGTGGCAGTGTATTTGATATTTATATATATAGATATATATAATACAGTCAGTCTCATAGATTATATATATATACAGGGGCGTTGCTAGGGGGTGGCTATTGGGGCTATAGCCCCGAATCTGGAGCCCATAGCCCCGAGTCTCATGCTGCAGGCTCCCTGCCTAACCAGCGGGTTGCGACTACTGTGGCGGACAGGCTGGCTGCATGAGAAAGGCAGAGGAGAGGAGAAAAGCGGGAGGACGAGCAGAGATGATATCTCTCTCCGCCCGCTCCACATCAGCGCTCTTCACAGCCTGGCCTCTTCAATCTGAGAGCGAGGTGCGGCGAGTGGCAGAGAGATGACATCATCTCTCACTGGCCGCCACACATCAGCACACTTCCACCCTCACAGCACGGTGGAGTGGAGGTCACATGCTTCCTGTCATTGTGGACATTGTGGAGCTCCACTTTGCAGCCAGACCCCCTTGCTTCAATGTCGGAGGTGCAGCGGGGAGCAGCGAGATTACATCATCTCTCACTGCCCACCCCACATCACCGCTCTCCTGCTCCCTCTAAATGGACCAGTGGTGTCAGCCTGCCACCAATGCAGCGTCAATGCACATTTGGTGGAACTGGCTGGCATGGCAAGTGACAATCCACATCAGTTGGCAAATGACAACCCACATCTGGTGGCCAGTGAAGTGGCAAGTGACAATCTGCAAATGGTGGCAGGAGATGTGGCAATCGGCAAATGGTGCCAGGAGACATGGCAATTGCCAATCTGCAAATGGTGGCAGGTGACGTGGCAATCTGCAAATGGTGGCAGGTAACGTGGTAAGTGGCAATCTGCAAATGATGGCAGGCGACATGGCAAGTGACAATCTACATCTAGTGGCAAGTAACACGCTGCATCTGATGACAGTGTCAAGTGACACGCTGCATCTGGTGGCAGGAGATGTGGCAAGTGACACGCCCAGGGCTCCCACTGATTGCAGTATGGTGAATTGAACCACTTTATTATATATTAGAATGTAACAATAGAAACAATGCACTTCAATCACCCTGACACAATATCAACCATGGTGCCATGATGATTAAAGCTCCAACACCAGCCATCGCCCGTGAAAAATTGCTTACCACCTCCCCCCGCGGGCATACAAAAAGGATGGTGACCGCTGCTATGGGCTCTAGCCCCAGATCTTTTGCAGACCTAGCAACGCCCCTGTATATATATATATATATATATATATATATATATATACACTGCCTGCTCTGACTGAATGTAGAGTAAACACTAAATATAAAGTCTATACTAAATGCAGAGTATATATATATATATATATATATATATATATATATACTCTGCATTTAGCATAGACTTTATATTCAGTGTTTACTCTACATTCAGTCAGAGCAGGCAGTGTATTAATATATATTGTGGCAGAGAGAGGCTCTGTCGCTATAAGTTTATAGGAAAAGGTGACCCAGGAGACTCATTAAGGGTTAATGCAAGGTTCAGAACTAGCATCTCTCCAGATTCGGTAGTTCTAAATCAGAACATTCAATCCTGGGTCCAGGTTTTGCCAGACGCTTGCAACCTGGCTCACTACACAGGTGTGCAGGGTCATTATATAGTCAGGTCTGAGAATTGCTCATTTTGGAGACAGCTTCCAGTTTGGAGACGGAAGGTCTTACCCGGGGTCCCCAGCCAGAAGCCACGGGACAGAGGTCTCATCAAGGGGTCAGAGGACCCAGCCACAAGCCAGCAGGTCTCGGTTCCAGGATTTAAGTCAGCATCTATGAGGGGTGTCAGGAGAACCCCAATCCCTAGGCTAGAGGTGAGCCATGCAGCAGGGTGCCGCAGTGTGAGAGCCAAGTGTGCGAGAGAGCTGAATGATACAGTCAAAGGACTGGTAAGAGGAGCAGCAGTGCTGCCAACACGTAAGCCAGGTGGCTTGGTATTTTCGTTAATTCATGTTTTGTGGAAGAAACCTCTGCGTGGTCTATAAGTGAACTTTTTCTTTACTCAATAAAAGTGGACTGCCACGCCCTAAAACTACAGTTTGGACTGGCGCAGCTCTTTGTAAATACACCTGCTACTTGAGTTTAATCACCCCATTCATATATATATATATATATATATATATATATATATATATATATATATATATATATATATATATATATATATATATATATATATATATACACACATTTTGCTGTGGTACTGTTATAAACATGGGAAAGATGCGCTACTTTACAGGCAGACTAAAGAGACCCCCCAGACGTGATATTTAAAGAAATATTTCATTTTTATTGTTTCACTTTAAGCATTCTTAAAATCCCTGCTCCCAAAAAAACGTCAGTTTTTAAAACTTTTGTTTGCATTGATACATGTCCCCTGGGGCAGGACCTGGGTCTCCAAACACTTTAAAGGCTTATATGCAAGTTATTGCCATAAAAAGTGAGCAGTTTTGATTTTTCACGTTCGCGTCCCATAGACATTAATGGTGTTCGCACACATTTTTTGCCCGTTCGCATGTTCTGCTGCGAACCGAACTGGGGGGGGGGGGGGGGTTTGCTCATCTCTAATTGTTTTATATCAGTCTTATCAGAAAGTGATGATGACAGCTTCATATAAGTCCAAAGTGCTCATTGAAGGTGAGGAATGGTTTTGGTGGATGACAATTAGACAGTATGTAGGAAAACACACTGTTCCTGTTTTTTTTCATCCCACTAGACAGTACTGCACTCATGTTGGATTGAAGCCAGCGTTGGGGTCTAATGTCTATGTTGAAATCCCCAAAACAGAATTGATAATCCCAAGGACAGGGAGGAGGAACTCTTTAAAGAACGAATCCCATTGGTCTAAGGAAGGGGTGGTGTTGTCTCTTTAAGCAGGAATATGACAAAGATCTATGGCCAAGGTGCATCTCACTAGTCTGGAGTCCAACATGAAGATTCCTCCCTCACCTGGGGCATCTGGAACAGAGTCACCAGATACAAGGGCAAGCTGACTCTTGCATTCTTTCAGGGTGATGGCAACATTCCTGAACACAGCAACCCCAAATGAAGTAGTAGACATCTTGGATGCAGGCGTTCTTTTCAGCAAAAGGTTACAGCAAACCAATACATTGCGGGCTAATGTGCAATGTATTGGTTTGCTGTAACCTACTAAATCCTTGTGACCACTATATTATTGTCATTATTGTGAATGTTTGTTTCTTTGGATTTTTTAGCTTTGCTAAAATAAAATATATTACAAAATATTTTTAAACAAATTGTGGCAGTAGGACCCTGTGCTACCTGGAAGATTGCTGGTTTACGCCAGATTTTGGAGAGAAAGGCACGCTGATTGCACAGCTGTGTGCTGGGCTATTTAATTGTGACCTGGCTATGGCTCAGGGTTCCACCTAACAGACAGGAAGTCTGTGCATGGGAGTCAGGTGGACTCCCATTCCTCTGAGAGGATTCAGAGGCTGCAGGAGGCAGCCAGGGTATGTATGTCTGCAGGAGGCAGACGTACTTGGTGACAGAGCAGCAAGTAGTAAGTAGCAGGAGTAAGCTAGGAGAGAGCTTCACTCTAGGAAACTCTTTTGGGTCTGAGGAGCAGACCTAAGGCCTAGGCTAAAGGCCGGAATCAGCCGTATGGCAAGAATGTACGCCAGGAGGCTAAAGTATTGAGTGTGCAAGATACAGTAATGGTGGAACCCCCTGCGTGGGCTACTGATGTCTTTGTGAACTTTTCCGTGCTTTTAAATAAAAGTGGGCTACCAAGCCCTTTAAAAATACAGTTGTGTACTGGAGTACTCACTGACAACGCACCTACCGTTTGAGTCTGATACCCCAATCTTACAAAATGTATTCCTTTGGGACTCTTTTTGGCACTGCTAAAATCCCAGCATTTTCCTTGTTCTAATTACTTATATTTGGGATGAGGTGCCTTTTTGAGTGGGTGTTTTACCATTAATCAGGCCAACTTTTTTCTTTGTCTTGTACTATGCGCACCCCTGAATCGTACCCCTGTCCATATTTTTATACAGCACAGGACCAGTGGGTTGGACCCAGGAAAGCCCACCAAGAAAAACAGGGAAAGTGAGTTAAATCTACCCCCCCCCCCCCCCCAGCTGGGACAGCATTCATCTCAACCTGCCTACACAATAGCCACTAACAGTGGGGAGCATTTTTTTAATCTTTCTCCCACTATGCACCCATGCTAGGGCATCTTTTTTCGTATCCCTGACCAGCAATGTAGGGGAAACTATGTTACAAAATCATAACCACTGCAATATTTATGCTGTGCTGAATGTTACATACTCCTACAGATACAGACCAGCAGTGTGCTTAATACCTCATGTCATCACTACTAATTGAACGGTGGTATCCTTGACCGGTGACTTTGCGGCCTCTGTTGGCCCCAGCAACCACCCTTTCTGGATGTCTGGGCCCCTCTCGCCCCTTGTGGTAGCACTGGGAGGCACCTGTGCATCTCTGCTTTTCTTTTATTAATAGGCGGCTAAAACACATGTACTCTTTGGAGTCCATTTGTCTGTATTGCCGATCAATAGTCCCGTATATATCTCTTTTCGGAAGGTAATATTTTTTCAACTGGTTTTAAAGGAACACTGGGACAGGAAGGGGTTAACTTTACCATTTTAAACCATGGCCACCTTATCCCTTCCCCAGGCTGCCCCTCTTTATGAAAGTCTAAAGTTTGGAGGTATACATTTTTTTATAAGGTGACAACTGTTTCCAGTTGTGCTCCTATGTTGTCACGCTGTCACATGCATCTCTGGGAAAGAGTGCAAGCAGCTGTGCTGACTCACACTGGGCAAGCATGGCCAATTGTTATCAGAAAGCCAGTCTAGAGCAACCATGTGCAACCAATGCTGAAGTTGGCACATGTAAACAGAAAATATCTAGAGGTTGAGGGAGAGTACGGGCACTGAGATTCAAATAAGGATGGAAAAAAAAGGTGAAAACAGTATTTGATGGGAATCACATTTATTTATGATGCACAGTGCTTTAGCAAATTAAATGTCATCCAGTTCGAGTTTAGATCCACTTTAATGTAATGATCACAACAGCCATAAATTTATATTATAGATATGAATATGATATTGCAATGTATTTTTGTAGTATATTCTGCTTATATTTCCATTAATAAAACTAGCTTCTTTCACAAATATAACACATTCATATCTCCAATATCTGAGTCACTGAGAATCTCTGTGTGCTGGTCTGGCAGTCTTCCAAATACTCGTACGGGCCGTCAGCTGGCATGTTCAAAACTGGCTGGCTCCAGCAGGGATTTTTTTGGGGGGGTTTAAAAAAAAACTAAGACTATTGTTAGATCAGATTTTGCCCACCTGTCCGAACAAAGATATCTTTAAATGAAAGCAAAGTAAGTCAAACCCAGGCCGGTGGCAAACAAAACCAGTTTCGAACTTTGTCTGCCAAAGGATTCATGTGTGCAGGGTATTGACATCAAAGCCAAACATGAGATTTCTTTCCCACAGTTAAACAATTACCAAATAAACTTGAGACTTTCAGTAGAAGATGAGCTCTGCTTGTTTTTGAATGATATTGAGTGTTAAAGGAAACGCGTTTTCATTCATTTAAAAAAAACAAAAAAAAAAACGCGCTTAGTAAATAACTTGTTCTATGTACAATGTTAATATATATTAATGTATACAGCTACACACATATAGATAGACAGAGACTGACGACAGCAGAAATCTTAAAAGACATAGCTGTGCACTGGAGCGATTGTGGCGTAAAACCAAATCTTGATTCACCCAATATAAATCTGCCTTCTTAAAATACATTTCCTCCCTCCATGCTGCCAAACAAGCCTACTTTGTCACTCTCATTAATACTCTATCATACAGTCCTCTTCTATACTTAACACTCTAGTTTCTCCACCACCACCTCCACCCAATAACTCGCATACTGCTCACGAGTTTGCAAATCACTTCAAAAACAAGATTGATGCAATTCGTGTAGGCCTCTCCACTGCATAGATATCTATATCTAACATACCCTGTACAAAACCAACACACACATTCCTCTTTTGACCTTGCTACTGCCAAAGAGGTCGCTAAAGTTTTCTCAGAAGCCTGCCTTACCACCTGTCCACTGGACCCTGTTCCCTCAAACTACTACGGTCACCTTCTTCTTCTATCCTATGCTTCCTCACTCACATTTTCAATCTGTTCCTCTCTACTGGCACCTTTCCCTCTAAAACATGCCTAATCACCCCCATACTTAAAAATCCCTCACTGGACCCCACCAGTCTGAACAACTTAAGACCTATCTTCTTGCTCCCGTTTACCTCTAAACTTTTAGAACGCTTAGTCTACAACCGTCTGCGCTCCTACCTCACTGATAACAACCTTGTTGATCCCTTACAGTCTGGTTTTCACTTACTACACTCCACTGAAACTGTCCTACTAAAACTCACTAATGACTTACTAACTGCTAAAACCAATGGCCACTACTCCATACTCATACTACTAGACCTCTCTGCAGCCTTCTATACTATTGACTATCCACTCCTCCTCAAAAAACTCTATTCTTGGCCTTCAAGACTTTGCTGTCTCCTGGTTCTCCTCCTACCTATCCTGGACTCCAACCTGTCCTTTCAGCCCCAAATCAAATTACTGTCCAAAACTTGTGGACTTCACCACCGAAACATCTTCAAAATATGCCCCTTTTTAACTGTTGAAAACACTAAACAACTTAATCACTCACTTGTCATTTCTCACCTTGACTATTGTAACTCCCTCCTCATTGGCCTACCTCTTCGCAGGCTATCCCCTCTTCAGGCTAGGTTCACACCTTTGTGAATTGGATGTGGCTTACACCACATCCAATTCGCATGACATTTTAAAACACGTTCATTTGAATGAGGCTGGTTCACATATGTGCGTTGCATTCGCACTTCGCATTGCCCAAAAAACGTGTGCGTTTTCTGGACATTGCAGTGCGAATTTCAAGCACATTATCTTCTATGCTGCGCTATCAAAATGATAAATATAAATATATAATTTAATAAAGTGGTATGGTGCTCTCTCGTGACATGTAGGAAATGTCCAAAATACTATACATTAATGTGCAATAAACTTCAATCAATAAATGAATTAATAAGAGTGCTTCAATAAGCCTGTGAAATACATATATAAATATTCCAAAATATTTGTGCAATATTCAAACAAATACTAAATAAATATTTCAAGAAAAAAATCATCCATGCGATTCAGTGTTGCATCCATGCAATGCAGTGCTGTATCTCTGTAATTCAGTGCAATGTTCAAACAATATTAGATAAAAAATTCCAAAGAAATATCATCCATGCGATTCAGTGCTGCATCCATGTAATCCAGTGTTGCATCTGTGCGATTCGGTGCTGTGTATCTTAGTGCTATGATCAAATTAACAGTCCATAAACATTCCAAAATCCATGCATGTGTTTCAGTGAACACAAACTAAAGTGCTGTGTGCTCATATAAGTGCTCCCCCCCAGGAGATAGCCCCTCACCTTAGGGCGTGTAACCTTGCGATTAAGCTTGGTCAAAATGCGCCTTAGAACCTCTATGGGTTCGGTATTGTATGCTGGATCCTGGATAGGTTACACTTGTGCCTCTGTTCCTCACAGCAGTCCAGTTTATACCTCGGTATATCAATATAAAGAGAACTTCATGGTGCAGTATGTATTACCTTTTATTTAAAAATCACAATAAAAACCCACAATGGGTACTCACAATGTCAAGGCGCTTACAGTGCGCCACTCTAAAACAGCGGTAACGATCGGGTGACGGCGGCCGGTAATGGGGTGGCGTACTAATCGTTCCCAACAGATGGTGTGTGTAGCGTTCCGTCCTGTCCCCTTCCCCTACGCATGTTGATACAAGGGGTATTTCGTATCTTCATTCTTCAAGATGTGAAGTCGCCGTGATGCTGAAGAGAGGAGATGCGATAGAAGCCACTGCACTCCGCTTGCCGGCCATTGCCCGTAGGAGCGCTGCCTGCCCACAACCTAGATGGGGTAAGTGCGGGGATGGATGACCGACCGGCCGACAGGGGGGATGGGGGGTTTGGGGGGGGGTGACCTGACCCACTGACTGACCCATTGACTTAAGGCGGGGGAGCGGGGAAGTTTGCCGCCCCCCCCGAAAAGAAAAACACCAGCTGCCACTGCTGGTAAATATTAATCTTCTTCTGTCACAGGGTGTCACTGAGAACTTAGTTACTCTGTGTAATATGTATTATTTCACCGTTTCTGTTAAAATTAATAAATATGACTATGCATACATTTTTGCACCTAATAACATTTTTTGAAGTGCCATTGTCTTGGAATCTTTAGAATTTTGCAATTGAAATATTTGCATTTTTGGTATTTAGGAAGAATAGATTAAAAGATTGAAAAAAAAGAAAATTGCAGCGAAGAATATAAATATTTTAGGTAATCTGTAGGGTCGGTTCACACTGGGGCGACTTGGGATCCGACTTGTACGCCCTCAAGTCGCCCCAAGTCGCTTTGCATTTAGATTATCATGGTAGGCAATGGGAGCGTCTTAATTGACACTACTGAAGTCTCTCCGACTTCAGAAAAGGTTCCTGTACTACTTCTATCCGACTTGTAGGCGACTTGTACCCATTCAACTCAATGTAAGTCGCCTACAAGTCGGATCTCTCTGTAAAGTCAAGCGACTTTGCAGAGAAAACCCCTCCCTCCCTCCCAGAGAGGTAATTGGCCACAGGCAAAGTCGCCTGTCATGGAGGCGACTTCAAGTCGCCTCGTAATTTGCTAAAGTCGCGCTGAAGCCGCGTTGAAGTCGCGGTACAAAGTCGCGCTAAAGTCGTGTTGCCCATGTGTGAACCGACCCGTAGGATAATATTCAAAAGGAAACTCTTAATTGGATATTAGCACCCAGGAGGTGTTCTGACAGTTGGTACACAGAATGCCCCCCCCCCCCCCCCCAAAAAAAAAGAAAACACATTTACAACTTGTATGATTGGCTGAGAATTCTGTATTCAAATACAAGTCTAATTTTAGCTATCCTCTCCAATAGAAGTTTCATTTTTGCTCAGTTACATATCCGCTTGAGAGAAGTAAAATAAATAGACATTTAAGAAAAAAGTATATCTGCACATTTTGCATATGCACATTTATGTAGTTCATATATACATTGATTTTTTTTTCCGTAAAAATTGGATCTGAACTCCAGGCAAAAAGCTAAATACACAAATGAAATACATACAAGTAATTGGACAGTAAAGTCAGAAGCAGCAGATTAATGAGCTCATCTATCTTTCCTCCTATCAGTATGTTCCATTTTAGCACATAAGCAATAAAGCATAAGGGCACTAAGGGCCCTTTCACACCGCTCTGTAGCAAAATCATGGTAAAAAAGCATATGCCTTTTTACCACGTTTTTGCTTTGTTTCATATGCAATTTCTGTGCGTTTCCGGTGCATTTTTGGGTTGCCTACACCTGTGAAAAATGTACTCAAACGCAAATCGCGGTGAGTTTTTTGACCATGAATTTACTGCGATTTTGCCACAATTTCTATTCATTTTAATTGGGAGCTGCGGTTTTTAACACCGCACCAAACATACAGCATGCAGGACTTTTCAAAACCCACCGCATCCACAGTGCAGTGGTGTAAAAAGTCCCATAGGATTTAAAGGGAAAAAAATTTCTTGCATTTTTCTTGCAGAGTAAAAACGCAGGAAAAATGTATCAGTGTGAAAGGGGCCTTAAATATTGCATCCAAGAGTTTAGTGAAGATTTCACTAAATTATTCGCTAAGGTACTCATATTGCTTTGTAGTATGCTAGGGGCTTCTATAGCCAATGGCCACTTTGACAGGTAAATATATGTATATTGAATGGGCCCCATGTCACTGGGCTCCTGCAATGCACACAAGAAGTGATGGGAAATGGGGACACACAAATGGAAAAGCGTAGAACTTTGGTTAGCTTAATACACTATATTACCAAAAGTATTGGGACACCTACCTTTACACACACATGGACTTAAATGGCATCCCAGTCTAATGCCCCGTACACACGGTCGGACATTGATCGGACATTCCGACAACAAAATCCTAAAAAATTTTCCGACGGATGTTGGCTCAAACTTGTCTTGCATACACACGGTCACACAAAGTTGTCGTAAAATCTGATCATTCTGAACACGGTGACGTAAAACACGTATGTCGGGACTATAAACGGGGCAGTAGCCAATAGCTTTCATCTCTTTATTTATTCTGAGCATGCGTGGCACTTTGTGCGTCAGATTTGTGTACACACGTTTGGAAATTCCGACAACGGATTTTGTTGTCGGAAAATTTTATAGCCTGCTCTCAAACTTTGAGTCGGAAAATCTGATGGAAAATGTGTGATGGAGCCCACACACGGTCGGAATTTCCGACAACAAGGTCCTATCACACATTTTCCATCGGAAAATCCGACCATGTGTACGGGGCATTAGTCTGTAGGGTCCAATATTGAGTTGGCCCACCCTTTGCAGCTACAACAGCTTCAACTTTTCTGGGAAGGCTGTCCACAAGATTTAGGAGTGTGTCTATGGGAATGTTTGACCATTCTTCTAGAATGGTCAAACATTTGTGAGGTCAAGCACTGAATTGTGGACGAAGAGGCCTGGCTCGCAGTCTCTGCTCTAATTCATCCCAAAGGTGTTCTATCGTGTTGAGGTCAGGTGCAGGGCAGTCAAGTTCCTCCACTCCAAACGTGCTCATTCATGTCTTTATGGACCTTGCTTTGTGCACTGGTCCAAATGATTTGGTGGAGGGGGGATTAAGGTGTGGGGTTGTTTTTAAGGGGTTGGGCTTGGTCCATTATTTCCAGTGAAGGAAACTCTTAAGGAGACATACCAAGACATTTTGGACAATTTCATGCTCCCAACTTTGCGGGAACAGTTTGGGGATGGCCCCTTCCTTTTCTAATATGACTGCACACCAGTGCACAAAGCAAGGTCCATAAAGACATGGATGAGTGAGTTTGGGGTGAAGGAACTTGACTGGCCTGAACAGAGTTCTGACCTCAACCCGATAGAACACCTTTGGGATGAATAAGAGCAGAGACTTTATTGCCTGATCTCACAAATGCGCTTCTGGAAGAATGGTCAAACATCCCCATAGACACACTCCTAAAGCTTGTGGACAGCCTTCCCAGAAGAGTTGAAGCTGTTATAACTACAAAGGGTGGGCCAACTCAATATTGAACCCTACGAACTAAGACTGGGATGCTATTAAAGTTCATGTGCGCGTAATGGCAGGCATCCCAATACTTTTGATAATATAGTGTCTTTCTGTTCCAGTGACAATTGCACCCCTCTATTTTAGTCCTGTTGTCACAGGTACAGGAAATGGGAGGAACCCTCAAAAAGAGGTTTCATACATGTGTCAACACTTGACAGTAGGATTTATTCTTCCCAAGTCTAACCAAAACTAAAAAAAAATGTCTGAAGTTGTCCTTTAATAAGACCATTTTAACACCATATCACTTTTCTTTGCATCTTTATCCAGTAATTTTTCTAAGGTAATTCACCATCCAGAACACTAGGAGGAAATGAAGGCACTGATGTGAATCTCCCAAGGAAAAGCAGAAAATATAAATTATAGTATGACTCATGGGTCTTTTCAAATTTTATTTTGTCTGCTGTGTATTTTATTGGGGGTCTGGATAGATTTAAAGGAATTTCAAATTCCTGTGTGTGATATTCCATAACTGATCAAACTTGTGCAGCTTCTCAAGGCCAGTGAAAGCTGTTTTACAATACAGGTCTGGACTTCATTCACATAAAAAAAAAAAACACTTGGTTAAACTGAATTGTCACAAGCAGAGAGCAGGGCAAAAATTGGGAAATACAAAGTCGATGAATAATTCTTGGAGGTTGGAGATCTACATAGGGAACCAGAGGTCAGGACAGGGATCACTATTGAGGACATTCCACCCCTTCAGTGCCTTATATCTTTCCTATAGAGAGGTCACACGCCAGTATGAATATCTAAAGAGTAAATAAGTAATTGAATTGGTAAGGTTATAAAACAAACTCTGAAACACTATATAAACCCTAACAATAAACTTCCATATGCTTCTCTTTGGCATGTTAAATAAATCTATAAACCTTGTAGTTAGAGTAGGCAGTGTGGTTGTCTAGGTACCTGCTAGAGGTCCTCAGTGTAGTGAGTGGGGTGTAACCTAAGAGGGTGGGGTAGTACCATCCCTGCCTCTGCCAGAGTGGGGCATCTTGGGAAAGATGGCTCTGTGTATATAATCTGGCAGGAGTCCGTCTGTTATTGATCATCATGGGAAGGGTTGCAAGGACCAAGCCATGGCAAAGAAGTAATATTTGAGGCTTCAGCTCTGGGAGGTTCCCTTTACGGAATCCCTTTGAATGGGATGCAGGACTCTGGCAACCCCCTAAAAATGTACAGACTCCTCAACCTGGCAACTTTAAAGAAAGGTGCTGTCATCTCCAAGATAACTGAATTATGTAAATATGTAAATTATCTGGTTCAGTAAACTGTTAAAAGACTTTCTGTTTCGGACTCTTCCTTCTCCTAACCTCTAGATGGGAACATCCTTTGGAAATGAACAGGTCCTGGTTGAATCTGCTATTGGAGTCCATGGCAGAAGGCCCAAGGAAGGTATGGGATGAACTACTGGTGGGGCTGGGTAGGCTAGACCAGAGGCCTAATGAAGGTGCGCACATATTGGTGCCAGGGGACAATTCCGTGCCCAAAGTAACTAAAGTCTAAGGGGACACACTTATGCCAGGCAGAAATGGTTAAAGAGTGGGTGCTCTTCCACCAAATGGTTGTTGGTGTATCTGGAGGAAAATGTATTTATGGTGAAATCGCTGCTCATCTCTCTTTAGAAATTGGCATAGCTAACGAAGCTGGCACCCATGCGAAATAAGATGTTATTTTAAAGGAGGAAATATAATAATTTCGAGTCCATCCTTTTTTTTTTTTTTTCCTTTTTAAGTTTTTAAACTGGTTTATTTTTTAGACTTTTTAAAACTGATATATAACATTTATTTAAAAAAAAAAAGCATTTAATAAGGCATGCACCAAATACGCACAGATCATTATGTGCTTTTCTAAAGAGAGCACAAGAAAAGTTGTTTGCTTTATTGCTGCCTTTGTTAAACTGAAACTTTATTCAAAACTAAACAAAAAAAGGCCCTATATCGGGACCCTAAATGATTCTGATTTATTCAGCTGTGTGTGTAAGCTTTAACTATTGAGCTCTGTAACCAATACGCTTGTATTATTATCATTATACAGGATTTATAAAGCTTCCACAGTGCTTTACAAAAAAAGGGAGGCAGTACAGTTGCAAAAAATTCAGGGCAATAGGGTTAGGGGAGCCTTGCTTGTGTGAGCTTACAATCTAAAAGGGAGGTGCAAGTAATACAGAAAAGAAGAGTATACAGTGCATGGGAAAATTCAAGTTTTTAGTTAAAGGAGAGAGGTTTTGATGAAGAGGTGAGTTTTCAAGAATCAGCTAGGGATTGACAGCATAGGATAACAGTTGGAGACATACTAAGTTATAAATAATAAAAGCCGGTTATATTCTGTGTGTTTAGAAACACATCCGCCTTACTTGAAACAATCTACAGAGCTGGGTAGAGCTAGCTCCAGTGGACGTTAATTCCACCGCTTTGGAGCTTTTACTGTAAAGAAGCCTTTCTGTATGCAGATGTTAAACCTCTTCCCCCCCCCACCCCAGGTGCAAAGTGTGCCCCCTAGTCATTTGCAAGTGAAAAGCTTTGCACCCAGTTTAATATATGGACTATTAATGTATTGATGCATGGTAATCATATCTTTAATTGCCTCTTCGCAAAGGATAATAAAGTCAGTTTAGTTAAAGTGGTTCCAATGTCTAAGCATTTTTGTCCCCCATAATGCATTCCCTGCATTCGAAGGTAAAAAAACTCCCCATTATGTGTTCTCTCCCATCAATAGACAATTACTTGACTCCTCTCACCGCTCTGGCGATGTCTCAGGTGCAGCCTCTTCCCGGTTTCACAGGAGACACTGAGGACATTGGCTGCTGCTGCTGCTGTCAGTCAAACTGCTGTGAGGAGGGAGCAGGGCATGGATTACCACTATTGTGTGTGTCTATTGATGCACACAGCCTGGCTTGGCAGTGCGCCCGCATGGGTGCCCCCTTAGCATTGCACTTGCTGAGGGGGCACCTGGAAGAAGAAGCAGACATGGCTGGTGGAGATGAATAGAAGGTAAGGGACCACTCTGTGCAATATTGTTGCACAGAGCAGGTAAATGTAACTTCTTTTTTTTTTTTGATTACAAACTTTTTTTTGAAAAGATATTGTTAACAAACATGAAAACCATATGAAAGGATGTCAATTACATATGATATACACAGCCCTCAAATTTTCCACTCGCCTACTTGCATTTTGCGAGTGGAAAATGAGGTCTGGCGAAGAGCTGGGCTGCCTGGGAGTGTGTGTGTGTGTTGGGGGGGGGGGGGGGGGGGTGAGCACCGCCATCAGGGGGGATGAATGGGAGCCATTCTCCCAGAGAGAGTGTGGAGGAACAAAGAGGGCGGCCGGATCATTATAGCGGAAGAGAGTGTGGAGGAAGAGGAGATCCGGCTTGATCACAGAGCAAGCGGTGTTTTGATCAAGCCGGATCTCCTCTTCCTCCACGCTCTCTTCCGTTATAATGATCCGGCCGCCCCCCTCTGCACAGGTGAGGCTGCAATTGATGGACACAGATGAGGCTGCAATGATGGACACAGGTGAGGCTGCACTGGTGAGGCTGCAATGATGGACACAGGTGAGGCTGCACTGGTGAGGCTGCAATTGATGGACACAGATGAGGCTGCAATGATGGACACAGGTGAGGCTGCACTGGTGAGGCTGCAATGATGGACACAGGTGAGGCTGCACTGGTGAGGCTGCAATGATGGACACAGGTGAGGCTGCACTGGTGAGGCTGCAATGATGGACACAGGTGAGGCTGCACTGGTGAGGCTGCAATGATGGACACAGGTGAGGCTGCAATGATGGACACAGGTGAGGCTGCAATGATGGACACAGGTGAGGCTGCAATGATGGACACAGGTGAGGCTGCAATGATGGACACAGGTGAGGCTGCAATGATGGACACAGGTGAGGCTGCAATGATGGACACAGGTGAGGCTGCAATGATGGACACAGGTGAGGCTGCAATGATAGACACAGGTGAGGCTGCAATGATGGACACAGGTGAGGCTGCAATGATGGACACAGGTGAGGCTGCAATGATGGACACAGGTGAGGCTGCAATGATGGACACAGGTGAGGCTGCAATGATGGACACAGGTGAGGCTGCAATGATGGACACAGGTGAGGCTGCAATGATGGACACAGGTGAGGCTGCACAGGTGAGGCTGCAATGATGGACATGGGTGTGGCTGCAATCATGGACACAGGTGAGACTGCAATGATGGACACAGGTGAGGCTGCGTTGATGGGCACAGGTGATAACGTTTTTGTTAATATTTATTTGTGTAACTTAATTCTGCATAAAACATTTAAGTGTCATTTCATGAGAATTTATTAGGGCGTGTATAGGGTGGGGCATGGTAGGAGTTGGGTGGGGCAATTGGTGGCGAGTAACCCTTAAGGCCTGGCTAGTAGCTCAGGACTTGAAATTTTGAGCCCTGACATACATATATGTATAAATCATTGAAAAGGATAGACTTTCATACATGTGTTATAGATATAATATACAATATGTTCTTCATGTATTATCAAAGCTTCATGTTGGTTTAAGATTATTAAGAAAATAAATATAAATTGGAAAATAAACATAGAAAATGAAAAAATCAAAGAGAAATAAAATGTGTAAATTATTAAGAGCATCTAATATAGGTTAGAGTAAGGGTAATATTGAATTAAATCTACCAATGTAATCTATGCACCTAAAGACATTTTATAGACGAACCATGGGTTCCATTTTGCATCGAAAGTTTTCTCAGTATTGTTTATTGCATGTTAGATTTTTTCTACATATCTTATTTCTTCGATTCTTGACATGATTTGTGGGATTGGTACGTGGGCATCTTTCCAATGTAAAGCTGTTGTCCAATGTGTAGCACATATTGTGTGGATAAGCTGTAACTTCTTTTTTAATTTTAGAAAAAAAAAATCTAACATGCAATAAACAGTAAACAATATTCTCTGCCTCTTACTATTTTAGTTAGTTGCCCTTCTCTGCACTCTATTCAATTTCACAACATACCTTTAGTGAACTAATTCTCAAAACTGAACGGTATGCAAGTACTCCATGGATACCTATAAACTAGGTTCTGTTCATTTTTCAGGGCAGAAGATTCTAGATTGTGCGGAGGTGGAGGAAGGTATTATGCAAGTATGTAAACATAGTATTTGTCACAGATTCTGTTGGCTGTGCCAGATGTATTTTTTTTTTTTTTTTTTTTTTAAAGTGTCTTGTGCTCCTGGGGCCTCATTATGCTGTTTGAAGCACTCACAATGTAACACCTTGTTTATGTGCCTGCAGTTTTGGTGACAATTAGGGAAACAAACTATGGTACAAAGCAGGTACTTACTTAAAGAGGAACTACAGTCCTTTAGTTATTAAATGTGTTCAAAGAATCAGATTAATATCTTTAATAATTCAATAACTGTACTTTCAAAACAAATTTGCTGTATATATATATATATATATATATATATATATATATATATATATATATATATATATATATATATATATACTGTCTTTTTTGCAAAGTATCCTTTTATTTGCACTTAACTGTAATGATTTGGTTCATTTATCCTTTTTTGTTTTATAACTTTGCAAACATTTTTTAACTTGTAAGTTGAATTTTTTTGTTTTCTTTTTCTTTCTTAATACAGTGGTACCTTGGTTCACGAACTTAATTCGTGAAACGACTCTAGTCGCGAACCGCATTGCTTGTGAACCGAGGCAAATTTTCCCATAGGGTTCAATGTAAATCAGGTTAATCGGTTCTGAACTTTTTTTTTGTTTATAAATATGTATAGTAAAATTCTGAAATGTATGTACCAAAAAAAAAGTTCTAACCCCTTCCCGACCAGCCGCCACAAGTATACCGTGGCAGGTTGGCACTGCTGCGCGAGCTGTCGTAGCTGTACGTTGGCTTTTTAAGACGCTGTAGCCCGCAGCGTGTCCCCGGAGCCGATGATCCCCGGGCACCCGCAATCGCTCATGATAGAGCAAAAACCGGGATCTGTGTGTGTAAACGCACAAATCCGGTTCTGTCAGGGGAGAGGAGACAGATTGTTTGTTCCTACCAAGTAGGAACAGCGATCTGTCTCCTCCTAGTCAGCCACATCCCCCCCCCCACAGTTAGAACACACAAAGGGAACACATTTAACCCCTTGATCGCCCCTAGTGTTAACCCCTTCCCTGCCAGTGACATTTATACAGTAATCAGTGGCTATTTATAGCACTGATCGCTGTATAAATGTCAATGGTCCCAAAATTAGTCAAAAGTGTCTGATTTGTCCTCCGAAATGTCTCAGTCCCAATAAAAATCACAGATCCCTGCCATTACTAGTAAAAAAATAAAAAATAAAAATGCATAAATCTATCCCCTATTTTGTAGACGCTATAACTTTTGCACAAACCAAAATCAATATACGCTTATTGAGATTTTTTTTTTCTACCAAAAATATGAAGAAGAATACATATCGGCCTAAACTGATTTTTTGGGGGATATTTATTATAGCAAAAAGTACAAAATATTGTGCTTTTTCAAAATTGACACTTTTTTTTGTTTATAGCGCAAAAAATAAAAACCGCAGAGGTGATTAAATACCACCAAAAGAAAGCTCTATTTGTGGAGAAAAAAAGGACATACATTTTGTTTGGGTACTTCTCATGACCGCGCAATTGTCAGTTAAAGCGACACAGTGCCGTATCACAACAAATGGCCTAGTCAGGAAGGGGGCAAATCCTTCCAGGGCTGAAGTGGTTAAAACATATATTATATACGGTTTTTTACATTAAGCTGACCTCTTTCAAGTGTACATCTAAAAAGAAAAAAAAAACTATAGCTCCTCTTTAATACATGTTTGAAACAATCCCAAATCCCAATTTAAATGACTAATTTAGGGACCACAAAACCGCAATGTGTATCCAGGAAAAGATCATCTGAGGGCATGATAAAGTTGTAGAGTTCATATGAACTGTTTTTCCATAATTCCCAATCAAGTGAGCCCACCCTCATTGTAGTCGGGGGGAAAAAACCCCTATCTGAGTGGACAGGTACTCCTAAGACTCATCTTGCACTGCTCTTCTCAAAATGAACGTGTCAGAGCAGGGAAGATGGCCGCGGCTAGTGTTCATGAAGCGAAGCGGAGTTCATGAACCAAAGATAATTTTTGTAAACTCTTCTGTTTGTAAACCGAGTTGTTTGTGAACAGAAGCAATATAAATATATATAGAGGAGCTGCTGGTAATAAACCGGTCCCCCTTACTTGTTCAGAGGCTGCCAGCCCTGGTACCAGCCCCAGAAGCATGCAGCTAAATTCCGGTTCAGTCTAGGGGTATCGTTTGAAGTTTTGCAGATCTCTAACATTAGCAGCTCTAACATAAGCAGGAAGGATGGATAAGGGTGCAGGATACGCAAAAGCATGAACAGGTCTTAGAGGACAGATGCTCTGTTTCAGCAGTATTGGACCCTTCAGTAGCAGCCTCAAATGCTGGAAGTAGAGGGGACGGCTACAAAACCTGAGACTCTATATGAGCACCTCTGGTGTCTGACCTTCAACGCACTTGCACACCTGGAGCTATAGGTGCAAGATCCTACTTTACAATGTCCAGAGGCATCTCCCAACTAGCTCCCCTGCCCCCCCCCTTTTTGAAAGGTTTCCTCTCCAGCCCAGCTTCTGCAGGAAGTGTCCTCCAGCAATTTGTCTTAAGTCCACCTCCCTTTAGGCCCTCGGCCATAGCATATGCTGAGGCTTTGCAGCAGCTCTATTGTATCACACACAGGCTGCCTCCTAGGGAAAGAGACCCCAGGAGAGAGTTATGATCAGACCCCCCTCCCAAAATGTTTATCTTCTCCTCAGCCACACCTCCTTCTGGGCCTCCCTCCAAGGGATGGTCTAAGGACAAATAAATATGTATAATCCAGTAACTGACCCTCCTACACTATTTCTGGAACATTCTTCAAGAGCCAGCAGAAGCCATCGGCCACCAGGTTTAGGGATGAACCTGATCAAACTTAAAAGTTAAATTGCAGCTCAGGTGTCTACAACAGAGCTATACACTAAATTTAGCCAGCCCATGGCATATATACAGTACTATGCAAAGGTTTTAGGCAGATGTGAAAAAATGCTGTAAAGTAAGAATGTGTTCGAAAACATATTTTAATTGGGGTTTTTTTAGCTAATTTTTAGACAACAAAATCCTAATTAAAAAGAATTCAACTACAGGTGAGTCTAATTCATTAAATGGTGTCTAGCAGAAATTGATTATAAAAGGGTGTTACTTAACAAAGAAAACCCGCTCCCATTTCATGCTGTCAACAATGGCACCACATGGAAGAGAAATGTCACAAGGTCTGAGAAAGAAAATAATTTCTTTATACAAGAAAGGTGAAGGCTTCAAGAAGATAAGCAAAGCTTTACTTATCAGTCAGAATACTGTAGCAAAAGTGTTACAAAAATTTTACAAGGATAGAACTGCAACCATCTCACAGACGCCCAGGCCATCCACAGAAGTTAACACCTCGACAGGAGCGTCTTTTGATGAGAAGAGTTGAAGAAAATTGCCATGCTAGTTCACTGCAGTTAGTTAAAGAAGTAGAAAGCCAAACTGGGGTGATTGTTTCCCATGACACAATACGGCGTACACTGCAGAGAAATGGCATGCATGGGTGTCCTCCACAAAGGAAGCCTCTCCTAAAGCCCATGCACAAAAAGCCTGCCTAGAATTTGCCAGGGCCCATGCTGAAAAACAAGAAGACTACCGGACTCTGTACTCTGGTTTGATAAGACCAATATAAATGTTTTTGGAACTGATGGCTTCGAAACAATGGCGTCGCAAAGGTGAAGAGAACAAAGAAAATTTCATGGTGCCTACAGTGAAACATGGTGGCAGTGTCCTTCTATGGAGCTGCCTGAGTGCTGCTTGTGTCAGGGAGCTGCATTTCATTGATAGTATCATGAGTTCACAGATGTACTGCTCTATATTAAAAGAGAAGATGCTATCATCACTCCATGCCCTTGGTCGTAGTGCACTTTTCCAACATGACAACGATCCACAACATACAACTATGAGTGGACAAACTCTAACTAGCGAAGAACTGGCGGTATTTCATAAAGGCCTAAAATATGCCCCCACAAAAAATTTAGACAAATTTGCAACGTATATAGGAATCAAGAAATATGTAAGAAAATTAAATATTAAGAAAGCGATTTTAACCAACCCCCAAATTAGACGAGTTATCACACCGCAAGACCCACAACGGATGACACATAGTGGACTACGTAACAAATCCCTTTTTAACCCACAACTTAAGGATAATCAACACATCGAGGTGTTTAAAAACCTAGTATTAAAGGACCTGGATCAAGTGAAGATAAAGAAAACGAGTGATCCTGCACATATTAAGAAAGGAATAAGATCTTTGATTAACAGAAAAGATCTGGTTATTAGACCGGCAGACAAAGGCGGAGGAGTGGTCATACAAAACAAAGTGGACTATCAAGCAGAAATCAAACGCCAATTGGAAGATACCACCACTTACCAAAAACTGCTGAGCAATCCTTCAACTAAATGCAAAAAAGATCTAGAAAAAGTGGTCCAACTGGGAGTCAAGAAAGAGATACTGGACGCAAAAGAAGCAAGATACTTAGTCCCGGATTCACATAGGATCCCAGTAATATATACAGTTCCCAAAATACACAAGAACCTTCAAAATCCCCCAGGAAGACCTATTGTGAATGGGATAAACTCCCTAACAGCAAGGATTGGCCAATACATAGATCACTTTATTCAACCGGCCATCCAACAAACTACATCCTACATAAGGGACACGAAACATGTCCTACAACAAATAGGAGAAGTACCAGTCCTAGAAGGAAGAACCCTACTGGCAACGGTAGACGTCTCTTCCCTCTACACAATCATCAAGCACTACCAAGCATGTGAAGCAACCAAATGGGCATTAAGAAACTATAGCGCACTCAAATGTACCCAAAGGAAGTTTTTAATCAAATGCCTAGAATTTTCGCTAAAAAATAATTATTTTTGGCATGACCAAAATTTCTACAAACAAACCACAGGCATTGCCATGGGTGCTAAATTTGCGCCAAGTGTGGCAAATGCCTTTATGGCACAATGGGAGGAGGAAGCAGTATACAAAAATCCACCGTGTGAACTAGGATTGTTCAAAAGATTTATTGATGACATCCTCATAATATGGAATGGAAGTAGAGAAACATTGGAGCAGTTTTTGTTGAATTTAAATAATAATGACAGAAATATACAACTAATCTGGAACATTGATATGAAGAAGGTTGAATTTCTGGACCTAGAGATAAGTATTGAAGGAGATCAATTAAACACCAAAACTCACTTCAAAGAGGTGTCCAGAAACAGTTATCTTCCTATGACTAGCTGCCACCACAAACCTTGGCTTTATAACATCCCAAAAGGCCAATTGGTAAGAATTAAGCGCAACTGCACGAAAGATGCAGATTTCGAGACTCAAGCTAACTTAATCGGACAGAGATTGATCAAGAAAGGCTATGAAGAAGCATTGATCAAGAGAGAAATTGAACGTACTCAATTGATGGATAGAAACCTACTGATACATGCACCTAAGAAGATACGGAGCCTTCCAGAATCACCGAGCTTAATTCTAGACTTTAACACTCAATACAAAGACATAGAGAAGATTATTCGCAAATACTGGCATATCCTAAAGGAGGATAAACACCTACGACAAATTCTACCGGATAGGCCATCTATTTTTTATAAACGAGCTCCAACCTTGAGGGATATCATCACGAAGAATGTAGTGGAACCTCCCCCTAAAAACACATTCACGTTTTTTAATGGAAAAGGTTTTTACCCCTGTAAATATTGCTACGCATGCACACACGCCAAAAAATTTCAAACCAAGAAACACGACTTTAAGGCAACGAGGACAGGGAACATTTACCCAATAAAAGATTTTATTAACTGCTACACGGAGGGGGTTGTGTACATGTTACAATGTCCTTGTAACTTGCAGTATGTAGGGAGGACCAAAAGGGCACTTAAAACAAGGATCAAAGAGCATTTAGTAAACATCAAAAAAGGGTGCCCAAAACATAATGTATCCAAGCACTTTGCACTTTTCCATAACAAAGACCCCACACAATTACTTTTTTGGGGTATAGAAAGATATAATAAATCTTGGAGAGGTGACCATAAAATTAGAACCCTTAGTCAGAAGGAATCTAAATGGATACACAGAACCAGAACACTAGTACCTGAAGGGTTAAACGTAGAATTCGATCTTAACTGTTTTATTAGTGATTTTTAGACTTTATCTATTCATGTAAACTTGTTACTTCATTTCCGGTGTGCTTTGGTCTTTAAATCTGGGGGACCCACTTTTAAGATTAATATAAAGCTTCTCATTTATTTTATACCTGTCATTTTTATCTCTATTTTGCACCTCAGTTTTAATACTGCTGGGTTATATATATATTTTTTATTTTTTTAAAGATTTTTATTTACATTTTTAACCAACTTGATTGGAACCTTTTATTAAAAGGTTGAATCCTTTTATATACACACGGATTTTTTACATTTTTAAAATTAAAAGTTGTTTTTTTTAACCATACTCGGCCCGATCAGGAGACCGGATCGATTGTGCCATCATCCCGGGTTATCATCCCATTGATCTCCACGAACGGGTTTTTAAATGCACTTCCAAAAATTTTTTTATTTTCTTTGTTCGAATACAACTTTATTAATGAACATTCTAAACAACATCGCCCACTCAAAGATGGCCGCGGTAACACTACTTACTTGGTCCACAACAAATTGGAGTCTTCTCCACTTCCTGTCCCAGCATTATAAAATGAGCATGGCGTCAGCCAATCCGGTGCCCTGAAGAAGTCACGTGATATGACGCAACGCGTAGGCACGCTACCGGAAATACGTTAGTGCGGACCGGAAGTGACGTAGCGAGTATCGCTACAACGCTGTTCCTATCCCTGTTTGGCGTTTTTATGTTCATGTAAGCGAATTTCTCTTATAATAAATCCATTGGCTTTAACTTTATTACACCATCGGAGTCTCCTTCAATTATCCCCATATGGAGCTTACTAGTTGGAGCAAGTGACGGCCCTCACCCTCAGGAGGATTAGGACATCATCAACATTACTGCAGAGGAGTGACCATACATCCATTGGAGACACTCAGGCACCCCTATCGTGGATCAGAGGCCCTGCCAAGGGGTGGAAGTGACGACCCCCTCCTTCTAGAAGCACCAGGACGCCACCATCACTACTGCACCAGCGGAACCACAGACCCACTGGAAACACACAGGCACTTTGATTGTGCCATAGAGGTGAGAGTTCTGGGAGCCCCGAGTGGGTAACCGTTACCACGAACAGTCACCAGATCACCTAGCAACGCATGTTCACTCACCAGTCACATTTTTGCTCTTAATTTGTGTTTGTTAATGACTTTTATCGAATAGCACTTTATTCACCTTGGCTGCATTTTTTATGGTTTAATTTTTATGGTTAATGTATTGCTCTACTCCATTAGGAGATTGCCTACTCACCTTGAAGTTGTGCAGTCCATTTATTTATACATTTGTGTTGCGCGGAATCACCCACACATTCTCTCACGATTGTGCTCATCTTAATACAACTAAGGCCGCTTTTGCATTTCTGAAGAAGAACAGGGTGAAATCGAAGACTTCTGGGGAATTCTGAAGGGATAAGTTGAGCACCAATCTCCATCCAGCATTCAGTTCTTGAAGAATGGAAAAAGATAGATGTTGCAATATATCTCCGACTTGTTGGACTTGGTGCTGTCTTTACAAATCATGGAGGTCATACAAAATACTAGATGTAGTAGTTTTTGTTGTGGGGTGTATTCATTTTTGCATCGACTAATTTGAGTAAAACTGAAGGTTTTGTAATCTAAGTTATATTATTAACCTTACTTTCATGTAATGGAGCTAAACAAATGTTCTATAAAACTCCGCTTTGTCAAAATGTTAAAAATTGTTCCAGTGTTCATTGAGATATTGATTAAAATCTGTATATGTTCGTATATATTTTTTTTATGTAAATTTGCTTTCAAAACCACCACACATTCCCTTTAAAATTTAACTACACTTTTGTTGAGAAAAAATATAACTCCTTCTGGTTGATCGATGTATATTGCAGGGATTTTTTAAAAAACTTTGTAGCAAATTCCTACCTTTCCTGCTCTGAAGTAGTAGCTGTTTGTTTCACCATGTCCTTTACCTTACTCTCTTATTCCTAAAAGAGAGGGTCTGGTTCATTAAAATCACTTGGTGCACTTTCAGTGTTCTAATGAGAAAAGTTATGACGCGTACACACGATTGGCATTTCCGACGGGAAATGTTCGATGTGAGCTTGTTGTCGGAAAGTCCGACCGTGTGTATGCTCCATCAAACATGTTGGAATTTCTGCACACAAATGTTTGAGAGCAGATTCTTAAATTTTCCGACAACAAAACTTGTCGGAAAGTCCGATCGTGTGTACACAAGTCCGCCGCACAAAAGTTCACGCATGCTCTGAATCATGCAGAAGGCTATTGAACTGGCTATTGAACTTCCTTTTTCTCGGCTCGTTGTACGTGTTTGTACGTCACCGCGTTCTCGATGTTTGGAATTTCCAACAACATTTGTGTGACCGTGTGTATGCAAGACAAGTTTCAGCCAACATCCTTCAGAAAAAAACCCACAGTTTTGTTGTCAGAAAATCCGATCGTGTGTACAGGGCATTACAGTGTCTGTATCCCTTTAGAAGCAGTTTACCCTTAGGGAGTATCTCACCAAATTTGAAATTCTAATTGCAGAGGATGCCTCACATCTGACTTCTATCTTAGTACAGACATCTAAGAAAATCACTGAACCAATCACCTAAATGGGCCTTAGTCATAGCCAACAACTGCATACAAAATGCTTCCAGGTTGCTATATTGCATTGAATTTGTTTTAACAGTTTCAAAAAATTAAGTGGCATCACACAGAGATGGAAAGGAATTTTTTAATGGCATTAAACTACAACATGTCTATATTAATATTTAACAAAAGTGTAGTTCTCATTCAAGGTATACCATAAAATAGCAATATGCTAAATGATAATACAGAACAAATGTAGGTCGCCATTGGTGACCTCCTTCATATAACATTTTGCCTCTACACATTTTGCAGGTAGGGGATAACAATTTTTGTTTTTTAGCCAAGAGGCTTTAATATTGAAATCTCATTGGACTCTGCTGAAAGGACCTGTTACTTTTTTGTATTTTGTAAAAAGCAATGCACTGTAAAAAATATTGTGCTGGGTCTACTCAACAAAATTGAGGCAACTATTGTCAACTAAACCTATTTTTGTCTGACTCATTAGACTTTTCATGTTTCCAACTTTGTTTTAAGTAAAGCCAACTCAATTTTTTTCAGTTTATAGACCATAGTGTTTTAAGTTAGGAATACATAACTTAACTTGTCTGAAACTATAGTTTTAAGTAAGGCCAACTCAATTTTTCCAGTTTATAGACCACAGGTTTAAGTAAAGCCAACTCAATTTTTCCAGTTTATAGACCACAGGTTTAAGTAAAGCCAACTCAATTTTTCCAGTTTATAGAAAAGTTTATGTTAGGAACACATACATTGACTTATTTATTTCAAGTGCTTTTATAGCACTGTCAATTTACAGAGCATGTTACATATACATTGTACATTCACATCAGTCCCTGCCCTCAAAGAGCTTACAATCTAAGATCCCTAACTCACATTTATACATGCACATACTAGGGCCAATTACCATACCAGCTTTTATTTGGAGTGTGGGAGGAAACCTATGCAGGCACAGGGTAGAACATGCAAACTCCAGGCAGGTAGTGTCGTAGTCAGGATTCGAACCAGCGACCCTTTTGCTGCTAGGGGAAAGTGCTAACCACTACACCACTGTGCTGCCCTATTACTTAGTTTTAAGCGATATTAACTTGTAACTTACAGAATGTGTTTAAGTTGGCTAAACTTATTTTCCAAATGTATTTGATATGTTTGAAGGTTTTTATAAAAAAATTATACCATAATATGTTTTTTTTAAAAAGGAATAGTCTCATAAACAGGCTTTCAAAACAAATTAACATTTATTATTTATAAAGTGTTACAAATGTAATATTATTAAAGCAGCATCAAATGTAAATGTAAACTTTTTTTAAAAAAAAAGCCTGTTTCTCAGCTAACAAATCAAACTGAAGCACACACATGTATATACAGTGTATCTGTAAAGAACATAGAATACAGAATGTATTAACTTTTTTAAGCCTTTAAGGAAAGTAATTTGCACTTTAACCACTTCAGCCCTGGAAGGATTTGCCCCCTTAATGACCAGGCCATTTTTTGCAATATGGCACTGCATCGCTTTAACTGACAATTGCGCGGTTGTGCGATGCTGTACCCAAACAAAATTGACGTCCTTTTTCCCCCCCACAAATAGAGCTCTCTTTTGGTGGTATTTGATCACCTCAGCGGTTTTTATTTTTTGAGCTATTAACAAAAAAAGACCGACAATTTAGAAAAAATTATTTTTTTTACTTTCTGCTATAATACATATCCAGAAAAAAAAAAAAAATATATAAAAAAACAATAATTCGTCATTTTAGGCTGATTTTTTTTTCTTCATATTTTTGTTTAAAAAAATCTCAATAGGCGTATATTGATTGGTTTGCACAAAAGTTATTGCGCCTACAAACTATGGGATAGATTTAGGGACTTTTATTTATTTTTATTGTTTTTACTGGTAATGGCGGCTATCTGTGATTTTTAGCAGTATTGCGACTTTGCGGCGGACAAATCTGACCCCAAATCACACTTTTTGGGGACCAGTGACATTATTACATGCATCATACCAAAAAAAAAAAAAAAAGGCACTGATCAATGTATAAATGACACTGCCAGGGAAGGGGTAACACTAAGGGGCGATCAAGGAGTTAAGTGTGTTCCCTGGGTGTGTTCTAACTGTAGGGGGGATGGGCTACCAGGGACATGACAGAGATCACTGTTCCTGATCACTGGGAACAGAAGATCTGACATGTCATCTGGCAGAACAGGGAATCACCTTGTTTACATAGGCAGATCCCGTTCTGCCTCTGTATACTGCGATCATGGGTCGCCGGCGGACATCGAGTCCTCCGGACCCGCGGGCATGCTCCAGCAGCACGCAGCGGGCACGCACGCCTGCTATCTTCTGTGCAATGCCGACATACACCTACAGCGGTTTACGCAGGAGAGCCGACCTGCCGCAGTATAATGACGGTGGCTGGTCGGCATGCGGTTAAAGTGTGAACTTTTTAAGATAGATTCCCTATATTTAACTCTAAAAAGATCTTCTGAAAAACTTAAAAGTTATATTTTAGGTTTTCAGGGTAGCTAAGGCTAAAAGCATAAATGAGTCCCATAATCATTCTTTCTGATGCAAAATGAGAGTGCTATTATATGAAAAAATACACTATACCAATATGATTGTTTTTCCTGCCAATGCAGCATAAATATGGTATATTTGTTTTTGAAACCGAACAAACAGAAATTTTGTTTTCTTGGTACAAATCAGCACAAACGCATCACAAACAAACTGTATAATTGTTTTTAAAATGTAATAACATGTGGTGCAAAGTGGGAGAGGTTTACCAAATATAATGCACAATATCTCTGAAACCAAACCAGCACATACGTTTGTTTTTGCAGCACAGATGCAGTGCAAACGAATGCTATCTTTGTTTTTTAAATTTTAATAACAATGGGTGCAAAGTGGGCGGGGCTTGATGTTTCATAATCTGAATTTGAATTCCAATATCTCAAAAACCGAACCGGCTGAAACATTCATTTTTGTGGCAACAAATAGTTTATAAGCTTAACAGCTGGCAGTCCCTCACTCTGCATCTTGGTTGCGTTCTGCCGCATGCAGTAAGCGCAAACTTTGCGTGCACACAAGTGAGTTGTCTCAATAGGTGCATACAATGGACGTATGTCCATTTATTATAAGTGGATTAATCTGCAAATAAAATAAACATTTTGGATGGTATGTTAAGCAACATTTAAAGCATGTGAATGATAATTCGTTCAATGTTCACTCTTACCTTTCAATGGCATTGCATGGCTTTGCAGTGATATGGAAAAATTCTTGTCAGCGGTGGTGCTCTTTTGTCCTGATGGGCCTCAAACGTATGGGAACTGACTTGTGCAGGCTTTCTAAGTTCCAAAAGACGTCAAACTCTTTAACCACTTGCTTACTGGGCACTTAAACCCCCCCTCCTGCCAAGACCAACTTTCAGCGCTGATGCACTTTGAATGACAATTGCGCGGTCATACAACACTGTACGCAAATGAATTTTTTTTCCCACACAAACAGAGATTTCTTTTGGTGCTATTTAATCACAGCTGGGGTTTTTATTTTTTGCTAAACAAACAAAAAAAGATGGAAAATTTTGGAAAAAAAAAATCATATTTAAGTTTGTTATAAAATTTTGCAAACAGATAATTTTTCTCCTTCATTGATATGTGCTGATGAGGCGGCACAGGTGGGAACTGATAGGCTGCACTGATAGGCTGCACTGATGGGCATTGATAGGCACAGATAAGGCGACACTGATGGCCACTGATAAGATGGCACTGATGGGCCCTGATGGGTGGCACTGATAGGTACCACTGATAGATGGCACTGATAGGTGGCACTGATGGGCACAGGTAGGTGACACTGATGGGCACTGGAAGGTGACACTGATGAGCAGCACTGTTTATGAGGCACTGATTGGTGTCACTGATAGGTGGCACTGCGGGCACTGTTAGGCGGCAATGTTGTGCATTGGCAGGTGGCACAGGTGGGCACAGATGAGCTGGCAGGAGCTCTCCTTGATCGGGACTGATGCCCCTCTGAGAGCCGCCGGTGATCGTCTTTTTTTTTTTTTTTTCTCCTCACGCTATCAGCGCAAGGAGAAAAAATAGCCGATTACTGGCTCTATTTACATCACATGATCAGCTGTCATTGGCTGACAGCTGATCACGTGGTAGGGGGTCGGGATCTCATAGACTCGCTGATTACAGACGCGACGCGCGCTCCCTGCAGGGGGCGTGCAGGCCGCTCGGGCACAGGAGGACGTCTATTAACGTACTCCCAGCAAAGTAGGTCTGCGCTGTAGCCATCATTTGGCTATAGCGCGGATCTGAAGCAGTTAAAATATACAGCATCAAAACTCATGCGGTTGCACATTTGGCAAACATATGTGTCCTGTAATTTCAGTCAAATGAAAAGATAATTTTGTTAAGTAAATGTAACTCAATTAGAGTATGGAAATGCACATAGCTTAAAAGTCTAGATTACTCAATATTATACATTATGCTTGTAAATGTAAAAGGTGTGTTTTAAGAACTAATGGAAATTAAGTAAGGTACTTAAAATATCAAAGTAAATTAATTAACATTTATTATGTTGAAAATTATAAAAATTTTATGTCGAAATTACAAGCCAACAGCAGGGCCGGATTAACATAGGGGCTATTGGAGCTGCAGCTCCAGGCCCCTTACCTTAAGATAGACCCATTTAGAAAAAAAAAAATCACACAAAAAAAAGATTGACTTCGAGGGTCGTGGCTTGGCAACCAGGGGTCACATAGAGCCCAAATTTGGGGGGTAGGTAGCTGAAGGTCTACCCCACTACTGGTCAAATTTGGGGCTCCTATCACCTATGGTTCTAGAGATATGGGGCTCCTTGCGCAGCCTGTCAGAAGCTACATACGGAGCTGCCAGTTTAAATACAAGCTGGCACACTCTGTTTGCAGCAGACTGAGAGGATGAGCTCACAGTGCCTCTCCTCACTTCTTGTCAGAGGCACTGAGCTCAATGGACAGCTTGGAGCCTGCAGAGTTTTTTTTTTTTTTTTTTAAATCAAAAAGGTGTTTATTGAACAAATTTACATAGCTTCCATCGTACAAGCATCATACATTAATACATATTCATGTGAACGGTACATTCCAATCATCATTTATTACCAAAATCTCTTATAACATTCCAATGCTCTACAACCCTGTGTTCAGTAAGCTTTCAGGAACCTCATGGGGCCCCCCCCAGGACACTGTAATAGTCTGGACATCACCAGTTCCCTGGGACTCAGTCCAGGGGTATCCAACCATGGTGCCCAAATCCTCTCAAACCTATTAGAGCTACCCCTATGTTGGTAGATGCATTTTTCCATAGTCAAGGTGTTGCCCATATGCGTTATCCAAGATTTCACTGAAGGTGGTGAAGCCTGCAGAGTTTGACAGGCAGCACTGCCTATCAACCTCGCTTGCAGTAGCAGCATAGTCCAACAATGTAAAACTGCCATTCAGCAATGTAAAAAAAAAAAGAGGAGGTGGCAGTAGCACCTCATGAACGCTTGTCAGCTGCTGCTATACCACTAGTTGAAAAGCAATACACCACAGATCACTTTTCAGAGGGCAGTAAGCATTGCTGCAAATGTGAAAGAAACTTGAAACACATAATCCATTTCACACTCACCACCAACCAGGTCACTCCCCACCATCCAGGTCACTCCCCAGCCACTTCCCATATTAGCCATCTCCCTTCAACTTATATCACAGGTGACTAGGGATGAGCTTCGTGTTCGAGTCGAACCCATGTTCGAATTGAACATCGGCTGTTCGACCGTCCGTCGAATTGCGAACGATATGGGCCGTTCGCGCCAGATTCGCGTGGCGCGTCACGGCCCATAATTCACTGCGGCATCGCAGTGCATTGCTGGCTGATGATTGGCCAAGCATGCACTATGACCCGCATGCTTGGCCAATCACAGCGCCGTCAGTAGAGAGAGCTGTAATTGGCCAAAGCCAGGGTGGCTTTGGCCAATTATGGCTCAGGGGATTTAGTACACGCCCCACACTATATAAGGCCGCCTGCACGGCGGCCCTGTGTAGTGTGTGTGTTCCGGTGTGCTGAGAGATAGAGAGAGAGACAGTGTCATTTGATTTGAGTTAGATAGATTAGGCAGAACAGTCAGTCAGTTAGCTGCACTTACAGTGTATTGTGTGTGTGTGTATATATATGCATCCCAGGTGTTGCATATATATATACACTGTATTCAGTTTAGCTAGATCCGTTCCTGTTATCTTCTAGACTATTTACATTTAGTGCAGTGCGTCCTGCTCACAGTGTTCAGCTAGATCCGTTCCTGTTATCTTCTAGACTATTTACATTTAGTGCAGTGCGTCCTGCTCACAGTGTTCAGCTAGATCCGTTCCTGTTATCTTCTAGACTATTTACATTTAGTGCAGTGCGTCCTGCTCACAGTGTTCAGCTAGATCCGTTCCTGTTATCTTCCTACTGACAGGCAGGCTTGTCTGGTTACAGTATATAAAGCTACCTGAAGAAAATTACAGGTGTTCTATTTGATCCTATTAGTACCACGGTCAGGCAGCTAGACTATTTACATTTAGTACAGTGCGTCCTGCTCACAGTGTTCAGCTAGATCCGTTCCTGTTATCTTCCTACTGACAGGCAGGCTTGTCTGGTTACAGTATATAAAGCTACCTGAAGAAAATTACAGGTGTTCTATTTGATCCTATTAGTACCACGGTCAGGCAGCTAGACTATTTACATTTAGTACAGTGCATCCTGCTCACAGTGTTCAGCTAGATCCGTTCCTGTTATCTTCCTACTGACAGGCAGGCTTGTCTGGTTACAGTATATAAAGCTACCTGAAGAAAATTACAGGTGTTCTATTTGATCCTATTAGTACCACGGTCAGGCAGCTAGACTATTTACATTTAGTACAGTGCGTCCTGCTCACAGTGTTCAGCTAGATCCGTTCCTGTTATCTTCCCACTGACAGGCAGGCTTGTCTGGTTACAGTATATAAAGCTACCTGAAGAAAATTACTGGTGTTCTATCCCAGCTTAGTGCAGCTACAGGCCATTAGTATGTCTGGAAGGCCAAGAAGGAGAGGCAGACAGTCACAAGCCAATAAGAGAGGGCAAGCAGGCTCTGTGTCTAGTGCTGGTCGTGGAGACGGTGCATCCTCATCAGCACGTGGCCATGGGACACGCTTGGCCTTTTTTTCGGCAGCTGGCCGTGTTGAGCCGCAACATGCGGAAGACTTGGTCGAGTGGATGACCAAGCCGTCCTCATCCTCCTCATCCTCTCTCACCCAGGGTGCTTTGTCTGGCAAAGCAGCGGCCTCTTCCCTCAGCTCAATGTCATCAGTGACTCCTTCCCTAGCTCCACCATGTCCTCCTGAGGATTCCCTCGAACTGTTTGACCACAGTGTTGGGTACATGCTCCAGGAGGATGCCCAGCGTTTGGAAGGCTCTGATGATGATACTGAGCTCGATGAAGGCAGTAACATGAGCATGGACAGAGGGGGTGCCCAAGAAGGACAGCAATCTGGCAGTCCTGCTCCCCCTGCTGCAGCATACTGCCAGGTTTGCTCCAGTGATGAGGAGGGAGGGGATGATGAGGTCACTGACTCAACGTGGGTGCCTGATAGGAGAGAGGAGGAGGAGGAGGAGGAGGCGGCACATCACCAACGAGGCAGGATGCCCTCCAGGGGCCAGCCTAAGGGCAGCACATTGACTGCATCACACCCCAAAGCTCCACATGTGCAGGGCGCTGCAGTCTCTGCGCGTTATTCAAAAAGTTCTTTGGTGTGGGCCTTTTTTGAGACGAGTGCATCAGATCGCACCGCTGCTATTTGCAACATATGTCTCAAGCGTATCTCGCGTGGCCAAAACATCTCCCGCTTGGGTACCACATGCTTGACCAGACATATGTTGACCTGCCATGCAGTTCGTTGGCAAGCGTATCTAAAAGACAGACACCAAAGAACAAAGAGGATCTCTCCTTGCTCCTCATCAGCTGAGATTTCCAACCCCACTAGACCTCCAGTCCTCTCTGAGACCTGCAGTGAGAGGAATGAAGGTGTAGAATTAGGTGTGTCACAGCCAAGTACTTGTGGGCAATCTGCTTTTGGTACACCGACGTCAGATTGTACCAGGCAAATTTCCCTGCCCCAGCTGCTGCACCGCCGAAAAAAGTTTGCTCCCAGCCATCCACATGCCCAGCGGTTGAATGCTAGCTTGGCAAAATTGCTAGCACTTCAACTGCTGCCTTTTCAGTTGGTAGACTCTGCCCCCTTCCGTGAGTTTGTGGAATGTGCGGTTCCTCAGTGGCAGGTACCCAAACGCCACTTTTTCTCACGGAAGGCGATTCCGGCTCTCTACCGGCATGTGGAAGGCAATGTCCATGCCTCGCTGGACAGGGCGGTCAGCGGTAAGGTGCATATTACCGCTGACTCATGGTCCAGCAGGCATGGACAGGGACGTTACCTAAGTTTCACGGCGCATTGGGTGACTCTGCTGGCAGCTGGGAAGGATGCAGGACAAGGTGCAGTAGTGTTGGAGGTTGTTCCGCCACCACGCCTCCAAAATGCTGATTGTGACACACCTCTCTCCTCCACCCCCTCCTCTTCTTCTTCCTCCATGGCCTCTTCCTCGGAACCAGCGGTGCTCCGTAGCCGTTCAAGGGGCTACGCAAGTACGCAGGCCAAAAGATGCCATGCGGTGCTTGAGCTGGTGTGCTTGAGGGACAGGAGCCACACTGGGGCAGAGGTTCTGTCAGCTCTGCAGGGGCAGGTTCAGAGGTGGTTGACGCCACGCCAACTTAAGGCAGGAATGGTGGTTTGCGACAATGGCACCAACCTCCCCTCTGCCCTCCGACAGGGACAAATGACCCATGTGCCCTGTTTGGCTCACGTCCTTAACTTGGTGGTGCAGCGGTTCTTGGGCAGGTACCCGGGCTTACAGGATGTCCTGAGGCAGGCCAGGAAAGTCTGTGTGCATTTCCGCCAGTCATATAATGCCAGTGCTCGGCTGACGGACCTCCAAAAGGAGTTTAACCTGCCCAAGAACTGCCTAATCTGTGACATGCCCACCAGGTGGAACTCAACGTTGGCCATGCTGCAGCGGCTGCACACGCAGCAGAGGGCCATCAATGAGTACCTGTGCGACTATGGCACCAGGACAGGGTCAGGGGAGCTTGGTTTTTTTTCCCACGCCAGTGGGCCATGATCAGAGATGCATGCACTGTCCTGTCACCATTCGAGGAGGCCACGAGGATGGTGAGCAGTGACAGTGCATGCATCAGTGACACTGTCCCCCTTGTCCACCTGTTGGAGCACACGCTGCGTGGAATAATGGACAGGGCACTTGAGGCAGAACAGAGGCAGGAAGAGGAGGACTTCCTTAGCTCTCAAGGCCCCCTTTATCCAGACAGTGTTCCTGCGTGCCCGCCGATCACACAGGAAGAGGAGGAGGAGGAGGAGGAAGATTGTGTCAGTATGGAGGTGGAGCCTGGCACTCAGCATCAGCGGCAGTCTTTAAGGGATCAGTCCCAAGAAACACATGGACTTGTACGTGGCTGGGAGGAGGTGGCTGCGGACGTTGTCGTCCTTAGTGACCCAGAGGACTCCGGACCGAATGCCTCAGCAAACCTACGCTGCATGGCCTCCCTGATCCTGCAAAGCCTGCGTAAGGATCCTCGTATTCGTGGTATCAAGGAGAAGGACCAATACTGGCTGGCAACCCTCCTTGATCCACGTTACAAGGGTAAGGTTGCGGACCTTATCTTGCCATCGCAGAGGGAGCAGAGGATGAAACATCTTCGGGAGGCCTTGCAGAAAGGTCTGTGCAATGCGTTCCCAGAGACTGGGAGGTTACAAACTCCTGTTTCTGGACAACGTGTTGCTGAGGTTTCGGTCAGTCAAAGAAGGAGCGGTGGAGAAGGTGGCCGTCTGACCGATGCGTTCAGACAATTTTTTGGTCCGCAGCCCCAAGGTATGATCGGTTCCAGCAACCATCGCCAGCGTCTGTTTTACATGGTGCAGGAATACCTAGGGGCAAGATCAGACTTGGACACCTTTCCCACCGAAAATCCTCTGGGTTACTGGGTCTTGAGGATGGATCACTGGCCAGAGCTTGCACAGTATGCAATTGAGCTACTGGCCTGTCCTGCATCCAGCGTTCTTTC
Source organism: Lithobates septentrionalis (assembly GCA_037952835.1). NCBI lineage: Eukaryota > Metazoa > Chordata > Amphibia > Anura > Ranidae > Lithobates > Lithobates septentrionalis. The sequence goes on from JBBDGP010000292.1 coordinate 2,372,858, forward strand.
GGAACGCACATTCAGTGCTGCTGGAGGCGTGGTAACCGATCACAGGGTGCGTCTGTCCACCGACTCGGTCGATCGGCTGACCTTCATAAAAATGAATCAGTCTTGGATCACCACCAGCTACCAAGCACCTGATGCTGATGTAACCGAATAATTTTTTTTGAAATCTCAGATCACTTCAAAGACTGCCTATGCTGATGCTGAGTGACTATCCCTGAGTAATTATCCTCTTCCTCCTCAATCATCACGCTGATAGCTTGTAAGAACATTTTTGGTTCTGGGCGCCACCACCAGTGCCTAAGGCACAATTTTTCAGCCCCTGTTTAACAGGGGCGTGTAATTACAATTTTTGATGTAATACTTTGCAGCAGGGCTCGTTCCTGCATTCCAACTAGAGTGTCTGTGAGGGGTTGCAGTGTTGTGGCACCAGCACCAGTGCCTAAGGCCCAATTTTTCTGCCCCTGTCTAACAGGGGCGTGTAATTACAATTTTTGATGCAATACTTTGCAGCAGGGCTCGTTCCTGCGTTCCAACTAGAGTGTCTGTCTGTGAGGGGTTGCAGTGTTGTGGCACCAGCACCAGTGCCTAAGGCCTAATTTTTCAGCTCCTGTTCAACAGGGGCATGTAATTACAATTCTTGATCTAATATTTCACAGCAGGGCCCTGTGAGGGCTTACAGTGTTGTGGCCACAGCAACACCTAAGGCCCAAATTTCTGCTGAGTATATAGGGCAGGACCCTACTTTCAAACATCTAACTTACAAACGACTCCTACTTGCAAACGGAAGGAGACAACAGGAAGTGAGATGAAATCTACCCCTAGGAAGGGAAATTCTCTCCTGTAAGAGTTAATATGGGAAAACAATTTCTCCTTTCCACTGATGCTTTCCAATCCTTGTTCCACAAAAAAACCCAAATTTTCAAAAAACATTTTTCATTGGGACAAAAAAGTGAGGTGAAATCTTCTGAAGAGGAGGAAAGACAGCAAAACAAATGTCACAGGGGTGATAACCCTTCCCTATGTTTTCCAAAAAGCTTAAAGATTTTTTGGCTGGAGCTAAACACGTTAAAAATGTACCCGTTCAAAATTACAAAGAGATTCTACTTGACAACAAACCTACAGTCCCTGTCTTGTTTGCACCGCCTGTATACTGCTGTTCAGAGTATATAGGGCCTGGTGGCCCCACACCTTTCCTTATTTTAATTTGGGTGCGGGGTTCCCCTTAATATCCATACAAGACCCAAAGGGCCTGGTAATGGACTGGGGGGTACCCATGCCGTTTGTCTCACTGATTTTCATCCATATTGCCATGACCCGACATGACATTAAACCCGCAAGCAGTTTTAAATGAGATTTTTTCCTTTTAAAAATGACATTTGGTGCAGGGACTGTTCTAAACACGGGAAACACGCGTCACTTTACAGGCATACTATAGACACCCCCCAGGTACGATATTTAAAGGAATATTTCACTTTTTTTTTTTTTTTTACTTTAAGCATCATTAAAATCACTGCTCCCGAAAAAACGGCCGTTTTTAAAAGTTTTTTTTGCATTGATACATGTCCCCTGGGGTAGGACCCGGGTCCCCAAACCCTTTTTAGGACAATACCATGCAAATTAGCCTTTAAAATGAGCACTTTTGATTTCGAACGTTCGAGTCCCATAGACGTCAATGGGGTTCTAACGTTCGTGCGAACTTTCGGTCCGTTCGCGGGTTCTGGTGCGAACCGAACCGGGGGGTGTTCGGCTCATCCCTACAGGTGACCATTTCCCAACCTGCAGATGACAGACCCTACTCCAAAAGATATCACTCCCAGTTACTCGCCCCACCTGCTGATTGATATTCCTCCATGACCACCTTACACCCCCCTGCTGACAGACCTCTCTCCCCAGCTTGTCCCCACACACCTTCTCACCTGCTGACCTGTGGATGGGGGAATCACTCCCGCAGTGTTATTGTGTTCTGCTAGTGGGGAGCCTTCCCAACCCACAGATTACAATGATCAGTGTTGCTAACTATAGCTGGCAGCACTGACTGTTTTGGGAAAAACCTGACAGGCTGGTTGTATTCAAGTCGCTCAATAGATTGACTTGTGTACAACCAGCTAGCCCATACATAGAACGACTATAGCTGGTCTCTGCTTAATTGGCTTCATTTTAATTCATGTATGGCCTGCTTAACCACTACGCAGTCTTTAAACATCCTTCCACAAACCTTTACATTTTTCCTTCCTAGATTCCTACATCCTTCTCAACTGTACATAGTGCCCGCTGTCATACCCTCCACACTCCTCTCCTATACATAGTGCCCACTGTCATACCCTCCACACTTCTCTCCTATACATAGTGCCCACTGTCATACCCTTCACACTCCTCTCCTGTACATACTGCTCACTGTCATACCCTCCAGATTCCTCTCCTGTACATACTGCCCACTGTGATACCCTCCACACTCCTCTCCTGTACATACTGCTCACTGTCATACCCTCCACACTCCTCTCCTGTACATGCTGCTCACTGTCATACCCTCCACATTCCTCTCCTGTACATACTGCCCACTGTCATACCCTCCACACTCCTCTCCTGTACATACTGCCCACTGTCATACCATCCACACTCCTCTCCTGTGCATACTGCTCACTGTCATACCCTCCACATTCCTCTTCTGTAGATATTGCCCACTGTGATACCCTGCACACTCCTCTCCTGTACATACTGTCAACTATCTTTCTCTCCACACTCCTCTCCTGTACATACCACCCTCATAATACCTTCCACTCTCCTCTCCTGTACATACTGCCCCATCATACCCTCCACACTCCTCTTCTGTACATACTGCCCACCGGCATAGGCGTGCGCAGCCTTCTGCATTAGGGTGTGCACCCGAAATCTCAAGCACACATACAAATATATATTGTCAAAAGTATTGGGACACCTGCCTATACACGCACATGAACTTTAATGCCGTCTTAGTTTATAGGGTTCAATATTGAGTTGGCCCACCCTTTGCAGCTATAAAAGCTTCAACTCTTCTAGGAAGGCTGTCCACAAGGTTTAGGAGTGTGTCTATGGGAATCTTTAATCATTCTTCCAGAAGGGCATTTGTGAGGTCAGGCGCTGATGTTGGACAAGAAGGCCTGGCTCGCAGTCTCCACTCGAATTCATCCCAAAGGTGTTCTATCGGGTTGAGGTCAGGACTCTGTGCAGGCCAGTCAAGTTCCTCCACCCCAAACTCGCTCATCCATGTCTTTATGGACCTTGCTTTGTGCACTGGTCCAAATCATTTGGTGAAGGGGGGATTATGATGTGGAGTTGTTTTTTCAGGGGTTGGGCTTGGCCCCTTAGTTCCAGTAAAGGGAACTCTTAAGGCGTCAGCATACCAAGAGATTTTGGACAATTTCATGCTCTCAACTTTGAGGGAACAGTTTGGGGACCGCCCCTTCCAACATGACTGCACACCAGTGCACAAAGCAAGGTCCATAAAGACATGGACTTAGCAGGGGTGGTGGGAAATTAACTTCAAGTGCAATAATTCACATTATAACTGTAACTAAAACATATACAATTTAAGTGTAACAATCTAAAAAATAAAAAATCCAAAGTGCTATAATGGTGGGAACCTCCCAACTAAAAAGTTGTTGCTCTCGAAGGTAATTTGTATTGCAATTATCTGTAGAGGGGTTTCCACCATCCCTGCTAAGGCAGCACTGATGGGCACTGATAGGCAGCACTGATGGGCACTAATAGGCTGCACTGATTGGCAGCGTTGATGGGCACTAATTGGTAGCACTGATGTGCACTGATACGTGGCACTGATAGGCAGCACTAATGGGCAATGATTGGCACTGATAGGTGGCACTGATGGGCACTGATATGCATCACTGATGGGCTCTTATTGGTAGCACTTATGGGCACTGATAGGCTCTGATTGGCAGCACTGATGGACACTGATTGGCACTGATAGGCAGCACTGATTGGAAGCACTGATGGGCACTGATAGGCTGCACTGATGGGCACTGGTAGGTGGCACTGATTGGCACTGATAGGCAGCACTGATGGGCACTGATAGGCAGCACTGATGGGCACTGATAGGCTGCACTGATGGGCACTGGTAGGCGGCACTGATTGGCACTGATAGGCAGCACTGATGGGCACTGATAGGCAGCACTGATGGGCACTGATATGCAGCACTGATGTGCACTGATTGGCAGCACTGATGGGCAGCACTTATGGGCACTGATTGACACTGATAGGCAGCACCGATGGGCACTGATATGCAGCACTGATAGGCAGCATTGGTTGGCACTGATTTACAGCATTGGTTGGCACTGATAGGCAGCACTGGTTGGCACTGATAGGCAGCACTGGTTGGCACTGATAGGCAGAATTGGTTGGCACTGATAAGCAGCACTGGCACAGATAGGCAGTACTGGTTGGCACTGATAGGCAGCATTGGTTGGCACTGATAAGCAGCACTGGCACTGATAGGCAGCATTGGTTGGCACTGATAAGCAGCACTGGTTTGCACTGATAGGCAGCACTGGTTTGCAATGGTTGGCACTGATAGGCAGAATTGGTTGGCACTGATAAGCAGCACTGGCACGGATAGGCAGTACTGGTTGGCACTGATAAGCAGCATTGGTTGGCACTGATTGGCAGCATTTGTTGGCACTGATTGGCAGCATTGGTTGGCACTGATTGGCAGCACTGATGGGCACTGACTGGCAGCACTGATGGGCACTAATTGTCAGCACTGATTGGCACTGATAGGCAGCACTGATGGGCACTGATATGCAGCACTGATGGGCACTGATATGCAGCACTGATGGGCACTGATATGCAGCACTGATGGGCACTGATATGCAGCACTGATGGGCACTGATGGGCAGCACTTATGGGCACTGATAGGCAGTACTGATAGGCAGCATTGGTTGGCACTGATTGACGGCATTGGTTGGCACTGATTTACAGCATTGGTTGGCACTGATAGGCAACACTGGTTTGCACTGATAGGCAGCAATGGTTGGCACTGATGGGCAGAATTGGTTGGCACTGATAAGCAGCATTGGCACAGATAGGCAGTACTGGTTGGCATTGATAGGCAACATTGGTTGGCACTGATAAGCAGCACTGGCACTGATAGGCAGCATTGGTTGGCACTGATAAGCAGCACTGGCACTGATAGGCAACATTGGTTGGCACTGATAGGCGGCACTGGTTTGCACTGATAGGCAGCACTGGTTTACAATGGTTGGCACTGATAGGCAGAATTGGTTGGCACTGATAAGCAGCACTGGCACAGATAGGCAGTACTGGTTGGCACTGATAGACAGCATTGGTTGGCACTGATTGGCAGCATTGGTTGGCACTGATTGGCAGCATTGGTTGGCACTGATTGGCAGAATTGGTTGGCACTGATTGGCAGAATTGGTTGGCACTGATTGGCAGAATTGGTTGGCACTGATTGGCAGAATTGGTTGGCACTGATTGGCAGCATTGGTTGGCACTGATAGGCAACATTGGGTGGCACAGATTGGCAGCATTGGTTGGCACTGATAAGCAGCACTGGCACGGATAAGCAGTACTGGTTGGCACTGATAGGCAGCATTGGGTGGCACAGATAGGAGAGAGGGGGAGTTTCACATTCAGGAGATGGTGAGAATTGCCAGAGCTGTTCAGTGTATGAAACTGTCAGATAATGACACTGCATGCAGGGAGAGACACCAGCTGTTAAAAGTCAGCGGTGATCCTGGTGGTGGGCGGGACTGAACAGTTACCAAACACCAGCCAATAGGATGGGTCTGGGCGGGCAGCTACATTTCTCTGGCTCCGCCCCCTCTCTGAAGCAGCCCAATCATTGGCTGGTGTTGGCGCTTGATCCCGCCCACCCCCGACATCGCGGCTGAGTTGTGATGACTTACAACTGAGCCGCGATGTCGGGAGTGGGCGGGACCAAGCGCTATAAACACAAGCCAATGTTTGAGCTGCTTTAGAGAGGGGGCGGGGCCACATAAATGTAGCGGCCCGCCCAGACCCCATCCCATTGGCTGGTGTTTGATGGCCGTTCTGTCCCGCCCACCCCCGACATCACCCCGACATTTTGACAGCTGGTGTCTCTTCCTGCATGCAGTGTCATTATCTGACAGTTTCATACACTGTAAGACAAAGACAATTCCATAGCTCAACTCACCAACCAGTCTGCTGACCAACCAAATTAGCCTGTCTAACCGTCTGTTAAAAGCAGGGGTTTAGTTAGCACACATTTGCAAACGCATGTGAAAGCTGCAAGGCCTCGTCAAGGCACCCTGTATACTTGCAGTCCTAACACTACTAAATTTATAAGTGTCTCCACAGTGGAAGCACATGCATTGAATGGATAGGTGTAGGCAGGTGAGCCTGGAGGCGGCCCAAGCCCCCTTAAAGGGACAGGAGCACACTGGACACCCAGCAAGAGCACAATGGCAGCAAAGGTATCCAGTGTGTCCCTGACCCAAATTTACGTACACTGAACAGCTCTGGCAATTCTCACGCTCTGCTGCCTGTGAAACTGTTTCACAGGCAGCGCGTGCCACACACTCTCTTGGATGCAGCATTTTGGGGCAAATCTCTGGACACAGCACGGGGTGATTAGGGTGTGCCCAGGCACACCCGGCACACCCCGTGCGCACGCCTATGCCCACCAGCATACCCTCCACACTCCTGTCCTGTTCATAGTGCCCACTGCTATACCCGTCACATTCCTCTCCCTCACCTGCACATACTTCCCACTTTTATACCATCCATACTCCTCCCCTATGTCTCTTGCCCACAAAAACAGTTCTTTAAAATTATATTAAATATCCTCAATGTTACCAGCTCTAGCATGGGCACACTTTTGTTCCGTCTTCACCCTGTCTTCCTTCCGGGTTCTGTGCCTTCAGTCACTTGCCTTGGCCGGGCTGTGTTTCTGTCACTTCCACGCATGCTCATTCGCATCCTCTCTCTCTAATCCCCCTCTATCTCTCATCCTCCCTCCCTTACCCCTCACCCCTCTCTCATCCCCTTTCTCTCTCTCTCATCCTCCCTCTCTCTATTTAATTTAATTTGTTATAACAAAAAATTGTTTGCATTTTTAATTATTATTTTTATTTTTATTTTTTTTAAATAAAAAGCTCCACCATAATCCTCAGCACCAGGCCCATGATGTTCTTAATCCGGCCCTGGCCAACAGAATCATTTTTATCACTGTGGTAACCTTGGTGCTTTAGCTTTGACTTGACAATCTCTGTTCAATAGGACTAAACGTTATATGTGATTGTTACACGGGAAATCTTGTCTCAGCTTCACAGGCTAGTGTTACCATTATAACTTGGTCATTAAATTGTAAAAAAAAACTTTACAGGGTTATACTAGTCCATCCCTGACTTGGGGGCATGTAGCTTGAATGATACAATGTAGCAAACAATTAATGTGTACACATGAAATGTATATCTCATTACTTGTGTGTATTGATCTTTGTGAAGGTATAAAACACCTAATTGTTAGCTAGGAAGAAAAGGTAAACTTATACTCAGCATTCATATGAATATATGTTCCTGAATTAGCTCCTTACAGTGTCATTTATGGTTTTACCATTTACCTTATGCTAATAAAAAAATGCTAAACTCATAGTTATAAAGCTAAACTGGGGGAGATATAAAGAATATACATTAGTGCTGCTCTGTCATCAATAATGCATCATTAAATATATTTTTCAAATTGCAAGAAGTGTACCTGAATCTAACTTGGTATCAGCCTCTTGCAGTCCCTATACAGCAGAGCTCAGATTTGGAGAGGGAGGAGAAACAATACAAAGAGATAATTAGTTGGGCTGTAGTGCACATGTACTAACAATAAACATACTAATAGGAAGAGAGAGAGCTGAGTGACAAAGATGAGCCCATCAGTCTGCTGTTTCTAACTTCACAGTCCAGTCACAGGCTGGGGTTGGGTATATTATGCCAACAACTGTGAAGTACAAGGGCATGCCTAAATGTTTGAGCACTAATTAATTCTATTGGCCAGAATAATAATTTATTCTGGCCATTGAAATGCATTATGCCAAGTACACACGAGCGGAATTCCCGACAAAAAGAGTCAGATGGAAGCTTTGCATCGTATATTCCAATCGTGTGTATGCCCCATCGGACTTTTTCTGTCAAAAATTCAGACGGACTTAGATAGAGAACATGTTCTATATTTTTCCGACGGAACAAATCACTATCGGAAAAACTGCTTGTCTGTATGCTGTTCTGACGCACCAAAAACGACGCATGCTCTGAAGCAAGTACGAGACGGAAGCTACTGGCTATTGAACTTCTGTTTTCTAGTTCCGTCGTATGTGTTGTACGTCACCGCGTTCTGGATGGTCGGAATTTGGTGTGACCGTGTGTATGCAAGACAGCTTGAACGGACTTCCATCGGAACTCCGTCGGAAAAACCTTCAGAGTTTTTATTCCGACGGCAAAACCGGTTGTGTGTACAGGGCATTAGTGTTATTAAACCCAGGACCCTGCATTCACTATATCTGGTCTCCCACAGTACACAGAACATGGAAATGCAATCATTTTAATAAATATACTGAACACTGCTTAATACCTTTTCTGGTCAGCAGTTAGAGCAGTCTTGTGACTTCTATTGTACTTGAATGTTATACAATGCAACAGTTGTCCATTATCACTGGTCAAAGCCAAAGTCATATCCAAGTTGCACTCCAAAGTCCGCGCAACATTGGAGTCCTCCAAGCGTGAATGGAGCCTGAAGCAGTGTGAAGGGTGGAGGTGTACTAATCTGTTTGGCACCATGTACCATCGGGTAAACACTTTAGTGGTGGACTCGATGGAGAAGAGTGTTTTTTTAAAATACTGGGGCCTCTTTATTGCATAGTACATATTAATACAAAGGTGAATTTGCTTTTAAATATATTGCATCTGCTTGCATTGTACAAGCATTCAGTATAGATGTGTAGGATCAATCAGATGTGGCCATCACCATGGACATTACAAGACGCGCCTTCCATGGTCAAGAAGGAGAAGCGTCAGGTGTCCCAGTCTGGTCCCTCATGGCCAGCTTTGCGGGAGGTTGCCATCCGAGGTGATGTTTTTGTAACCTTCCACTTGTAAAAGCGCTGTCAGGAAGAGACATGGGAAGTTTGCTGTAGGAGATGAAGATAGTACAGAGGAACTAGGAAAACATATCTTTAGAAGAGAACCAGAGTGGCGCACAGGGTCATCTCTGGAGACACCCAGGGGGTCTGTGAAGTGAGCAGTATAGGCCAAGCTGTCAGCTAACACCTGTCTTATGATAACCCTGGTGAGGCTAAAATTACTTGGCTTGTCTGTTATTGGAAGAAGCAGCAGGATGTGAGGGGTGCAGAGTGTGCTGCTCGCTCTTTTATCTCTGTCTCTGGATGATGAAGGAATGTTTCTTTGTGTACTGCACTCACTCACTGTTGTGTGAAGATGTGTGTGACCTCTGCGGTTCTCTGAGTTGTGTTTCTGACGAATACTTTTTTTAAATATCAGGCTTTATATACACAGCTGTATACAATACCAATGTGCAGATAACTATGTAAAACGCAGTGAAAAGATGGTAAGACCCCTTCTTCAATATCTGCATGTAGATCCTGCAGTACTGCACATCATGCACATGCAAAATACCCAAAGTTCTTGTAAAAAATGTAAATTAAGATAAAGGAAATCTAATCCCAAAAACAAAATGTTGTATAAATTTAAAAAAAAAATGTACTGCAGTTCACCAGTCCTTAGATGTGGTGGCTGCTTTAGTTTTCTTCTTTGAGGCTCCATTCACACTGGGCGGGAGCAACTAGAAGCTTCAGCAAAAGCGCATTAATGCTCAACACTAGGATTTCCAATATATTTCTGGTTCCCCTTCACACCTGAGCATAGTGTTGCATGAAGCTCTTTGCTCAAAGAATTACAAGGTATAAGAGGTATGGACTCCAGAGAGCGAGATATAATTGTGCCCCTGTACAAATCATTAGTAAGACCTCATCTGGAATATGCAGTTCAGTTTTGGGCACCAGTTCTCAAAAAAGATATCGGGGAACTGCAGAAAGTGCAGAGAAGGGCAACCAAACTGATAAGAGGCATGGAGGAGATCAGATATAAGGAAAGATTAGAGGAACTGAATGTATTCTCTCTTGAGAAGAGGAGATAATTGAGGGATATGATCAACATGTACAAATACATAAGGGGTCCATATAGTGAACTTGGTGTAGAGTTATTCACTTTAAAGGGGTTGTAAACCTATGCATTAAAGTGAAAAAACACCTGGCAGTCACTGGCCCCCCCATTTTACTTCCCTGAGCCCCTTCATCTGTTTGGCGGGGACGCGCTCTCCCTCTCTCCACGGGGTCCCAGCTCTTGATTGGATAGATTGATAGTAGCGCAGCCATTGGCTCCCGCTGCTGTCAATCAAATCCAATGAAGCGGGCGCCGGGGGCGGGGCCGAGTCCGGCATTCGTGTCTGTGGATGCAAATGCTGAACTCGGAAGCACGCCTGAAAGAGCGGTGAAAATGTGGAATAGACTCCCTCAAGAGCTGGTTCTATCCAGCTCAGTAGATTGTGTTATTGCCTAATATAGCTGGAGACTAATATTTATAGGTAAAGTTAATCCAGGGAATATCTGATTGCCCCTTTGGGGGATCAGGAAGGAATTATTTTTCCCCCTGCTGTATCAAATTGCATAATGCTTTATTAAGGGATCATTTTTTTGCCCTCCTCTGAATCAACTGTGGGTATTGTAAAGTGTATATTGAGGTTTTCTATTTTTTTTCTCCGTTGGTTGAACTGGAAGAACAGCATCCGAAAATTGCTTTAAAAAAATGTGTAACATGGAATTTTTTTCCCTAGTATTATTATTATTATTAATAATATACAGGATTTATATAGCACCAACAGATTGCTCAGTGCTTTACAATATAAAGGGAAACAATACAGTTACAATACAATAAAATACAAGAAGGTTTAGTGGGCCCTGCTCATAAGAGCTTACAATCTAATAGAATGGGGCAAGTGGTACAAAAGATGTTAACTGTAAGGGAAGAATTAAATGTCCTGGTGTTAGGTGGAATAGGCTTCCCTGAAGAGATGAATTTTCAGGGATCGCCTAAAGGCAGCCAGAGTAGAAGATAGCAGGACAGATTGAGATAGAGAGTTCCAGAGGATGGGAGAAGCTCTGGAGAAGTCCTGGAGACGAGCATGAGAGGAGGAGACCAGAGAGAGCAGGAGGAATTTGAAGGAGCAGAAAGAATGTTTTGGGTGATATTTTTGACAAGATTGGTGGTCTGGGCAAAGTTGTGAATGGCTTTGCATGTTGTCAGTAATTCGCTGGGCAATTGGAAACCAGTGGCGGGAGTAGTAACTAGCATTCAATTGGCTAAAAATAAAAGAAGAAAAAGAAAAAACTCTCAAGCCTGAAAATGCACACAAGAACGCCTGTACAAACACAAAAAACGCCCCCCTGTGTTCTTTTATATTGCCGTGGACTGAACTGAAATCTCAAACAATATTATCTTCCTTCACAGCTATCTTTTATGAACTACAAAATGCCTACTTCTATGGAATGCTGATGAGGAAGGGGGGAAGTGTAGCCTGAATCAGGAGAGCAGCCTAAAGTTAGAACGCCAGTCCTCCATAGATGTAGTACAGTCAGCAAGCGTCATCACAGTGAGACCGGAAGTGTGTTATTGGCAGGATCACCAGGTGAAAAAGCAAAGGGGAAAAAGTCTGTAAAATGAAAACAAAAGCAGTCACCACACCTAGGGACTGGTAAGTTGCAATGTATTCCATTTTTGTTTTTTGGGGTTAGATCCACTTTAACCACTTGAGGTCTGGGCCATAGCCGAATGACGGCCACATCGCGGACCTCAATTTCCGGGAGGCCATCATAGGATGTCCTCCCCTGTGCACGCGCCCCGTGCGCACCCTGCAGGGCGCGCGGTGCGCGCGCTGTGATCACTGAGTCACGGAGACTTGGGTGGTCACAGATCCGAGTAAGGGGCCGATCCTGGTCTCTTACCTTGTGATCAGCTGTCAGCCAATGACAGCTGATCACATGATGTAAACAAAAGCTCGGTAATCGTTTTTTTTTCTCAGCGTGAGGAGAAAAAAAGCCGATTACCGGCTTATGTTAAAGGGACATCGGTCCCGAAGAGGAAGGAGGCACATATGCCTCATCTGTGCCACCTGCCATTGCCACCTGCCAGTGCCTACATTGCCCAACAGTGCCACCTATCAATGCCCACAAGTGCCACCTATCAATGCCCACAAGTGCCACCTATCAATGCCCACCAGTGGTGCCAATCAGTGCCACCTAGCAGTGCTGCGATCAGTGTAAACAATCAATGCCCATTATTGCCACCATATTCGGCCAGCAAAAGACCGATGAGATCTTTTTGTCGGAATTCCAGCCAGCAAAAGATTGAGAGCATGTTCTTAATTTTTCGGTTGGAAAAAGTTCCTATCCGAAAATGCGATCGTCTGTAGCAATTCTGACGCAGAAAATTCCTACGCATGCTCGGAAACAATTTGACGCATGCTCGGAAGCATTGATCTCCATTTTCTCGGCTCGTCATACTGTAGTACTTCACCATGTTCTTGATGGTCAGAAGTTCAGCAAACTTTTGTGTGACCGTGTGTATGCAAGGCAAGCTTGAGTGGAATCCCATTGGAAAAGCCACCATATGCTTTTCCGATGAGAATTTCGATCGTGTGTATGCGGCATAAGAGTATACTGTGTCTCCATTTATGACTATGGAAGGAGAGCCATTGTGCAGACATAGCCAGCACCTCAGAATGCCAATACAGTGGGAGACTGTACCAGGGTGTGGGGGTTCTAGAACAGCAGGGTTCTAAGACAGGTTTCCTTTTAAGCTGAACTCCAGACAGACTGCTACATACACAGAACAAATACATACAGTATATGAAAGCTGTTTTACCAAATTTGTGTTTCTGTCCAAACAGTCCTGAAATTTTGACAGCTGTGCAGCACAGTGCAGACCTGTCTAGCAGGACAGGATATCTGATTTTCTCTGCTGCAGTCAAGTAATACTTACAGGTTGTGTCCCTCCCTAGCCTGTGATTGGACAGTGTAAAGAGAAGCAGTAGACTGATAAGTTCATCTGTCTGTCACTCTGCTTTCTCCTACTATGAACTGGTTACTGGTTAGCATATCGGTAATGCTGTACAATTGACTGGCTCCTTGTGCTGTTTCTCCCTCCTCCAGTCTGAGCTTTTCTGTACAAGGATTGTAAGAAGCCAACACTAAGCCAAATTCAGTAGCTTTGCATTCAAAAAAATACATTTATTGGTGTATTAACTGCTTGCTGACCAGCCGCCAAGAGTGGCTCAGGTGCGGAAATCGCCATACCGGTACGACGGTCCCTTTAAAGCCTATAGTAAGCGCGAGCCCGTGGCGTGTAGCCTGCGGCCACGATGTCCGCCGGCGACTCGCGATCGCTCCTCACAGATCCAGAACAGAGATCTGTCAATGTAACAGACAGATCCCTGTTCTGACAGAGAAGTAGAGAGAGATCTGTTCCTAGTGATCAGGAACAGCGATCTCTTTCCTCCTCCAGTCAGTCTCCTCCCACCACAGTTAGAAACACCTCCCAGGGAACACTTAACCCCTTGATCGCCCCCTATTGTTAACTCCTTCCCTGCCAGTGACATTTATACAGTAATCAGTGGCTATTTTTAGCACTGATTGCTGTATAAATGTCACTGGTCCCAAAAAAATTCAAAAGTGTCCGATCTGTCGCAGTCCCACTAAAAACCACAGATCATCACTATTACTAGTAAAAAAAATAATAATAAAAATGCCATAAATCTATCCCCTATTTTGTAGACGCTATAACTTTCGCTCAAACCAATCGATATACACTTATTTTTTTTTTTTTACCAAAAATATGTAGAACAATACATATTGGCCTAAACTGATAAAGAATTTTTATAGAAAAAAGTAAAAAATATTGTTTTTTTCCAAAATTGTTGATCTTTTTTTGTTTATAGCGCAACAAATAAAAATCCCAGGGGTGATCAAATACCACCAAAAGAAAGCTCTATTTGTGGTGAAAAAAGGACCTCAATTTAGGTTGGGTACAGCGTCGCATGACCGCGCAATTGTCAGTTAAAGCAACGCAGTGCAGTATTGCAAAAAATGGCCCGGTCATTAATCGGGTAAAACCTTCCGGAGCTGAAGCAGTTAATCACTACAAAGCTGCATTAACTTGTGTCTTTATCTTCCTGGAGTTTTTTTTAAATATATGTACTGAAATAAGTGGCATAATAGATCATGGTGCTTTGAATAGAGTATTCATTCTGTTACATATTCATTTGGATTATTGTGGATCATTCCCTTTTACTGTTTCACCCCAGCAGATGTGCGTGTGCCCCATAGTACGTGCAGAAAGGTCTTACTTATGAGCTTAGCTGTATCTTGTCCTCGGTCCCACACACGATGCCTATTATGGAACTCACCTCTGTAAACTGTGAGCGCCTAAAGGATGTTTTTTTTTTTTTTCTATTGCAATCGTATTAACATAATTTAATTGAAAATAACATTTACATAGGCCAGCACCATCTTTAACAATTTAAGACTCTTAAAGTGGACCTTTCAGTAGCTCTACACCTCCTCTGCATAAATAAATGCCTTTATGTATCACAATTAGGGATGAGCTTCGTGTTCGAGTCGAACCCATGTTCGACTCGAACATCGGCTGTTCGACCGTCCGTCGAATTGCGAACGATATGGGCCGTTCGCGCCAAATTCGTGTGGCGCGTCACGGCCCATAATTCACTGCGGCATCGCAGTGCATTGCTGGCTGATGATTGGCCAAGCATGCACTATGACCCGCATGCTTGGCCAATCACAGCGCCGTCAGTAGAGAGAGCTGTAATTGGCCAAAGCCAGGGTGGCTTTGGCCAATTATGGCTCAGGGGATTTAGTACACACCCCACACTATATAAGGCCGCCTGCACGGCGGCCCTGTGTAGTGTGTGTTCCGGTGTGCTGAGAGATAGAGAGAGAGAGAGACAGTGTCATTTGATTTGAGTTAGATAGATTAGGCAGAACAGTCAGTCAGTTAGCTGCACTTACAGTGTATTGTGTATATATATGCATCCCAGGTGTTGCATATATATATATACACTGTATTCAGTTTAGCTAGATCCGTTCCTGTTATCTTCTATCTAGACTATTTAGTGCAGTGTGTCCTGCTCACAGTGTTCAGCTAGATCCGTTCCTGCTATTTACATTCAGTGCAGTGCGTCCTGCTCACAGTGTTCAGCTAGATCCGTTCCTGCTATATACATTTAGTGCAGTACGTCCTGCTCACAGTGTTCAGCTAGATCCGTTCCTGCTATTTACATTCAGTGCAGTGCGTCCTGCTCACAGTGTTCAGCTAGATCCGTTCCTGCTATTTACATTCAGTGCAGTGCGTCCTGCTCACAGTGTTCAGCTAGATCCGTTCCTGCTATATACATTTAGTGCAGTACGTCCTGCTCACAGTGTTCAGCTAGATCCGTTCCTGCTATTTACATTCAGTGCAGTGCGTCCTGCTCACAGTGTTCAGCTAGATCCGTTCCTGCTATTTACATTCAGTGCAGTGCATCCTGCTCACAGTGTTCAGCTAGATCCGTTCCTGCTATTTACATTCAGTGCAGTGCGTCCTGCTCACAGTGTTCAGCTAGATCCGTTCCTGCTATTTACATTCAGTGCAGTGCGTCCTGCTCACAGTGTTCAGCTAGATCCGTTCCTGGTATTTACATTTAGTGCAGTGCGTCCTGCTCACAGTGTTCAGCTAGATCCGTTCCTGCTATTTACATTCAGTGCAGTGCGTCCTGCTCACAGTGTTCAGCTAGATCCGTTCCTGCTATATACATTTAGTGCAGTACGTCCTGCTCACAGTGTTCAGCTAGATCCGTTCCTGTTATCTTCCTACTGACAGGCAGGCTTGTCTGGTTACAGTATATAAAGCTACCTGAAGAAAATTACAGGTGTTCTTTTTGATCCTATTAGTACCACGGTCAGGCAGCTAGACTATTTACATTTAGTACAGTGTGTCCTGCTCACAGTGTTCAGCTAGATCCGTTCCTGTTATCTTCCTACTGACAGGCAGGCTTGTCTGGTTACAGTATATAAAGCTACCTGAAGAAAATTACAGGTGTTCTTTTTGATCCTATTAGTACCACGGTCAGGCAGCTAGACTATTTACATTTAGTACAGTGTGTCCTGCTCACAGTGTTCAGCTAGATCCGTTCCTGTTATCTTCCTACTGACAGGCAGGCTTGTCTGGTTACAGTATATAAAGCTACCTTAAGAAAATTACAGGTGTTCTTTTTGATCCTATTAGTACCACGGTCAGGCAGCTAGACTATTTACATTTAGTACAGTGCGTCCTGCTCACAGTGTTCAGCTAGATCCGTTCCTGCTATATACATTTAGTGCAGTACGTCCTGCTCACAGTGTTCAGCTAGATCCGTTCCTGTTATCTTCCTACTGACAGGCAGGCTTGTCTGGTTACAGTATATAAAGCTACCTGAAGAAAATTACAGGTGTTCTATCCCAGCTTAGTGCAGCTACAGGCCATTAGTATGTCTGGAAGGCCAAGAAGGAGAGGCAGACAGTCACAAGCCAATAAGAGAGGGCAAGCAGGCTCTGTGTCTAGTGCTGGTCGTGGAGACGGTGCATCCTCATCAGCACGTGGCCATGGGACACGCTTGGCCTTTTTTTCGGCAGCTGGCCGTGTTGAGCCGCAACATGCGGAAGACTTGGTCGAGTGGATGACCAAGCCGTCCTCATCCTCCTCATCCTCTCTCACCCATGCCCAGGGTGCTTTGTCTGGCAAAGCAGCGGCCTCTTCCCTCAGCTCAATGTCATCAGTGACTCCTTCCCTAGCTCCACCATGTCCTCATGAGGATTCCCTCGAACTGTTTGACCACAGTGTTGGGTACATGCTCCAGGAGGATGCCCAGCGTTTGGAAGGCTCTGATGATGATACTGAGCTCAATGAAGGCAGTAACATGAGCACGGACAGAGGGGGTGCCCAAGAAGGACAGCAATCTGGCAGTCATGCTCCCCCTGCTGCAGCATACTGCCAGGTTTGCTCCAGTGATGAGGAGGGAGGGGATGATGAGGTCACTGACTCAACGTGGGTGCCTGATAGGAGAGGGGAGGAGGAGGAGGAGGAGGAGGTGGCACATCACCAACTAGGCAGGATGCCCTCCAGGGGCCAGCCTAAGGGCAGCACATTGACTGCATCACACCCTAAAGCTCCACATGTGCAGGGCGCTGCAGTCTCTGCGTGTTATTCAAAAAGTTCTTTGGTGTGGGCCTTTTTTGAGACGAGTGCATCAGATCGCACCGCTGCTATTTGCAACATATGTCTCAAGCGTATCTCGCGTGGCCAAAACATCTCCCGCTTGGGTACCACATGCTTGACCAGACATATGTTGACCTGCCATGCAGTTCGTTGGCAAGCGTATCTGAAAGACCCACACCAAAGAACAAAGAGGATCTCTCCTTGCTCCTCATCAGCTGAGATTTCCAACCCCACTAGACCTTCAGTCCTCTCTGAGACCTGCAGTGAGAGGAATGAAGGTGTAGAATTAGGTGTGTCACAGCCAAGTACTTGTGGGCAATCTGCTTTTGGTACACCGACGTCAGATTGTACCAGGCAAATTTCCCTGCCCCAGCTGCTGCACCGCCGAAAGAAGTTTGCTCCCAGCCATCCACATGCCCAGCGGTTGAATGCTAGCTTGGCAAAATTGCTAGCACTTCAACTGCTGCCTTTTCAGTTGGTAGACTCTGCCCCCTTCCGTGAGTTTGTGGAATGTGCGGTTCCTCAGTGGCAGGTACCCAAACGCCACTTTTTCTCACGGAAGGCGATTCCGGCTCTCTACCGGCATGTGGAAGGCAATGTCCATGCCTCGCTGGACAGGGCGGTCAGCGGTAAGGTGCATATTACCGCTGACTCATGGTCCAGCAGGCATGGACAGGGACGTTACTTAAGTTTCACGGCGCATTGGGTGACTCTGCTGGCAGCTGGGAAGGATGCAGGACAAGGTGCAGTAGTGTTGGAGGTTGTTCCGCCACCACGCCTCCAAAATGCTGATTGTGACACACCTCTCTCCTCCACCCCCTCCTCTTCTTCTTCCTCCATGGCCTCTTCCTCGGAACCAGCGGTGCTCCGTAGGCGTTCAAGGGGCTACGCAAGTACGCAGGCCAAAAGATGCCATGCGGTGCTTGAGCTGGTGTGCTTGGGGGACAGGAGCCACACTGGGGCAGAGGTTCTGTCAGCTCTGCAGGGGCAGGTTCAGAGGTGGTTGACGCCACGCCAACTTAAGGCAGGAATGGTGGTTTGCGACAATGGCACCAACCTCCTCTCTGCCCTCCGACAGGGACAACTGACCCATGTGCCCTGTTTGGCTCACGTCCTTAACTTGGTGGTGCAGCGGTTCTTGGGCAGGTACCCGGGCTTACAGGATGTCCTGAGGCAGGCCAGGAAAGTCTCTGTGCATTTCCGCCGGTCATATAATGCCAGTGCTCGGCTGACGGACCTCCAAAAGGAGTTTAACCTGCCCAAGAACCGCCTAATCTGTGACATGCCCACCAGGTGGAACTCGACGTTGGCCATGCTGCAGCGGCTGCACACGCAGCAGAGGGCCATCAATGAGTACCTGTGCGACTATGGCACCAGGACAGGGTCAGGGGACCTTGGTTTTTTTTCCCCACGCCAGTGGGCCATGATCAGGGATGCATGCACTGTCCTGTCACCATTCGAGGAGGCCACGAGGATGGTGAGCACTGACAGTGCATGCATCAGTGACACTGTCCCCCTTGTCCACCTGTTGGAGCACACGCTGCGTGGAATAATGGACAGGGCACTTGAGGCAGAACAGAGGCAGGAAGAGGAGGACTTCCTTAGCTCTCAAGGCCCCCTTTATCCAGACAGTGTTCCTGCGTGCCCGCCGATCACACAGGAAGAGGACGAGGAGGAGGAGGAGGAGGAGGAGGAAGATTGTGTCAGTATGGAGGTGGAGCCTGGCACTCAGCATCAGCAGTCTTTAAGGGATCAGTCCCAAGGAACACATGGACTTGTACGTGGCTGGGAGGAGGTGGCTGCGGACGTTGTTGTCCTTAGTGACCCAGAGGACTCCGGACCGAATGCCTCAGCAAACCTACGCTGCATGGCCTCCCTGATCCTGCAAAGCCTGCGTAAGGATCCTCGTATTCGTGGTATCAAGGAGAAGGACCAATACTGGCTGGCAACCCTCCTTGATCCACGTTACAAGGGTAAGGTTGCGGACCTTATCTTGCCATCGCAGAGGGAGCAGAGGATGAAACATCTTCGGGAGGCCTTGCAGAAAGGTCTGTGCAACGCGTTCCCAGAGACTGGGAGGTTACAAACTCCTGTTTCTGGACAACGTGTTGCTGAGGCTTCGGTCAGTCAAAGAAGGAGCGGTGGAGAAGGTGGCCGTCTGACCGATGCGTTCAGACAATTTTTTGGTCCGCAGCCCCAAGGTATGATCGGTTCCAGCAACCATCGCCAGCGTCTGTTTTACATGGTGCAGGAATACCTAGGGGCAAGATCAGACTTGGACACCTTTCCCACCGAAAATCCTCTGGGTTACTGGGTCTTGAGGATGGATCACTGGCCAGAGCTTGCACAGTATGCAATTGAGCTACTGGCCTGTCCTGCATCCAGCGTTCTTTCGGAACGTACATTCAGTGCTGCTGGAGGCGTGGTAACCGATCACAGGGTGCGTCTGTCCACTGACTCGGTCGATCGGCTGACCTTCATAAAAATGAATCAGTCTTGGATCACCACCAGCTACCAAGCACCTGATGCTGATGTAACTGAATAATTTTTTTCAGATCCCTTCAAAGACTGCCTATGCTGATGCTGAGTGATTATCCCTGAGTAATTATCCTCTTCCTCCTCAATCATCACGCTGATAGCTTGTAAGAACATTTTTGGTTCTGGGCGCCACCACCAGTGCCTAAGGCACAATTTTTCAGCCCCTGTATAACAGGGGCCTTTTTATTACAATTTTTGATGTAATACTTTGCAGCACGGCTCGTTCCTGCATTCCAACTAGAGTGTCTGTGAGGGGTTGCAGTGTTGTGGCACCAGCACCAGTGCCTAAGGCGCAATTTTTCTGCCCCTGTCTAACAGGGGCGTGAAATTACAATTTTTGATGCAATACTTTGCAGCAGGGCTCGTTCCTGCATTCCAACTAGAGTGTCTGTGAGGGGTTGCAGTGTTGTGGCACCAGCACCAGTGCCTAAGGCCCAATTTTTCTGCCCCTGTCTAACAGGGGCGTGAAATTACAATTTTTGATGCAATACTTTGCAGCAGGGCTCGTTCCTGCGTTCCAACTAGAGTGTCTGTGAGGGGTTGCAGTGTTGTGGCACCAGCACCAGTGCCTAAGGCCCAATTTTTCTGCCCCTGTCTAACAGGGGCGTGAAATTACAATTTTTGATGCAATACTTTGCAGCAGGGCTCGTTCCTGCGTTCCAACTAGAGTGTCTGTGAGGGGTTGCAGTGTTGTGGCACCAGCACCAGTGCCTAAGGCCCAATTTTTCTGCCCCTGTCTAACAGGGGCGTGAAATTACAATTTTTGATGCAATACTTTGCAGCAGGGCTCGTTCCTGCATTCCAACTAGAGTGTCTGTGAGGGGTTGCAGTGTTGTGGCACCAGCACCAGTGCCTAAGGCCCAATTTTTCTGCCCCTGTCTAACAGGGGCGTGTAATTACAATTTTTGATGCAATACTTTGCAGCAGTGCTCGTTCCTGCGTTCCAACTAGAGTGTCTGTGAGGGGTTGCAGTGTTGTGGCACCAGCACCAGTGCCTAAGGCCCAATTTTTCTGCCCCTGTCTAACAGGGGCGTGTAATTACAATTTTTGATGCAATACTTTGCAGCAGGGCTCGTTCCTGCGTTCCAACTAGAGTGTCTGTGAGGGGTTGCAGTGTTGTGGCACCAGCACCAGTGCCTAAGGCCTAATTTTTCAGCTCCTGTTCAACAGGGGCATGTAATTACAATTCTTGATCTAATATTTCACAGCAGGGCCCTGTGAGGGCTTACAGTGTTTTGGCCACAGCAACACCTAAGGCCCAAATTTCTGCTGAGTATATAGGGCAGGACCCTACTTTCAAACATCTAACTTACAAACGACTCCTACTTGCAAACGGAAGGAGACAACAGGAAGTGAGATGAAATCTACCCATAGGAAGGGAAATTCTCTCATGTAAGAGTTAATATGGGAAAACAATTTCTCCTTTCCACTGATGCTTTCCAATCCTTGTTCCACAAAAAAAACCAAATTTTCAAAAAACATTTTTCATTGGGACAAAAAAGTGAGGTGAAATCTTCTGAAGAGGAGGAAAGACGCAAAACAAATGTCACAGGGGTGATAACCCTTCCCTATGTTTTCCAAAAAGCTTAGAAAAGATTTTTTGGCTGGAGCTAAACACATTAAAAATGTTCAAAATTACAAACAGATTCTACTTAACAACAAACCTACAGTCCCTGTCTTGTTTGCACCGCCTGTATACTGCTGTTCAGAGTATATAGGGACCTTTCCTTATTTTAATTTGGGTGCGGGGTTCCCCTTAATATCCATACAAGACCCAAAGGGCCTGGTAATGGACTGGGGGGTACCCATGCCGTTTGTCTCACTGATTTTCATCCATATTGCCAGGACCCGACATGACATTAAACCCGCAAGCAGTTTTAAATGAGATTTTTTCCTTTAAAAATGACATTTGGTGCAGGGACTGTTCTAAACATGGGAAACACGCGTCACTTTACAGGCATACTATAGACACCCCCCAGGTACGATATTTAAAGGAATATTTCACTTTTTTTTTTTTTTACTTTAAGCATCATTAAAATCACTGCTCCCGAAAAAACGGCCGTTTTTAAAAGTTTTTTTTGCATTGATACATGTCCCCTGGGGTAGGACCCGGGTCCCCAAACCCTTTTTAGGACAATACCATGCAAATTAGCCTTTAAAATGAGCACTTTTGATTTCGAACGTTCGAGTCCCATAGACGTCAATGGGGTTCTAACGTTCGTGCGAACTTGCGGTCCGTTCGCGGGTTCTGGTGCGAACCGAACCGGGGGGTGTTCGGCTCATCCCTAATCACAATATACATCAACAGCGCCAGGTTTTAAAAAAGCTCCTTGTCTTATAAAAACCAGCCCTTTAGATCCAGTTAGTAACTTTGCCTAGGCTGTGATGATGTCATCAGTTTTCTGAAGGCAGGAAGCATGTCTCCTCTTGTTTGGCTCCTTTTTTTTTAAAATCACGATGATAACAGAAATCACCCAAATGGCCCTGATCAAAAGTTTACATACCCTGGAATGTTTGGCCTTGGTACAGACACACAAGGTGACACACAAATGGCAATCAAAGGTTAGTTTTCCACATCTGTGGCTTTTTTAATTGCAATTAGTGTCTGCGTATAAATTGTCAATGAGTTTGTTAGCTCTGTTAGCACTGAGCAGGCTGGATACTAAGCCATGGAGAGCAGAAAATAACTGTCAAAAGACCTGCGTAACAAGGTAATGGAGCTTTATAAAGATGAGGCATGTGAAGGTGTTGACGGGCATGTTGTAACCAGGCTTTTTTTATGGTATTGGCACAGTAAAGGCTTCTTTCTGGCAACTCGACCACGAATATAATTTTTGTTCAAGTATCGTCGTATTGTTCTCCTTAAAAACAATCGCACCATTTTTTCCAGAGCAGCCTGTATTTCTCCTGGTTACCTGTGGGTTTTTCTTTGTATCCAGAACAATTCCTCTGGCAGTTGTGGCTGCAATCTTTCTTGATCTATCTGACCTTGGCTCGGTATCAAGAGATCCCTGAATTTTTAACAACTTATTAAGTAATTGAACAGTACTTACTGGCAAATTGAAGACTTTGGATATCGTTTTTGATCCTTTTCCATCTTTATAAAGTTCCATTACCTTGTTAAGCAGATAGGGATTGTTTGGGATTCAAAGAAAAACACACAGGTAACCTCAGGAGAAATACAGACTGCTCTGGAAAAAATTGTGTGTTTGTTTTTAAGGAGCACAATACAACAATACTTGAACAAAAATGATATTCACAGTCGAGTTGCCAGAAAGAAGACTTTACTGCGCCTTTGCCATAAAAAAGCCAGGTTACAACCTACCCTTCAACACCTTCACATGCCTCATCTTTATATAGTTGCATTACCTTGTTACGCAGGTCTTTTGATAGTTCTTTTCTGCTCTCCATGCCTTAGTATCCAGTCTGCTCAGTGCATTCACTTAAGAGCTAACAAACTCACTGACTATTTATACACAGACTAGGCATGTGCAATTAGTTTCGTTCCGAATTCGTTTTTTAACGAATTTCGACAAATTCGTTAATTCGGGAATATCCGAATTAACGAAAACCCGTTTAGCGAATTTTTTCCGAATATTCGTAAATTCGATAAAATTGGACATTCGTAAATTCGGGCATTCGTACATTCGCAATTTACATTCGTACATTCGTACATTCATGCATTCGTACATTAGTAAATTAGTGAATTCGTAAATTTGTAAATTCGAAGATTCGGAAATCTGAAATAATAGTTAACTAATAATAACTTAACTATTAGTAATTACTAGTAACTTTTAATTTATAGGTATTGTAATTTCCTTTTAAATTTGGCTGTTAGTGAATGTAACACGTACAAATTTATCCAAAGTTATGAATGATCCGAAAAAACGTAATGGAACGTAATGAATTAATAATAATAAATAATAATAATAACAACGTTTTATTATTATTATTGATTATTAATTTGTTCCGTTCCATTTGTTTAGATGCAGCATTCGTTTTGGATAATTCGTAACTTCGGTTAAATTCGTATTTGTTACGTTCACTGACAGTCAAGTTTGAAAGGAAATTACAATACCTATAATTTAATAGTTAGTTACTATTTCAGATTTTTGAATTTTCGGGTTTTTGGATTTTCAAACTTCGAATTTACAAATTTCCGAATTTTCTAATTTACAAATGTACGAATTTACGAATGTAAAAATGTACGAATGAACGAATGTTCGAATTGCGAATGAACGAATGTACGAATGAACGAATTTACGAATCGCGATCATAACGAATGACCCGAAAAACAAAAAAAATAATAAACTAATGAAACGAAAACGAAAATGAACAAATTTTTTTGGTTGTGCACATGTCTAACACAGACACTAATTGAAATGTGAAAAGCCACAGATGTTGGAAATTAACCTTTAATTTACATTTTAACTTGTGTGTGTCACCTTGTGTGTCTGTACCAAGGCCAAGCATTTAAGGGTATGCAAACTTTGGGTGATTTCTGTTATCATTATGGTTAAAAAAGGAGCAAAACAATTATGTGATAATAAATGGCTTCATATAATCACTATCCTGAAATAAAAGAGTTTTTTGGCATGATCAGTCTTAATTTCAATATTAATGCCAAAGATTCATGATTTCTGCCATGGTATGCAAACTTTTAAGCACAACTGTACAATGGAGCATGTCTTCCTTCAAAGTAGCTGATCGATAATGAAGGTGTAGTGCTTTATGATTGCTATGTGCACCTATAGATGACGCATCTCTCTCACCCTGTACTTATCAACACACCTTGAGGTTCTTCAAAGCATTTATTAGGTCAAGCATAGCCTAAATAGAAGAATGATTAGCAAGTGTACATATACAAAGAATCAATAAGATATTAACATTACTCCGAGAGATATGGTTAAACACTTGCATCATTCTGAATAACAGTTATTAACAGAACTGAACTGCATTTTCCTAGCAATAGTATATAAAGACAGTCCTATCTTGCTATAAAAGTCCCAGTTTTATCTCACTGGCCAATGATTG
This sequence comes from Lithobates septentrionalis, assembly GCA_037952835.1. Classification (NCBI taxonomy): domain Eukaryota; kingdom Metazoa; phylum Chordata; class Amphibia; order Anura; family Ranidae; genus Lithobates; species Lithobates septentrionalis. Next base: position 2,397,790 of record JBBDGP010000292.1, read on the forward strand.
ATGAAAAAGCAAAGTTGGGGCCCTTAAAGAAAACTCAACAGTTCCCAGCAGGCAATAGACTAACTTGTACATTGTCAGTCTCTTACCAGACCTAGGGCACCCTCCCCTTCTTGGTCTCCAGACACGTGCTTTGATTCAGTAAAAGTCCAGTTCAAGTCAGACAGGAATAGAAGTTGCTCTGATGTCTCTTTCAGTCCTGCTGAGACAATCCTTCTCTTGCTTTCCTACAAGCAGTGGGGGTGCTTTCTAATACAGTCTTTGTAATCCAAAGGGGCAATGGATTGTTTCCAAATAAAGGGGCGATAAGACAAACCGACTGGGACACAACTATTTCACGGAAGTAGGAAACAAGAAAAGTCAGTGGCTAAGAGCCCTCTCACCACAGTTGGCACTCTCCGAGCTCCAGGTTTTTCTGCATAGGTTTGTGAAAGGGTTCTCCCTCGCAGGCTAGTACCCAGCAGTAGTAGCCAGAGGTCCTCTCCTGATGGTCAGGGGTCTGCTGATGGCCACAATCACTTGCCACATCCAGCAACTGAAACGCTGATCAACAGTGAGGGCTCTCAGGATCCAAGTCCCTTCACGTGTAGCATTGCATAGAGTTTAATGGCAGCAGCAGTCTCTGATCAACACTCTTCCCCTAGGCAACAAAGCATCAGAGAGCTCAAGCAAACTCTGGCCACACACCACTGTTCCTGCTTCACTGCAACCTTGTGGTGCTCTCACTCTTTCCTCACTGCAGTCTCCACACTGCACTTCTCCTTGCTCTGTTCCATCAGCCAATCACTATCCTCCAGACCCAGCCAAGATGGCCACATCCTGCACTGGAGACACCCTATAGATGAGCATTGCAAAAGTGGTCTCCTTAAAGATGTTAGATGTTCCTGCAATTCTGCATTAATGGATATTCAGTTTAACCCTGTCCACACTGCAGAAGGATAACACAGCAGCAACAGATGAAGAGATATTCCACAGCAGTTACTAGCTACAGTCCAGGTTATAAAGGTATAGTTTGGCTGGGCCTTGTTCTGGTCCTAGGTTGCTACTATTCTGATTGAGACAAAAAGAGTTCTCAGCAGATGATAAATGCTAAAGTAGGCATTGAGGAGTGCCTAGCACAAAAGTTCATATTACTCAGAGGTCTTTTTGAAATGTTTGTTGGTTAGAAGCATCAAATACTTCCCCCTTTCTCAGGGTTTGAGCGGTGGACCTGATTAGAATCATGATAATATGCAAAGTGCAAAGGGAGACCTATATTGGGGGTTGATAAAGATTGTCTATCAACTGCCAGCAGAGGGGAGCCTTTCCTCCAAAATGCATTGGATGTATTCAATGCTCTTAACCAAAAAAAGGTTCAAAAATACTTTTGAGTGATAAGAACATTTGTACAAGGCGCTATTCAATGAGCAGATGCTCTGCTGACTTCCTTCATCTAATCAAGTGCAAGCAAAATTTTTGTTTTTATTTTTTAATTTTCCTTGCATGTGATTGGGTACTCTTTACAAAGTGAAGCTTTACCTCATTTTCTAAGCTCTGGAGCAACTGCACTTTGCAAAGTTCACAGTTTATTTGCCTTTAGTAGATCAACCCCACTGTGCACTGCAAGTGCACTTGCTCCGGAGCTTAGTAAATGAAGTAAAGCTTTACTTTGCAAAGAATACAGTACTCAATCACATGCAAGCAGAATAAAAAACAGCATTTTTCTTGTACATAATTGGATGGTAGAAATCAGCAGAGCTTCCCCGCAGATCTAGAGCAAATGCACTTAAAGTGCACTTGCAGTGTACAGCATATTTGCCTTTAGTAAACCAACCTTACCGGGTTTATTTACTAAAGCCAAATAGACTGTGCACTCTGCAGTTGCTCCAGAGCTTAGTAAATGAGCAGAAGCTATGTTGATTTCCATCATTCAATCATGCGCAAGCAAAAATGCTGTTTTTTTTCCTTGCACGTGATATATATATATATATATATATATATATATATATATATATATATATATATATATATATTTCAAAGATATTGTTGCTCATTCATCCCCTTAATCCAAAACAGGCCCACAATTCTATAAACTTTACACATTTTTATGACTCTACTAATTATCTAGGCTTAATATAATTAATCTCATGATCCCAACTAGGGATGAGCCGAACATCCCCCCGGTTCGGTTCGCACCAGAACCTGCGAACGGACCGAAAGTTCGCACGAACGTTAGAACCCCATTGACGTCTATGGGACTCGAACGTTCGAAATCAAAAGTGCTCATTTTAAAGGCTAATTTGCATGGTATTGTCCTAAAAAGGGTTTGGGGACCCGGGTCCTACCCTAGGGGACATGTATCAATGCAAAAAAAACTTTTAAAAACGGCCGTTTTTTCGGGAGCAGTGATTTTAATGATGCTTAAAGTAAAAAAAAAAAAAGTGAAATATTCCTTTAAATATCGTACCTGGGGGGTGTCTATAGTATGCCTGTAAAGTGGCGCATGTTTCCCGTGTTTAGAACAGTCCCTGCACCAAATGTCATTTTTAAAGGAAAAAATCTCATTTAAAACTGCTTGCGGGTTTAATGTAATGTCGGGTCCTGGCAATATGGATGAAAATCAGTGAGACAAACGGCATGGGTACCCCCCAGTCCATTACCAGGCCCTTTGGGTCTTGTATGGATACTAAGGAGAACCCCGCACCCAAATTAAAATAAGGAAAGGTGTGGGGCCACCAGGCCCTACATACTCTGAACAGCAGTATACAGGCGGTGCAAACCAGACAGGGACTGTAGGTTTGTTGTTAAGTAGAATCTTTTTGTAATTTGGAACGGGTACATTTTTAACGTGTTTAGCTCCAGCCAAAAAATATTTTTTAAGCTTTTTGGAAAACATAGGGAAGGGTTATCACCCATGTGACATTTGTTTTGCTGTCTTTCCTCCTCTTCAGAAGATTTCACCTCACTTTTTGTCCCAATGAAAAATGTTTTTTTGAAAATTTGGGGTTTTTTGTGGAACAAGGATTGGAAAGCATCAGTGGAAAGGAGAAATGTTTTTCCCATATTAACTCTTACAGGAGAGAATTTCCCTTCCTAGGGGTAGATTTCATCTCACTTCCTGTTGTCTCCTTCCGTTTGCAAGTAGGAGTCGTTTGTAAGTTAGACGTTTGAAAGTAGGGTCCTGCCCTATATACTCAGCAGAAATTTGGGCCTTAGGTGTTGTTGTGGCCACAACACTGTAAGCCCTCACAGGGCCCTGCTGTGAAATATTAGATCAAGAATTGTAATTACATGCCCCTGTTGAACAGGAGCTGAAAAATTAGGCCTTAGGCACTGGTGCTGGTGCCACAACACTGCAACCCTTCACAGACACTCTAGTTGGAACGCAGGAACGAGCCCTGCTGCAAAGTATTGCATCAAAAATTGTAATTACACGCCCCTGTTAAACAAGGGCTGAAAAATTGGGCCTTAGGCACTGGTGCTGGTGCCACAACACTGCAACCCCTCACAGACACTCTAGTTGGAACGCAGGAACGAGCCCTGCTGCAAAGTATTGCATCAAAAATTGTAATTACACGCCCCTGTTAAACAGGGGCTGAAAAATTGTGCCTTAGGCACTGGTGGTGGCGCCCAGAACCAAAAATGTTTTTACAAGCTATCAGCGTGATGATTGAGGAAGAGGATAATTACTCAGGGATAGTCACTCAGCATCAGCATAGGCAGTCTTTGATGGGATCTGAGATTTCAAAAAAAAATATTCGGTTACATCACCATCAGGTGCTTGGTAGCTGGTGGTGATCCAAGACTGATTCATTTTTATGAAGGTCAGTCGATCGAACGAGTCGGTGGACAGACGCACCCTGTGATCGGTTACCACGCCTCCAGCAGCACTGAATGTGCGTTCCGAAAACGCTGGATGCAGGACAGGCCAGTAGCTCAATTGCATACTGTGCAAGCTCTGGCCAGTGATCCATCCTCAAGACCCAGTAACCCAGAGGATTTTTGGTGGGAAAGGTGTCCAAGTCTGATCTTGCCCCTAGGTATTCCTGCACCATGTAAAACAGACGCTGGCGATGGTTGCTGGAACCGATCATACCTTGGGGCTGCGGACCAAAAAATTGTCTGAACGCATCGGTCAGACGGCCACCTTCTCCACCGCTCCTTCTTTGACTGACCGAAGCCTCAGCAACACGTTGTCCAGAAACAGGAGTTTGTAACCTCCCAGTCTCTGGGAACGCGTTGCACAGACCTTTTCTGCAAGGCCTCCCGAAGATGTTTCATCCTCTGCGATGGCAAGATAAGGTCCGCAACCTTACCCTTGTAACGTGGATCAAGGAGGGTTGCCAGCCAGTATTGGTCCTTCTCCTTGATACCACGAATACGAGGATCCTTCAGCAGGCTTTGCAGGATCAGGGAGGCCATGCAGCGTAGGTTTGCTGAGGCATTCGGTCCGGAGTCCTCTGGGTCACTAAGGAAGACATGGTCCGCAGCCACCTCCTCCCAGCCACGTAAAAGTCCATGTGTTTCTTGGGACTGATCCCTTAAAGACTGCTGCTGATGCTGAGTGCCAGGCTCCACCTCCCTCCATACTGACACAATCTTCCTCCTCCTCCTCCTCCTCCTCCTCCTCTTCCTGTGTGATTGGCGGGCACGCAGGAACACTGTCTGGATAAAGGGGGCCTTGAGAGCTAAGGAAGTCCTCCTCTTCCTGCCTCTGTTCTGCCTCAAGTGCCCTGTCCATTATTCCACGCAGCGTGTGCTCCAACAGGTGGACAAGGGGACAGTGTCACTGATGCATGCACTGTCACTGCTCACCATCCTCGTGGCCTCCTCAAATGGTGACAGGACAGTGCATGCATCCCTGATCATGGCCCACTGGCGTGGGGAAAAAAAAACAAGCTCCCCTGACCCTGTCCTGGTGCCATAGTCGCACAGGTACTCATTGATGGCCCTCTGCTGTGTGTGCAGCCGCTGCAGCATGGCCAACGTTGAGTTCCACCTGGTGGGCATGTCACAGATTAGGCGGTTCTTGGGCAGGTTAAACTCCTTTTGGAGGTCCGTCAGCCGAGCACTGGCATTATATGACCGGCGGAAATGCACACAGACTTTCCTGGCCTGCCTCAGGACATCCTGTAAGCCCGGGTACCTGCCCAAGAACCGCTGCACCACCAAGTTAAGGACGCGAGCCAAACAGGGCACATGGGTCATTTGTCCCTGTCGGAGGGCAGAGAGGAGGTTGGTGCCATTGTCACAAACCACCATTCCTGCCTTAAGTTGGCGTGGCGTCAACCACCTCTGAACCTGCCCCTGCAGAGCTGACAGAACCTCTGCCCCAGTGTGGCTCCTGTCCCCCAAGCACACCAGCTCAAGCACCGCATGGCATCTTTTGGCCTGCGTACTTGCGTAGCCCCTTGAACGGCTACGGAGCACCGCTGGTTCCGAGGACAAAGCACAGGAAGAGGCCATGGAGGAAGAAGAGGAGGGGGTGGAGGAGAGAGGTGTATCACAATCATTAGCATTTTGGAGGTGTGGTGGCGGAACAACCTCCAACACTACTGCACCTTGTCCTGCATCCTTCCCAGCTGCCAGCAGAGTCACCCAATGCGCCGTGAAACTTAGGTAACGTCCCTCTCCATGCCTGCTGGACCATGAGTCAGCGGTAATATGCACCTTACCGCTGACCGCCCTGTCCAGCGAGGCATGGACATTGCCTTCCACATGCCGGTAGAGAGCCGGAATCGCCTTCCGTGAGAAAAAGTGGCGTTTGGGTACCTGCCACTGAGGAACCGCACATTCCACAAACTCACGGAAGGGGGCAGAGTCTACCAACTGAAAAAGCAGCAGTTGAAGTGCTAGCAATTTTGCCAAGCTAGCATTCAACCGCTGGGCATGTGGATGGCTGGGAGCAAACTTCTTTCGGCGGTGCAGCAGCTGGGGCAGGGAAATTTGCCTGGTACAATCTGACGTCGGTGTACCAAAAGCAGATTGCCCACAAGTACTTGGCTGTGACACACCTAATTCTACACCTTCATTACTCTCAGTGCAGGTCTCAGAGAGGACTGAAGGTCTAGTGGGGTTGGAAATCTCAGCTGATGAGGAGCAAGGAGAGGTCCTCTTTGTTCTTTGGTGTGGGTCTTTTAGATACGCTTGCCAACGAACTGCATGGCAGGTCAACATATGTCTGGTCAAGCATGTGGTACCCAAGCGGGAGATGTTTTGGCCACGCGAGATACGCTTGAGACATATGTTGCAAATAGCAGCGGTGCGATCTGATGCACTCGTCTCAAAAAAGGCCCACACCAAAGAACTTTTTAAATAACGCGCAGAGACTGCAGCGCCCTGCACATGTGGAGCTTTGGGGTGTGATGCAGTCAATGTGCTGCCCTTAGGCTGGCCCCTGGAGGGCATCCTGCCTCGTTGGTGATGTGCCGCCTCCTCCTCCTCCTCCTCTCTCCTATCAGGCACCCACGTTGAGTCAGTGACCTCATCATCCCCTCCCTCCTCATCACTGGAGAAAACCTGGCAGTATGCTGCAGCAGGGGGAGCATGACTGCCAGATTGCTGTCCTTCTTGGGCACCCCCTCTGTCTGTGCTCATGTTACTGCCTTCATCGAGCTCAGTATCATCATCAGAGCCTTCCAAACGCTGGGCATCCTCCTGGAGCATGTACCCAACACTGTGGTCAAACAGTTCGAGGGACTTCTCAGGAGGACATGGTGGGGCTAGGGAAGGAGTCACTGATGACATTGAGCCGAGAGAAGAGGCCGCTGCTTTGCCAGACAAAGTACCCTGGGCATGGGTGAGAGAGGATGAGGAGGATGAGGACGGCTTGGTCATCCACTCGACCAAGTCTTCCGCATGTTGCGGCTCAACACGGCCAGCTGCCTAAAAAAAGGCCAAGCGTGTCCCATGGCCACGTGCCTGCTTGCCCTCTCTTATTGGCTTGTGACTGTCTGCCTCTCCTTCTTGGCCTTCCAGACATACTAATGGCCTGTAGCTGCACTAAGCTGGGATATATATATATATATATATATATATATATATATATATGTATATATATATATATATATATGTATATGTATATGTGTATGTATGTATGTATGTATGTGTATATATATATATATATATATATATATATATATATATATATATATATATATATATATATATATATATATATATATATATATATATATATATATGTATATGTATGTACTGATACTGCAGGTAGCAAAATCAACTGTCTGTCTGTATTATGAGAACACCACCAACCTTCTACAGGTAGCTTTAGCTGAACACTGTGAGGTGGACGCACACCACTAACTTGTAGGTTTAGCTGAACATTGTGAGCAGGACGCACTGCACTAACTGTAAATAGTCTAGCTGCCTGACTGTGGTACTAATAGGATCAAAAGAACACCAGCAATTTTCTTCAGGTAGCTGTATTTACTGTAACAATACAAGCCTGCCTGTCAGTAAGAAGATAACCGGAACGGATCTAGCTGAACACTGTGAGCAGGACGCACCCCACTAGCTTGTAGGTTTAGCTGAACACTGTGAGGTGGACGCACCCCACTAACTTGTAGGTTTAGCTGAACACTGTGAGCAGGACGCACCCCACTAACTTGTAGGTTTAGCAGAACACTGTGAGCAGGACGCACTGCACTAACTGTAAATAGTCTAGCTGCCTGACTGTGGTACTAATAGGATCAAAAGAACACCAGTGATTTTCTTCAGGTAGCTGTAAATACTGTAACAAGACATGCCTGCCTGTCAGTAAGAAGATAACAGGAACGGATCTAGCTGAACACTGTGAGCAGGACGCACTGCACTAACTGTAAATCGTCTAGCTGCCTGACTGTGGTACTAATAGGATCAAAAGAACACCAGTAATTTTCTTCAGGTAGCTGTAAATACTGTAACAAGACAAGCCTGCCTGTCAGTAGGAAGATAACAGGAACGGATCTAGCTAAACTGAATACAGTATATATATATATATATATATATATATATATATATATATATATATATATATATATATATATATATATATATATATATATATATATGCAACACCTGGGATGTATATATATACACAATACACTGTAAGTGCAGCTAACTGACTGACTGTCCTGCCTAATCTAGCTAACTCAAATGAAATGACACTGTCTCTCTCTCTCTCTCTCTCTATCTCTCAGCACACCGAACACACTGCACAGGGCCGCTGTGCAGGCGGCCTTATATAGTGTGGAGCGTGTACTAAATCCCCTGAGCCATAATTGGCCAAAGCCTCCTTGGCTTTGGCCAATTACGGCGCTGTGATTGGCCAAGCATGCGGGTCATAGTGCATGCTTGGCCAATCATCAGCCAGCAATGCACTGCGATGCCGCAGTGAATTATGGGCCGTGACGCGCCACACGAATTTGGCGCGAACGGCCCATATCGTTCGCAATTCTGCGAACGACCTAACAGCCGATGTTCGAGTCGAACATGGGTTCGACTCGAACATGAAGCTCATCCCTAATCCCAACATATAAGAGGTCATGTTAGTTTTATAGACCACAAGGGGAACCGACAACAAGGTCCTATCACACATTTTCCAACGGAAAATCCTATCGTGTGTACAGGGCAGAAGTGTGATCCAGTATGCCTAAAGCACATCTGGACATACAACCACATACTGTATGCCCCATCACAGCATAAGATTTGGTATAAAAACATGGAAGAACCACCCTCCTGTCACCATGCATTCTAATTTAGTACCAAACACCAGATAGAGCAACCTGTAGATTCAGTAGTGTGAAACTCAAGACCCACCCATGACTTCCTTGTGGGCCGCAGTTGTAGTAAAATTAATCCATGTAGCCGAAGACTTTGAATTGTTTATAAAGGCCCTGCCAGTTATATACAAATTCCTCTACTTCCATAGTATTTTGAAATAAAGAGAGCCATTCCTTCATTCTTGGGGCTTTTTGTTGTTTCCATAATGATGGAGTCAAACTTTTTGCGTGTAGCACTTACCCCCGAAGCAGCTGCTAATGTATGGGTCCCTGATTCTTGGTGATAATGACCCTTCCGGGAATGCCATACCCTCTAACACACCAAGACTAAAGAAAGAGGTTTTATTACTGGAAATACTTCCCACAAAGCAACATAAGAAATGGCAATAGCTATGGGCAATGAGAGATAACAATTTTGTACAACACCACATAAAAGAACATCCAAAAACGTCTTTGTACCTAAAACCAAAAACGTCTTTGTACCTAAAACCGGAATCTAGAGAGATCCTAACTAAAGAGGCTGTACTGGAAGCTAAAAGATCATTCAGTCCCTCAATCCCCTTTCACTGGTGAATGTACTATTAATCACTGGGGCCCAAGTTCTTGTGCTGGATTGCTCAGGTTTAAGTGGATCTTGTGGTAAATGGTATAAATACCCAAATTGTATCCCAAAAGAAGATGACACTGTGGGTAAGGAAGTTGTGGCCCACAACCTCTCACCACCATGCTGTTTGTGAAACATATAATGAAGTTGTGGCCTCCAGCCTCTCATCACTATGCAGTCTGTAATTGAGCCTCCTTTAACTCTCTGGCATTAGGAACCGGTGGCGTTGGTGATAACTTGGGACCCTTTAGTGATGATCTCTCAACCAGTAATGCCCCTTTCCTCCAGCCCAGTGGATCTCTCCGTCTCAATAGAGAACCATCTCCTTGGGACTACATCTGCCATAACTCCAAGTGGTTCCCAGCAGTCTGTTTCCTCTGATGCTCAAATCGATCAGAGTGGTGTGAAACAGGACTACAATGGGCTGATCTAGAAAGGTGTATTGTAAAGGGTTTTAATGTATGGCATGGGGGAGAGGTGAGGTGGAAAGGGGGGCGAAAATATTGGGTTGGGCTTTCATGCAGATCGGTAACAGAAATATGAGAGCAAATCATATTTGCTTTCATTGCCATCAACAAGCTACTGACACTTTTGAGTAAAACTTTTCTGCTTTCAATACATACAGTACTTTATTTAAGACCCAGTGACATTGTCACTGCAAACTGCTCCACATATAATACTGAGCCTCCATTGAAAGAACTGAAATTATCCAATTAAATAAAGAGGTGGGCTAAGGACAATCAAGTGTAGAAGGAAACAAATGATGCTGGAGTCTTCCAGCCAGAAAATGAGGTTGGGCTCAATATGATTTGCTGCAACTTCCAATCCAGGCTATGCCTGTTTTATCACCCCCCGATCCACCTCTGATCACTTTCAGAGGGGTGTTAAAGAGTGCAGATCATGCAAGTTTAAGTGAACCTCACATTAAGAGCAAACAGAAATGTCAATCAAGGGAACTGGAATTTTTGGACTCGTTTCCTTTACGTGTATAATTTGTTCGCAACCATTTTTTCTCATTGTTGGATAACTGGAAAAATGCTATTTGACCAACTGTTGTGGCATTGTCAAATGTGTATTTTACATATGTACTGTGTTCTTGATAGAGAATGTCAAAAATCCTTTTTTTAAAGCAGCATATTGCTAAGAAAATGGCCACAAGCCTGCAAGCAATCTTTTATTTCTATTGACAGGCATATAGAAAGCGCATGTAACAAATGGCGTCTGTGACATATTCTCCTTCACAGGGTTGTACCTTCCTGCTGCTTTGACAAATACATATTTGAAAATTGTTTGGACTTCGAAGGTAAGCAAACTCTGATATCATAAATGCAATCATTTATTATTTGTATTGAATAAAAATCATCCACATACAAACACAGATACATCATAAGGCTCTAAGCCAGGGGTCTTGAATTAAAATTTACAAATTCCTTCTGGCTGAGGTCCAAATCTCATGTTAGTGCTATAACACATCACAGTACCCCCTGTACATCATTGTTTTCAGCCTACCTTGAACTAGGGATGAGCCGAACACCCCCCTGGTTCGGTTTGCAGCAGAAGGTGCGAACAGGCTAAAAATTTGTGCGAGCACCATTAAAGTCTATGGGACGCGAACGTGAAAAATCAGGAGTGCTAATTTTAAAGGCTTATATGCAAGTTATTGCCATAAAAAGTGTTTGGGACCCACGTTCTTCCCCAGGGGACATGTATCAATGCAAAAAAAAGTTATAAAAATGGCAGTTTTTTCGGGAGCAGTGATTTTATTAATGTTTAAAGTGAAAAAATAAAAATGAAATATTCCTTTTAAATATCGTGCCTGGGGGGTCTCCTTAGTATGCCAGTAAAAGTAGCGCATCTTTCCCATGTTTATAACAGTACCACAGCAAAATGACATTTCTAAAGGAAAAATGTCATTTAAAACTGCTCACGGCTGTAATGTATTGTCGGATACCATCAATATAGATAAAAATCATTGAAAATAATGGCGTGGGCCCCCCCCCCCCCCCACCCAGTCCATTAGAAGGCCCTTTGGGTCTGGTATAAATGTTAAGGGGAACCTCATGCCAAAAATACAAAAAAAAAATTCATACAAAAAAAAGGCATGGGTGTCCCTCCAAAAATCCATACCAGGCCCTTCAGGTCTGGTATGGATATTAAGGGGAACCCTGCACCAAAATGTAAAAGAAAATGACATTGGGGTCCCCCCGTATATACTATACGGCCTGCCCTATATACTCTGCAGAAAAATTGGGCCTTAGGTGTTGGTGGTGCCAGAACACTGTAACACCTCACAGTTACTCTTGGGCGCAGGAACGGGCCCTGCTGTGAAATATTATATCAAAAATTGTAATTGCATGCACCTGTTAAACAGGGGCAGAAAAATTGGGCCTTTGGTTTTTCGGCTGCACTGTATTGTATACCACCAGAAGTGTAGTAGAAACTGTACACACTATTCTGTTCTGCCTCAAGTGCCCTGTCCGTGATTCCACAAAGCGTGTGCTCCAGCAGGAAGACTAGAGGGACAGTGTCACTGATGCATGCATTGTCACTGCTCACCATCCTTGTGGCCTCCTAAAATGGTGACAGGACAGTGCATGCATCCTTGATGAATAGCCACTGGCGTGGCAAAAAGAAGCCAAGCTCCCCTGATCCTGTCCTAGTGCCCTACTCGCACAGGTACTCATTGATGGCCCTCTGCTGTGCGTGCAGCCGCTGCAGCATTTCCAACGTTGAGTTCTACCTGGTGGGCATGTCACAAAAGAAGCGGTTGGTGGGCAGGTTGCATTCCCTTTGAATGTCAGCCATGTATGTACATCCCTTTTAATGTATGTGTATATATATATATATTTTAATACACCACCTGAAGTGTATTAGAAACTGTACACAATGTATTAGATACTGCACTGTATTAGAAGCTGTACAACGGCTGCACTGTATTGTATACTGTGTACACCACCAGAAGTGTATTAGAAACTGTACACACTGTATAAGATACTGTGTACATCGCCTGCACTTTATTAGAAACGGTACAATGGCAGCACTGTATTGTATACTGTGTACACCACCAGAAGTGTAGTAGAAACTGTACACACTGTAATAGATACTGTGTACACCTCCTGCACTGTATTAGAAACTGTACAATGGCTGCACTGTATTGTATACCACCAGAAGTGTAGTAGAAACTGTACACACTATTAGATATTGTCTATACTGCCTGCAGTGTATTAGAAACTATACACCACCGAATGCGCTGTATATATAGGCTACACTGGATGCAAAGTATGTATATATATATAATTTTTTTTTTTTTTATTTATTTATTAATACACCGCCTGAAGTGTATTAGAAACAGTACACCACTGAATGCACTGTACACTGGATGCAGAGTATGTATGTATGTATATGTATATATGTATATATATATATATATATATATATATATATATATATATATATATATATATATATATATCTATCAAATATATTGCTACTAACTGAATAACCTGCCTGCTTAATCTAACTCAAGCTATCTCTCTCTCCACGCCAACAACACCACACACGGCCGCTATGTAAGCAGCCTTATATATTATGGGGCATGGACTTAGTCCCCCTGAGTCATGATTGGCCAAAGGGACCTTGACTTTTGCCAATTATGGCTCTCTCAGCAGAGCGCGCTGTGATTGGCCAAAGCATGCAGGTCAGGTGCATGCTTTGACCAATTATCATACAGCAATGCATTGCAATCTCGCAGTGCATTATAGGGCGTTCCGCGGTGCTAAAACTTCCCGCGAATGCCCCATAATGTTCGCTGTTCTGTGAACGGGCGAACACCCGATGTTCGAGTCGAACTTATGTTCGCCTGGAACATCAAGCTCATCACTACCTTGAACATCGTAGTCCCCTTCACATCACAGCCCCTTTTACATGGCAGTGCCCCTTTACATCACAGTCCTCTCTTTACATCACAGTCCACCCTTTAAAGCAGTCCCACAGTGTCCTCAGTCCCCTTTCACATGGGGGTGCCCCTTTACACATTACAGTTCCCATTTATAACACATCACAGTGCTCCTAGCAGTGCCTCTTAATAACACAGTACCCCTTTTAATGCAAGTCCCCCCAGCACAGTGCAACGGTACCTTTGGCAGGGCAGAGGCACTAATTTTCCTGAAGTCCTCTCCCAGATTTCCTGCCCAGCCACCCATGTCATCCTTAAATAAGTAAACATTGTTAATGAAACATGTAAAGGGTTGTTACACTTCTATTAGGGCAAATTCACACTGCAACGTCTGTTAAACTGCAGTGCTCTGCATTGCCCACTGGCTAGGGTACAGTGTGGTGCACGATTAACCACTTCAGCCCCGGAAGACTTTACCCCCTTCCTGACCAGAGCACTTTTTATAATTTGGCACTGCGTCGCTTTAACTGGTAATTGAGCAGTCATGCAAAGCTGCACCCAAACGTAATTTGCGTCCTTTTTTTCCCACAAATAGAGCTTTCTTTTGGTGGTATTTGATCATCTCTGCAGGGGTTTTTTTTGCGCTATAAACAAAATAACAGCGACAATTTTGAAAGAAAAAACAATATTTTTAAATTTTTGCTATAATAAATATCCCCAAAATGTTTTTAAAAAACAAATCAGTTTAGGCCAATATATATTCTTCTATATATTCTTGGTAAAAAAAAATCGCAATAAGCGTATATTGATTGGTTTGCGCAATGTTATAGCGTCTGCAAACTAGGGGAAAGATTTATGGCATTTTTATTTATTTATTTTTTTACTAGTAATGGCGGCGATCTGTGATTTTTTTTATCAGGATTGTGACACTGTGGTGGACAGATCGGACACTTTTGACTAATTTTTGGGACCATTGACATTTATACAGCGATCAGTGCTATAAAATGCACTGAATACTGTGTAAATGTAACTGGTAGGGAAGGGGTTAACACTAGGGGGCGATCAAGGGGTTAAATGTGTGTTCCCTCAGTGTGTTCTAACTGTATGGGGATAGAACTGAGTAAGAGAGGAGACATGTCGTTTGTTCCTAGTAAATAGGAACAACGATATGTCTCCTCTCCCCTGACAGCACAACTGGTGCTCGTGCACGCGATCACCTCTGGTGGCGTGTGCTCACCCTCTGGCGGCCTTAAAGCGTTGATGTACCCATAGGGGATTTTGCGCACCCGTGCCACTTTGCCGACGTATATCGGGCGTGAGCCGGTTGGCAAGTGGTTAAGCGCACCGCACCATCCCTTTTTTTTTTTTTTTTTTTTGTTTTGTACCAGCTTTATTGGAAGTGTACAAAACGTACACTTCATTCACTGCAATGTCAGGTGGCGCAATGCTGCATTTTTTTGCAGCACGCTGCAGCGCAGTGCTAGGATGCGTTGCAGTGTGAATGGGACACATAGGAAAAAATATTTTTTTTACCATGTGGTAAAACCTCTGTCACTGCACATAGTGCGAATTTGCCACTTAAACCTTTTGATGCCGTAGCTGTTTGTGCATTTTTTGCACACATGATTAAAAAATCATTTTAAGCCTGAGGATTGGTTAAAACCCCAAAACATGATACATTTTCTGAAGGCAGACACCCTGGAGAATACAATGCTGATAGTTCCAATCTTCTATGTCTCACAATATTTGCGCAACATTTCAAGAAGCGCAAAATTTCATTAAAAAAAAAGTTAACTTTAGGGCATACAAATTAAATATATTACCCAATTTTTATGTGAAATAAAAAATATGAGGATGCCCTGAGTAAGTAGATACCCAACATGTCAAGCTTCAAATGTTTGCACACTGGCAAAATGGTAATGAATTTCTGTACCTTATTTTTCATGGCTCTAGAATTATTGTGCTCTAGACATGTGCAGAACGAAAAAAAATTATTTCATTTAGTTTTGATTTGTTATTTACATAAATTAGTTTAGTTAAATTTGTTTCATTTGTTTACGGAAATCGTTTTGTTTATTCGTTTTCGAATCGATTCAAATTTGGATCGATTTTAAAAGTTTTCAAATCAATTTTGAATAGTTTTCGAAATCGAAAAGTTTTCCAATTTCCAAAGAGAATAAAACAATAGAAAATAAAGGAATAGAATCGGAAAAAAAAAAAAAATTCTATTCTATTCCTTTATTTTCTTTTCTATTTTATTCTTTTTGGAAATTGGAAAAATATTCGAATACGAAAACTTTTCAAATTCGAAAACTATTTGAATTCAAAAACGATTAAAAAGTGATTCAAATTTTGAATTTTGTTCAAATTTTTTTTCGTTATTTCGGATTCGTTTAAATTCGGTGTTAATTTAATTCCGATTTTTTGGATATATTCCAATCTCCGAAAAACAAAAATTTGTCTGAATTTTAATTCAGACCGAACCGCACAAGTCTATTGTGCTCATGCTGGTGTGTGCAGTGATGTGCAACATGTGTATCGCAAGTTATGTTTCCATATGTAGGTGCCCACAAAGGGCTCGTTTACATTCCCCTCTGTGCATATGTGGTAGCAGGGTGGGCGGAATTTTGTGTTTGTTGTGCCCTGGAGCTTCACTCGCTCGCCCGCTGCTCACCCCCTGCTATGCGGTTACATGCAGGGCTATTATATTCAATTGCTGCACAGCAGGGTGTGAGTGGCAGTTTAGCAAATGAAGCTCCGCCCCCTGTCAATAAGTGGCGGCTGCTCTCCTCCTTCTGACGTCCCCGGGCACAACAACAAACAGATACAGTTCCTGCCCGCTGTGCTGCCCGGTGCCCAACAGATCACGGACTGGCACCGGTCTGCAGCCCAGGGGGTTGGGGGCCCTTGACATAAGGGACAAAGTTGCACTATATTATATATTATTTTTAAGACAGATTCTTGTGACAGAAACCGGAAATGGCATATTATACACCGCTCCTGGGTTCATTCTAGCTAGGGGAGATCAGCGAACTGATGTTCAATGGTCTCCCTCCTCTCCACCAAATGGCACCCAGGCCACCAGTAGTATGTGTAAAACCCCACACTGTCAGTGCTATAAGCCTTATAGCAGTGACAGCCAAAGGGTTTAACTACTTCAATACCAGGCACATAGACACCTTCCTGCCCAGGCCAGTTTTCAGTTTTCAGCGCTGTCGCAATTTGAATAACTATTGCGCGGTCATGCTACACTGTACCCAAACTAAATTTTTATCATTTTGGTGGTATTTTGGTGGTATTTGATCACCTCTGCGATTTTTATTTTTTGTGCAACAAATAAAAAAAGACTGAAAATTTTGAAAAAAAACACAATTTTCTTTGTTTCTGTTACATTTTTTTGTAAATAAGTACATTTTCTTCTTCAATGATGGGCACTGATATGGCTGCATTGACGGGCACTGATAAGGCGGCACTGATGGGCACCGATGAGGTGGCACCAATGACGTGACATTGATGAGGTGGCACTGACGGGCACTGATGATGGGCACTGATAGGTGGCACTGATGGACACTGATAGGTGACACTGGTAAGCGGCACTGATGGGCACTCGTAGGCGGCACTGATGGGCACTCATAGGCGGCACTGATGGGTACTTATGGGTGGCACTGATGGGTACTTATGGGTGGGACAGATAGGTGGCACGGATGGACACTGATGGGCACAGATGGGCACTGATAGGTGGCACTGATGGACACTGATGGGTGGCACTGATGACACTGATGGGTGGCATTGCTGGGCATCCCTGCTTTTTAAATTGCCACAGAGGTGCCAGTCAGTGCCCATTTGTGGCCACTGATTGGCATATTTTGGGCATATTTTTTACATGTGGATGGCCATGGGGGATGTACCTGGCCATCCAAATGCTGGGGGCTTCCCTGGTGGTCCTGGGGGCTTCCCTGGTGGTCCAGTGTGGGCATCTGAGGGGGGGCTGTACTGATAAACAATCAGCGCAGACCCCCCTGTCAGGAGAGCCGCCGATCGGCTCTCCTCTACTTGCGTCTGTTGACATCGATCAACGGCTCTTCCTGTCAACATCGTGATCAGCCGTGATTGGACACGGCTGATCACGTGGTAAAGATCGGTGTAGTGGTGTGTGTCAGACTGACACACCGCACCACCGATCACCGCGATGCGCGCCCCCACAGGCGCGCGGCGGCTGTTATCCTGCTGGACGTCATATGACGCCCAGTCAGGATAACTGAACCACCGCCCGTCATTCTGCTATAGCCCGAGCAGGAAGTGGTTAAAGAACACAAAATACATACTGTTAAAAATGATATTCGCATATTTAATATTAGATATGTGGTAGAGTGCATGTGAAGCATCACCTGTGAAAGATATTACCAGCCATATAATGTATCATGTTTTCAAGTGGATGATTTTTATTCAATACAAATAATAAATTATTGATTTTATATCATAATTTGTGTACTTTCAGTTTTCAAAAATGTATTTGTCTATAGACAGCTATAGTCACGCATACTGCTTTCAGCATTAGTAAGCATACCAGCGTTTATAATACTCTTAATGGCAAAGTGGATTTTAACCTAAAGCCATAAAAACCTACCTTTTGATCTGAAGCTAAATCCTCCCCGTATCATTGTAAGCTAACCACAAACTCTGAATTAATCTGCCCTGTGATCCTGTACCTCTCTCCAGCTGACCACATAAAAAAAAATGAAAATGCTAGAGGCAAATGAATAGATGTTTATTTACCCGTCATCCTCATATTGACATAGATGAGTGTCCCTGGAATTTCTTCAATGAGCACTAAAGGGTGACCTCATATGCTGCCAGCCTGGTATTGTGGCATAGTAAAAAGGAGAAAACGCAGCTTGGTGCCAAGAGAGTAGCATCCCGTGATATATAAGACGTCATGAGGGTTGTTCCTACAGCAAACTAGGTAAACAAACTAATATAGTACATGGTTCTCCGGCTCGACAGCTGTGCTAGACGTTAAAATGCCAGGCATTTGCCTGGATGAATATTTCAAATGTATAAATATCTCCTGTGGTGCCAGTGAGTAGAGGATCCAAGGAAAAAGCCTCTAGTAGTGGCTATACAGCAAAGCGTTGTACAAGCTGCAGCAAAGAAAAGAGATGTCTTTTAAACTAGCAACCAATCAGATACCCACTCGCAGGTTTGTCTACATTAGAAAAATTAGTCCTGCACATGGGCAGAAAAAAGCACGCCTTTTAGAGGCATTTTTATGTTTCTTCACACAGCTCTAATTCAGCCAATGGGGTTGATTTACTAAAACTGGAGAGTGCAAAATCTGGTGCAGCTCTGCATAAAAACCAATCAGCTTCCATTTTTTTTATCAAAGCTTAAAGTGGATGTAAACTCTCACATATACCCAGTAACGTGAACAGCCTCAGATGATACACCGAGATGAAACAATCTCCCTACATAAGTTTTACATGTATATATCTGTTGTCTTCATCTTTTTACATTCTTTAGAAAGTGCACATCATGTTAGAAATCTTTCATCCTCTTCCAGCAGTGGAAGTGGAGTCTGGGGATACACTGCGTGTGAGATGATTGGAGGAAAGGCACCCCCCCCCCCCCACACACACACACACACATAGGTAGAGGAAAAAAAAAACCTGCAGAGCTGTGCTGTGAATAGACCAGTTCTCTGCTTATCTATCTCTAAATTACCTCCCCGACACAAGTTTCCAGCTCCTTTTATCTCCTGTGTCGGAGAACTTGTCAGAAGTTGTCATGCTGATAACAGAGGAATGTAGCAGCAGAAAGACAAGGGACTTAAGGCTTTGGAGAGAGATAAGTAAACACTACAGATATATTTGCCCAGCTCAAATATCATGAATGGGGTTTACATCCACTTGCCCTCAAGGAGCTTACAATCTAACGTCCCTAGCTCACATATATACACATACTAGGGACAATTTAGACAGGATCCAATTGACCTACCAGCAGGGGCGTTGCTAGGTCTACAAAAGATCTGGGGCTAGAGTCAATAGCAGCGTAATAAAGAAAGTCATACGCTTGGGCCGGCATACACATGTATATTACAGTAATATACATGTGTGTGTGTATATATCACCAGAGAGCCCCCCACTTACATCAGGGTCCCCAGAGAGCCTCCCCCTTACATCAGAGTCCCCAGAGAGCCTCCTCCTTGCATCAGGGTCTCCAGAGAGCCCCCTACTTACATCAGGGTTCCCAGAGAGTCCCCCTTACATTAGAGTCCCCAGAGAGTCTCCCCCTTAAATCAGGGTCCCCAGAGAGCCCCCCCTTAAAATCAGGGTCCCCAGAGACCCTCCCCCTTGCATCAGGGTCCCCAGAGAGTCTCCCCCTTAAATCAGGGTCCCCAGAGAGCCTCCCCCTTAAAATCAAGGTCCCCAGAGAGCCCTCCACTTACATCAGGGTCCACAGAGAACCTCCCCTCCCCTTGGGTACCCCTGCAGAGACTCGGGGCTATAGGCCTCAGATTCGGGGCTATAGCCCCAAAAGCCACCCCCTAGGGACGCCCTTGCCTACCAGCATGCCTTTGGAGTGTGGAAGGAAACCAAAGACATGCTGGTAGGTTAATTGATTCTTGTCTAAATTGTTCCTAGAGATGGGAGTGTTATTACCAGGGCTTTTTTTCTCAAACAATAGGTGCCGGACCTTAACCAAGGCCCCACAAAACCCCTCCCCCTACACACACCCTCCAAATCACATCAAATAGTGGGTGTGTTCAGTCAAATTTCACGAAAACAGTAGGAGGGTCTTAAAGGGGCATTAAATACCGGGATTGCATTACATATAGAGTGCAGAGCTGTCACTTGTAAACACAGAAACCAGGCTTCTGTGTTTACAAGTGATTGTGGTGAGCAGGCACCAAAGGGTCTGAGCCAGAGGTGGTGGAACTGAGTTCCACCAAGTTCCCCCTGAAAAAAAGCTCTTGTTGTTACACCTGTGTGCATGCAGCCTTAAAAAGTAAATTCAAATTTTCAGAAAGAGTGAAAGGGTGAACTAACATTGTTTGCACCCTTCTCCAATACCCCCCCCCCCCCATGTCAAATCACATGTCAAATCGCCCCCTGTTGCCGGCAATGGCACCGTCCAAATCTGTGCGACGCTGACTTTGCGACGCCGCACCGATTCTCAAAAGTAGTTTCCGCACTACTTTTAGCGACTTCGGGATCAATTTGAATACATTAACCCGCACAGATGTCTGTCAAATCGCCCCCCGAAGTCGAAGTGAAATGCCAGTTTGAAATCGTTCAGCTGAACTTACACGATTTCAAACCCTCAGTGTGAACCTAGGCTTATAGTCAAAGCTTAATTGAAAAAGCTGAAGTTAGAAGCTTATTGGTTACTATGCACCAGATTCTGTGTGCACCAATTTAATTAAATCTCCCCCAAAGTGTATTAGGACTATAGAATACTTCCCTTCTCCACACCTTTATAACATAAGGGAAGGTGTTCTGTAGTCCACAGAGAGAGGATAAGCAAGAGATTTATATGACAACACTGTAGCAAATTTGGCAGCCATTTACTAGCATTGTCAGAGATAGGCAGACATTTCTTTTTTCCTTATATCAACACGTATCCTTTTTTAATGGATAAATTATATGACAGCCGATGATGCATTTATTCTCCCCATCAGCATGGAATCACCATCCCTATGATTAAGCTGTACATGTAATAAATACAGCCATATTTTTAGGCAGGCCATACTTTATGCAATTTTCTTTCCTTAAACCACAGACTTTAGGTCCATCTATGGTAGGCTTTACATTTGCCTAGAACTGCACTTCAAGTTACTCTACACTAGTAAATTCACAATGCATAACATTATTTGTCATGTGAAATGTATATGACTTCTTTATCAATTCTTTCTTTATCTCTCTCCCCAAAATACCATGGGGTGTGGTGGAAGAGTGCTGTGTTGCTGATCGATATGTTTACCAACGTGCTTGAGAAGGAATGTCCATGCAATTGGCGTCATTTCAGAAAATTCTTCATTACAGTATTCTGTTCAGAGCCTTGGCCAGGAGATAACCAAGTTCAGTACACTTTATCTTTGGTGACACAATAATGAGGTCATGTGATAATGGAACTCATTAAGAAATTCAAAGTATCCTAAATATCGACAATGTTATGATGGGTCATAGCAGTCCATAACTAATTCTCAGGTTACTGCAAAACTGAGCCTGAGATAGCACACTGTATATAGAAGGAAGATATACCTGTGCTCAAATCACAATAAATTCTACATGTAT
Source organism: Lithobates septentrionalis (assembly GCA_037952835.1). Taxonomy (NCBI): domain Eukaryota; kingdom Metazoa; phylum Chordata; class Amphibia; order Anura; family Ranidae; genus Lithobates; species Lithobates septentrionalis. The sequence continues at coordinate 2,419,339 of JBBDGP010000292.1, forward strand.
ATAATCTAGCAGGTGCTAAAGAAGTGTGACACTAAGCACTAAAAGTTTTGCACTTAAAACTAAAAAAACTTTCCAATAAGAAAATGGAGATTTTTTTGTTCACATATGATGCAATACATGTGTAAACTGGCCAACTTTTAGAAACCATGAAATCAGACTGAGACAGAAGTACAGTTAAATCACACTTGTTTAATAATAAAAGTAAAAAGAACAAACATAGTCAAAACATAGTCAAAGTTCAGTAACCGGAACGGATAGTCAGCCAAGCCAGAAGTCAGGGATCAATGTAGTGGAACAGCAAGCAGGATCTGGAGCCAGAAGGGATGTCAGCAAAGCAAGTCTTTAAACAGGAACACTGGAGATAGGCTCTGTGATGTTGACCAAGGTGAAGGCAGAGATCCTTTGGCCTGGACGGCTTAAGTAGGCAGGACTGACGAGCAGGATATCATCAACAGCTGAGTAACCATGGAGAGATAGGATCTGGCAATTATCTGACAGCTGAGCGGCCAGCTCAGAGAAGGAAGGGGTGAGCCCAGCCCTGACAGTACCCACTCCTCAACTACCCCTCCCCCTCAGAGGACCACCAGGCTTGAGGGGAAACGTCTAAGGAAATCACGGAGGAGGACAGGGACATGTATGTCCGAGGATGAGACCCTGGGAGTTCCTCCGGACCGTACCCTTTCCAAACACCAGGTACTGTATGCGCCCACAGAACCTACGGGAGTCAACAATGGACTGTACTTCATACTCCTAATGGTTCTCAACCTGTACAGGGTGAGGGCGTGGCACTGAGGTGGTAAAGCGGCTGCAGACCAAAGGTTTTAATAAGGAGACATGAAATACATTTGAAATATGCATATTAGAAGGAAGGTCTAATGCGTAAGCCACTGGGTTAATCCTACGAAGAATGCGGAAAGGCCCAATAAACCGAGGTGCGAACTTCAGTGAGGGAACACGAAGTTGGTTGTGAGATGACAGCCAGACCCTGTCTCCAACCTGGTAGGAAGGCACAGGCAGGCGTCTGCGGTCAGCATAGAGTCTGTACCTATCATTAGCATGTCGTAAAGCCTCCTGGACTTGTGCCCAAGTGGAACAAAGGCAACGGAGATGCTTTTCTAATGGAATACTCTACGGAACAAATGACTCAGGCAACATAGAAGGTTGGAAACCAAAATTCGCCATAAACGGGGACGATTGGGAAGCAGAATTCAAGGCACTGTTGTGAGCAAACTCTGCCCATAGTAATAGGTCTGACCAGTTGTTATGATGGTCATAAATATAGCGAAGGAATTGCTCCAAACACTGATTGGCTTGTTGTGCGGACCCATTAGACTGTGGGTGATATGCAGAGGAGAAAGCAAGCTGATCTCCTAACTGTGCACAAAAGGCTTGCCAGAACCAGGACACAAACTGACTACCCTGTCAGAGACAATCACCTTGGGTAGCCCATGTAAGCGAAAGATCTCCTGTGCCAAAATGGAAGCCAGTTCCTTAGAAGTGGGCAACTTCTTTAGTGGAATACAATAACACATCTTTGAGAACCGGTCAACCACCATATGGTAACTCCACAATGAAATCCATAGACAGGTGGGTTCAGGGCCTCTCTCCATTGGGTATGGGTTGTAGGAGGCCCACTGGAAGGTGTTGTGGAGTCTTACTCTGAGCACACACGGAACAGGCAGCTACGAAGGCGGTTACATCAGCACGTAGACTAGGCCACCAGAATTGTTGGGAAGTGGACCAAAAGAGTTGATTCTTCCCAGGGTGGCCAGCAGCCTTGGGAGAATGGTAAGTCTGGAGCACGTCAGTACGGAGACCCTCTGGGACAAAGCAGCGGTCACAAGGTTTCTCAGGAGGAGCATGGACCTGAGCAGCACGAATTTTGTCACACAAGGAGAAGTGAGACTGGTGCGAACCATAGCCAGAATACGATCAGGAGGAATCACAGGAACCGGAACAGACTCCAACTTGGAAGTGGAGGAAAATTGTCGTGACAATGCGTCAGCCCTTACATTCTTGGTACCGGGTAAGAATGAGTCAATGTAATTGAAACTTGACAAGAAAAGAGCCCATCGCGCCCTTCTGGGAGAGAGGCGTTTAGCCTCAAACAAGAATGTGAGATTCTTATGGTCAGTAAGAATGAAAACCAGCACAGTGATACCTTCGAGGAGATGTCTCCATTCTTTCAGGGCTAAAATGATCGCCATCAGCTCTCTGTCACCAATCTTAATTGCACTCCGCAGGTGACAATTTCTTGGAAATGTAGCCACAAGGATGCAAAGCGCTCTCAGAGGTAGGACGTTTAGGCAGAAGGGCGCCAACCCCAGTCTCAGAAGCATCAACCTCAAGGATAAAAGGTAATGTAGGATCAGGATGTGCCAACACAGGAGCAGAAACAAAGGCAGCCTTGAGACTCTCAAAGGCCCTAACGGACTCCGGAGACCAACTCTGTGGGTTACTGTCCTTTCTGGTCATATCAGTCAGGGGCTTGACCAGAGATGAGAAGTTACGAATAAACTTCCAATAATAGTTGGCAAAGCCCAGGAAACACTGCAGAGGACGTAAACCCAAGGGACCGGGCCACTGTAGGACTGCTGAAAGTTTCTCTGGGTCCATCGAGAAACCAGCATTAGAAATCACATAACCCAGGAATTTAACCTGTTCACGATGGAACTCGCACTTCTCCAATTTACAATAGAGATTGTTCTCTCTTAGTTTCTGAAGCTCACGACAGACATGTGGTGACGGGAGGGCCCATGGAACTCAGAATACATCTTATGTCTAAGTCACCCTGTGCCATCCTGGCACAGGGTGAGTGAGAAAATATATCTTGGACTACTTAAAATGGGACAGTAATATTTATCCACAATATCTCCCAGGATGTATGTAGAGACTATTATTGGTTTGGTTGATTTTGAACTCAACCTGTTAATTGAGTGAGCTGATCACATTAGCCTCCAGGACTGGCTAGGAAACGAACTGTTGATGAATAGGCTGAGGAGGGGGGAGATTGTTGTTTGTATTGTTAATTGTAATTAGCTCCTGTTATTGTGTTTATACTACTGTGTGAAGCTCGGTGCCCACAAGTCTGTCATCTGGTCTGGGTAAATGTTTTAGTAAATTAGCTCATGTTAATTAGGTTAGCTTTGAGTCAGTCTGCTGTATAAATGTGTGTGAGATGTCAAATAAAGAGTTAGTTCTTATGTACTCCAAGACTGGTGTTGTCTAGTTCTTGGGGGTTCCTATAGCCAGATCCATTGGACTCATGTTCCAGAACTATGGAAGCGGTATACTGACGGAAGCACTCAAGCGGAGTGTGGGACGTTCCGTGACATTGGTGGCAAGCAGCGGGAAAGCTTCCTTCAGTCTGGGACATCCAAACCTCCAACTGGATCCAAGATCAGCATAGCAGACTTCAGTCACCCCAGCGGAGATATGGACCTGGCATCAGAGTTCCCGGGGCTGCTGCGGATCATCCTTTCAACATACACCAGAACGGTGTCTGAGGATGAATACCTGGAGCTCAGGCAGCTGATTCGGGTGAAGCTCTGGATTGGAGCCCTTCAGCTCGCTGGTATAAAACAGGGCAAGTGCTTTCCAACCCAAGAGCAACGGGCCAGTGACCAACGGGCATTGCGGATGGCATTCCTGGGAGAGCGGCCCCAGGAGCAATGGGTGACTGAGTTGGACAGGCTGGTCCAGCAGGAGATAGAGCTGGACAATCGTTATCGGGCTCTGCAATGGCACACAGAGGAGGGATATTTAGGGGAGACAACAGAATGCTCTGAGGAGGGATATGACTTTGGAGGCCCTGGATTGCTGTGGGAGAGCCTTACAGATCATTTTAGGTTTGGTGATGAAGGGGAACCTGACCTTGAGGACCTGCGAGAATATAGAGAGGCTATGCTCAGTCTTGCAGGGGTCTCAGAGCTCAAACCTGATCTGGACCATTTGATAAGGAAGGAACAGCATCTGGAAAGGGCATACAGGAAACTGCTAGAACATGTTCAGCACCATGCCAGAGAATCGGCAGTGGAAAATCTGAAGATTGCCGTCCCCAAACCTGAAGTTCTGACAACAGGGCAGAGCTCTGCTAACCTCTGCCCAGAAATGATAGCATCTTCTGGGTTCCATGGACAGGAGATGGTGAACCTCTATCCCCAGACATCAGTTGCAGAGGCATGGGATTTGATAGACTTTTCTGCTGAGGAAGAACAACCTGATGAGCCTCCAGCAGAAGAGCTGCTATCAGGGCCAAAGTTCACTGTGTTCTGCTCAGCACCAACAGTGGCTTCGGCCTTCTTGAGAGAAGAGGTAGTCGGCCTTTCTCCCACAACACTGACAGGGACATGTGATTTTCTGCCAGCAGCATCTATGGAGTTAAAACAAACTTCTCCAGCTGAAGATCTGGTAACTGAACAGAGGGTCCAAGACCTCTGTCCCACACTGTTACCAATTCCAGAGACTGGGGATTTAATAGACGTTTCTGTAGAGGAGGAACCACCTAGCAAACCCCCAGCAGAAGTGCTGGCAACCGGACAGAGGGTCCAAGACCTCTGCCCCACACCTGTGGCAGTTTCGGAGGCTCAGGGTGAGAAGGTGGCAATCACTTCCCAGCAGCAGATACAGGGGGAGAAGGGAGAGGAGGTGTGTGTTGTCCCTCCCCAACAGTTGGCCAGGGTGGAGGAAGCGGACTTTCCTCCCCAGCAAAGATCAGTGCACCTGGGAGACAGTACCATAGACAAGTCGTCCAAGCAACCAGATGAGAGAATGGAAAAGGAAGCAGCCGGCTCACCTCCCCAATGGCAGCTACATAGTTTGGGAGTGGAGGAAGCCAGCCTTCTGCCCCAACAGTTAGCTGGAACAGATGGTGTGGGGTTTCCAGCAGAAGGGCTGGCAACAGGGCCGAGGACTGCTGGACTCTGCCCTCAACTAACAGAGGATGGATTTCCTGTGAAGGTGGATGGGACTTCAGTCTCCACCTGTATACCCCAGGGATGCTGGGCAGTGGGCCCAGATCCCCAACAGCATGACAGAGTGAGCCCAGTCACCCTGTCTTCTCTCCAGCGGCAGAAAGGACTCCAGGGAGAAGGGCCAGTCCAGGCCTCTCCCCAGCGGCAGATATGTTCTCTGAGAGAGGCAGAGGTTGGCTGGGTGAGTAATGCTTTGTTTGGAACAATTTATTTGGGGATTGTGTATGGGTACAGGCATTAGAGGACTGGAGCTACTTACTAACTTCGGAGTCAACCCGTCTGGGGTCTCCTCCTGTGTTAGTCTTCTGCCGAAAGGGGAGAGATGTGACGGGAGGGCCCGTGGAACTCAGAATACATCTTATGTCCAAGTCACCCTGTGCCATCCTGGCACAGGGTGAGTGAGAAAATATATCTTGGACTACTTAAAATGGGACAGTAATATTTATCCACAATATCTCCCAGGATGTATGTAGAGACTATACCTGGTTTGGTTGATTCTGAACTCAACTTGTTAATTGAGTGAGCTGATCACATTAGCCTCCAGGACTGGCTAGGAAACGAACTGTTGATGAATAGGCTAAGGAGGGGGGGAGATTGTTGTTTGTATTTTTAATTGTAATTAGCTCCTGTTATTGTGTTTATACTACTGTGTGAAGCTCGGTGCCCACAAGTCTGTCATCTGGTCTGGGTAAATGTTTTAGTAAATTAGCTCATGTTAATTAGGTTAGCTTTGAGTCAGTCTGCTGTATAAATGTGTGTGAGATCTCAAATAAAGAGATAGTTCTGATGTACTCCAAGACTGGTGTTGTCTAGTTCTTGGGGGTTCCTATAGCCAGATCCATTGGACTCATGTTCCAGAACTAGGGAAGCGGTATACTGACGGAAGCACTCAAGCGGAGTGTGGGACGTTCCGTGACAGGTGGCTCTCCAGGGACTTAGAAAATATGAGGATATCATGGAGATAAACCACCACACACAACTGCAACAAATCTCAGAGGACATCATTAATGAATTCCTGGAAAACTGCCGGGGCGTTACAAAGGCTAAAAGGCATTACAAGGTACTCATAATGGCTTGTTCTGGTATTAAACGCGGTTTTCCACTTGTCGCCCTCCTTAAACCCCATGAGATTGTATGTCCCTCTCAAATCAAGCTTTGTGAAAACTGTTGCTCCCCTGAGGCGGTCAAATAACTCCATAATCAACAGAATCGGATAGGCATTCTTAATCGTGAATAATCAATAAATATCAATATCAATATATCAATATCAATCAATAATCAATAAATCAATACAAGGTCTCCGTTTACCACTCTTCACAAAGAAGAAACCAGCACCAGCAGGGGACGAGGATTTGCGGATGAAACCTCGAGAAAGTGCGTCTGCAACATACTCCTCCATGGCTTTATCCTCCAAGACCGACAAAGGGTAAACCCAGCCACGAGGGGGTATTGAACCAGGCTGAAGGTCAATTGCACAATCATACAGCTGGTGTGCAGACAAACTACCGGCTTAACCTTTGTCAAAGACATCGCTAAAATCGTGGTACTCCTCCGGCAGGGAGGAGAGTGAAGAGGTGCACAGGACTACCTTCTGGAAGCATGTCTTACTGCATTGTGGCGACCAGGAGAGAACCTCAGCACAAAGCCAATCAAAAGAGGGGTTGTGCCTCTGTAACCAAGGATAACCAATAACCAGCAGAAACTTAGGTGACCCTACGGCCATGGACAACGGAACCATCTCATGAGTCACATGAGCAGGCTGTAGGGGTCTCCCGTCAAGAGCCTCAATGGCAAGTGGAGTGTCATGCAGCTGCAGCGGAATCGAGTGCTTCGATACAAAGGCAGCATCAATGAACAGGCCTACAGCCCCAGAATCAATTAGAGCCTGTATCTCAACCGTGAACTCAGCCCAAGAAAGGGTGACCGAAACCAGGGGCTTATCCTTCTGGATAACTGGGGACGAAACAATGCCGCCTAAGGTCTGTCCGTGACAGGACCTCAAGGTTCGGGCGTTCCCTGGACGGATAGGACAAGACTTCAAAAAGTGACCTGCCTGGCCACAATAAAGGCACAATTTCACCCTTCTCCTAAAGGTTCTCTCATTCGCAGAGAGATGCGTGAAGCCCAAGGGCATGGGTTCATCTTCACTGACCGACTTGGTACCAGGAAGCATGGGAGGTGAGGGAGGCATGGGTGGGACTGTAAAGCTCGGAGGCAAACATACAGGAGGCTTCCGCAAGTGCTCCTTAAAAAGTCTTTTTCTGAGTCTGGAGTCAATGAGGATGGCAAACATGATCAACTTCTCCAGCTCAGTGGGTATATCTAGGGCTGCTATCTCACCCTTGATGGAATCCGAGAGACCATGAGAAAAAGCAACAGGGTGAAAGGAAGAGTAGAGAGATAGATTTGTGTGTCATCACCATATAGATAGTATTAGAAGCTGTGGGAAAGTGACCCAGGGAGGAGGTGAAGATAGATGATAGATGGAATCTGAGGACAGAGCATTGGGGGACCCTTGCAGAAAGAGGAAAAGGAGAGGATGAGATGTACGTGACACTGAAGTTGCTGTGAGATAAGAAAGGGATCAGCAAATAGCAGAGACTTGAAGGCCAAAGGAGTGGGTTTTTTGAGGAGGAGCAGGTGGTCAACTGTAACAAAAGCAGCAGAAATGTGTAAGAGTAAGAGAATGGAGTAGTTGCTAATGGATTTTAGCAGAGAGTAGGTTGTAAATGTGTTTTAGGAAGACACCTTTTGTGGAGTGTTGTGGCCAGACTGAAAGATCTGCTTAAGAAGGTTTGTTTGCAGTGAGGTGGTAGCCCAGATGGTTTTAGACTAGACGTTCTAGAAGTTTGGGGGTAAACAGGAGCAGGGAGATGGGTCTTAAGTTGTTCACACTGCTGGGGTCTAGTCCATTCAGGGCTTTTTAAATATGGGGATGACCAATGCATGTTTTAGAGGGTTGGGGGAAGATGCTTGTAGAGAGGGAAAAATTGAAGATGTGAGTTAGAGTGTAAAATAGATCAAGCTGATGACCATAGTCGTTGTGAGAAAAGGTGGTTTAGGTAAGCATTGAATACATTTAGCAACCTCCTCTGTGGTAACTGAGTCAAGAGGACATTTTTGAATGTGGTAGTAAACTTGGAATTTTAGGCTGAGGGAGAAAGGGGATCTCATCAAAGATGATGATGCAATGTAAAGTCATGATCTAGTCATCGGGGGTTCTTTTAGACTTCATGGGTGAACATGCAAATAAGCCTACATGTTTAAGTTATGCAATAAGGAGGAGGAAGTGGGCAGAAAACACCCTGTGTCACAGGGGAAGCAATATCTTGAAAGAAATAAGGGCAAGGTTGTTAAATCTGTGTAATTCATCTATTCTCAACCTGCTGATTGCACAGATATGAAATTATGTTTGCTGGTGCCATAGAATTGATATTGCCACCAGGATCAGCACAAAATTTCCAGGTCAGGTAATGATCCCCTAACATTTATGATCAGCTTTATGGCAGCTAGATAGACAATGAGAACACAGCGTGGCTGCACACTGCCTCTAATTTTCACCGCAGGTTTAATTTTATAGACCTTCCGACTGTGCAAAACCCTCAAATATGCCCAACACAGTCTTGCTGAAAACATAGGGACAGAAATTAGTTGGATAATATGCACAACATTTTTTTAATTATAAGAATGATAGATTATGTGGGTGATTTAAAAAGGATACTGTATTTATAAAACATATATATTTATTACAAATAGATTTGAATAAAATTCCAAATGGGAACTACAAAACATCACAATAATGATGATATCACATTGCATAAAGAAATTTGGTGTAAACATGAAGTGGTAGTCTCCATCTACTTGCAGTTCATTTATCGGTGAATTCCGGTGAGATAAAGTAGGTGGGGATAACGCGTTTCAAACTATGCTGATATAAGCAAATCTTCAGGGAATAATACCACTTCTGCAAAAAAACTATTTCAATTGAACAAATAAATATTGTATATGACCATGTATGTGATTACATTGGAAAATATACATACAGGCATAAACAATTATACATATTCATATATACACTTACAATGTTTGATTTTTCTAACAAGAGCACTCCTGACGACAAGAGAACCATGTATCAATGTATCAATACTCCTCACCAAACTGCAGGAACCCATACATGGTCATATACATTATTTATTTGTTCTTCAATTAAACATTGTTTTTTTGCAGAAGTGGTATTATACCCTGAAGATTTGCTTATATCAGCATAGTTTGAAACGCATCGGATATCCCCACCTACTTTATCTCATCGTAATTTACCGATGAAGGAACTGCAAGTAGATAGGTACTACCTACCAAATTTCTTCATGCATTGTGATATCATCATTGTTGTGATGTTTTGTATTTTCCATTTGGAATTTTATTCAAATCCATTTGTAATAAATATATATGTTTTATAAATACAGTATCTTTTTTCAATCGTCCACATAATCCCACTCTGAGGTTTATTCTTATATTCTATTTAACGGAAGATGGCGATTACATGTATGGCCATGTGAGTCATTAACTCTATATAATTATTGGTGGTTAATACACCCAATCCTCACCCTGACTCATATGACCATATATGGCCCAAATTGACCTTTTTCTTCGATTGTCAACCAATTTATTAGGCCATTTGCTTCTTTACAAGTGGCTTTTTGATTTAGGCAGCATTTTTTTCTTCTTTGTCTGAACAAATTTAATAGGAATCTGCAATTGTTTTCATCTTTTTTTTTATCTTCTGTCCTTTTCATGATGGGGAATCTTCAGGGGAGGGGGTGGGGAGGATTTCCCAGTATTCAAGCCAATTACCAAGCCAAGGAACAAGTTCAATCTGATTTGTCTTCTCTCTTTTTTAATCTTACAAAATTTTTGGAAAAAAAGTTGGCTCTGCATTGGCACATACAATCCCTGGAAAGGTATATTAGAGATGACATCAATCCCATTGGACTGAGTGTCCAGATATTTCCTGTTTTGGACCATATTTCCAATTATTTAAAAACAAATGGGAAAGTAAATTAAAGGATTGTTCCAGGAATTTGATGTTGCTACTGCAGGACGAATATCAACAACTTGAAAAATTAGATAAGGATATTGGTACTTTGTATGCCAGACTCACACCTCTAAAAAACACATGAAGATTATACTACATTTGAAACAAAATTAAAAGAGCATTTAGAAGAGTATGGGAAATCCATACTCCAGAAAAAGGTAAAGAAATACTGGCGGGATAAAAATGCCTTTAGTGGGGGTCAGGCATACAAATGGGACCGGGATAAAACATTTCAGAAAAGAAATCAAAATAACAAAAATAATGATTATCTATCAGATACACCTTCCAATTCTTCTTCCTCGGCTTCCTCTTTTACAGATCGTCAGTTCCGGAAGAGAAAGGGCCCCTTTTCTAAACAAAATGAACTGGATGGGCACCTACAACAAGTACATAAGTACTACAGAGGCACAGCAGACAGAGTCATCACGTGGTGACAAAGGGTGGTGGGCTCAGCACTATGAGACACAACAATGCATCTAATAGAGGTATGAAAAACCCTAATACAAACTGAGGAAAATCCACTAAAACCAATAAATATTTGGGAGCAATCCCTAAAACACAAAAAAAAACACAACTAGATGATTTTTTAGAGAAAGCGAATGCACAACAATCACTGATTGCACAGAAGGGGATGGAATCCCCATCAGTCAAGATCACTCACAAGGAAGAACATTATCAATCTATCATCACACATACTTACACCAATAGAAAAACAGGTATTGTCTTTGGGTTTGTCATATTGTCCAAGTAAAAGCACTGATAAGTTTGAAATTGTAAAAGATATAAATTTGTTTGCTAGGAAATTGTTATTCAAAAGTATGTATTCAAAACAAACCAAAAAAGAGGAAGAGTTGGCACCGAACCTGACAGCAGCTGATTTTAGGGCAATTCGAGACCTAAATCTGCTGCTACAGGAAAGTAATACCGTATGGGAGGATGACTTGGATAGTGAGGAGGATGATGAAGAATCCTCAAATATAGTTAAACAACAACCGAAAAAGTTCAAGAGGAAACAGAATAAATTTCCTCCATTGAGTCAAAATCCTGCTTTAGCACTGATTGTGAGACAGACAAGAAGGGAGATAGAAAAAATGAGGAATGACAATGCCACAAAGAATTTGAGTTCCAAACAAAATCTGGCCCTCGAATCTTTGGAAAATAATTCTGAAATAACAATGAAGGCATCAGACAAGAGAGGAAACATTGTCCTCATGGACAACAATATGTATGAGGACATGTGTTTCAAAATTTTTAATGATAGATAGTCATATCGTAGGATTTCCTCATCCCTTGTTGATAGGTTCAGTCAAGAATTTTATCAGCTGGTGGATGAAGCTCACATTGAGGCGATTATTTCCAATGATTTGTGGGAATTTATCCGCACTAAGAACCCCTGTATACCCACCATGTATGAACTGCCAAAGGTACACAAGGATCTTTACAACCCACCCGGGAGACCCATCATCTCAGGTAATGGATGTATCTCAGAAGCCATGAGTCAGGTAATTGATGATCATTTGAGAACTCATGTTATGAATTTGATGTCTTATACAAAAGACACAATTCATTTATTGCAAATTTTGGAAAATTTAGAGATCCCGAGTTCAGCTTTATTAGTTACGATTGATGTTGAATCTCTATACAATAGCATTCCACATGATTTGGGTGTTGCAGCTGTTGGAAGAGTACTCCAACAGAGAGCAACACATGAATGGAAATACAATAAGTTTATAGTTACCATGTTGTATTTCATTTTGAGACACAACGTCTTTCTATACAGGGGCTCCCACTACCTCCAGGTACAGGGTGTGGCTATGGGGACATGTTGTGCCCCCTCTTATGCTAACCTGTACCTGGGGGAGTTTGAGAAGGACTTTTTGTCGAGTGATGAGACATCTATGTATACACAGCATATTGTCATGTGGCAAAGATACATAGATGATTTGCTGTTGATATGGGATGGTCCAGAAAGCAAATTAATGAGTTGTTTTCTTTTTTTAATTATTTATTTTAGTTATATCCACATACAAAAAAAAATTCAGTAGATTCCAACGTGATTACATTTTACACCCCCCCCCCGTGAATTCTCCCCACTCCCCCCCCCCCCCCCCACTTCCCTGCCCATCCCCACCCATAATTTATCGACATTTTCTCCCTTTCTCCCAGTTTACCCGATTTATCCTGTCTTATCCTCCTACAGCCTCCAAATATCTCATCGTCTTCTTAAACGCCTTCCAATCTTTCCATCTGTTTATCATTCCCTCTACTCCCTCCTCTCCACAGTATCTCAGATATTCCATGTTATATGTCTCTTCTACCCTTCTGAACCAATGTTTTATTGTGGGGCTTTCTGTTTCTTGCCAATATCTTGGTATCTGACTTTTAGTTGCATTGATCAGGTGAGGCATCAAAGATTCTTTATATTGTTTTATTGAACTTTCTATCCCGTAAAACAAACACGTCCAAGGTTCTTCTAATATTTCTCTGTTAGTAATTTATTTTATTAACTGTAAGATCTCTTTCCAGTAGCTTTTTATTATTGGACAATCCCACCATATATGTGCCATCATTCCCACTACTGTGCATTCCCGCCAACAATATGGTGATTTCCCTATTTGATATTTACTTATTTTATCTGGGGTTATATACCACCTTGTAAGGCATTTATAGTTCATCTCAGCTGTGTTAGTATCAACTGCGGAGCTATGTATCAATCCCAGAATTTTTCCTAATTTTTGTTTATTCCCTCATGTTCTTTTTCCCATTTTTTATGTATGACGGACCTCCAGCCCTTCCTCTGCCATTAGAATTTTATAAATCCGTGATATACCTTTTTGTGCTTGATGCCATACTCAGCCGCTCCAGCGGCCTTAGATCTTCCGCTGATCTTATTGGTTGTGGCAAAGTTATGACAAAGTGTTTCAACTGGAGGTACCGCCATTCATTAATCGCCATCAAATCTCTCTTATGTTTTCATTCTTGAAATGTGCATATTTTCCCCTTTTCTGTTATATCCTTTAATTGTGCATTTTCATTTTTTATCCAGTCTCCAAATAATTTCCCTTTTCCCGGTGTAAAATAATTTGTTTCTTTCAGTGATATTAGTGGAGAATTATATCTCCATTTGTCTTATTTATGTATTAGATCCCAAATTCTGAGTACATTTCGTGTCATTGCATGTGTATTCTCACCCAGTGCTCTGTATTGAGGTGGGATCCAAATGATTCTACCCAGCCGTGTGTCACTCATTATATTCTCAATTCGTACCCATCTTTTTTCATTTTTCTCCCTTGTCCACTCCATTACTCATGAAATTAACACCGCATTATAGTATTTTTTAACCACTTCAATACAGGGCACTTATACACCTTACTGCCCAGACCAATTTTCAGCTTTCAGTGGTGTTGCAGTTTGAATGACAATTGCGCGGTCATGCTACACTGTACCCAAACTAAATTTTTATCATTTTGTTCCCACAAACAGAGCTTTCTTTTGGTGGTATTTGATCACCTTTGTGGTTTTTATTTTTTGCTAAACAAATAAAAAAAGACCGAAAATTTTTAAAAAAATAAAAGTTTTGCTTTTGTTTCTGTTAAAAAAATTTGCAAATAAGTACGTTTTCTCTTTCACTGATGGGCACTGATAAGGCGGCACCGATGAGGTGGCACCAATGAGCAGGCACTGACAGGCACTGATGATGGGCACTGATATGCGGCACTGATGGGCACTGATAGGGTGGCACTGATAGGCGCCACTGATAGGCGGCACTGCTGGGCACTGATAGGCGGCACTGCTGGGCACTGATAGGCGGCACTGCTGGGCACTGATACGTGGCTCTGATACGCGGCACTAGTATGAGGCACTGATCCCTGGTGGCACTGGCAGTGGTAGGCATTGGAGTGGACACTGGCAGCTGCCTGGGCACAGATTGGCAGCTGCCTGGGCACATATTGGTATTTCTCGGGGGTTCTAGGGGGCATACCTGGTGGTCCAGTGTGGTGGCCATCCTGGTGGTTCTGGGTGGCTTCCCTGGTGGTCCTGGGCGGGATCCGAGGGGAGGCTGTGCTGATAAACAATCAGCACAGATCCCCCCTGTCAGGAGAGCAGCCGATCGGCTCTCCTCTACTCGCATCTGTCAGACGCAAGTGAGGAAAAGCCGATCACTGGCTCTTCCTATTTACATCGTGATCAGCCGTGATTGGACACGGCTGATCATGTAGTAAAGATTCTCCGTCAGAGACTCTTTACCTAGATCGGTGTTGCGGGGTGTCAGACTGACACCCCGCAACAACAATCGCCGCGATGCGCGCCCCCGGGGGTGCGCAGCGGCTCATTGTCCTAATCATGTCTTATGACGTCCAGTCAGGATAATGAAACCACTTTGCCGCCGTCATTTTGCTATATGGCGGGCGGCAAGTGGTTAAAGTCTGGTACCTTTAGCCTACCTTGCGTTTTATCCCTCAATACCAAGAATGTGATTCTTGGTTTCCTATTCTGCCAAATTAATTTATTTATTATATTTTTTAATGTTTTAAAATATGTCTGAGGTAGGGAATAGACAACATTTGGAATTTGTACATAACTTTCAGTACTATTACCATTTTTATGGTATTTATTCGCCCTATCCATGAGAGGGGCCTTGTTGCTATTTTTCTTATTTCCGTTTTTATTTCATTTAAAATATTATAATTTACCTGGTATATTTTCCCTGGGGATGGTGTTAATCTTGATCCTACGTATTTTACCTGAAATTTCTAAAATCTGATTTAGAAAGATTTATTTTTAAGTTTGATAATTCTCCATAATCTTCCAAAGTCTTTATTAGATTGGGCATTGTAATCCTAGGGTTAGAAATATAAAATACTACATCATCAGCGTAAGCTGCTATTTTATGTTCCTCGTATCTTAATCCCTCCTATGTCTGGTTTGTTCCTTATTGTTGCCAGTAGAGGTTCTAGTGATAAAACAAATAATAAGGGTGATAGGGGGCACCCCTGTCTCATTCCGTTGTACATTTCAATGGGGGAAGATAAAGTCCCATTGATCTTCACATTTGCAGTAGGATGCTTATATAATACTTTAATCCATTGGACCATCCTTGGGCCCATCCCCATGGCTTCCAAGGTGTTCATCATGAATCCCCACCTACCCTGTCAAACGCTTTTTCTGCGTCAATCGACAGGAGTAGACCCGGGATATTTTCCTCTCTAATTTTCTGAAGCAAGAGCAAAGTTCTCACCCCATTGTCTCTCCCTTCTCTGCCAGGGATGAACCCAACTTGGTCCGCATGTACCAAATAGGTCATCAGATCTTTCATCCTGGTAGCTAATACTAGCATGTAGAATTTATAATCCTGTGTCTTGGGGTGCTGAACTCTGCATATGTCCAGCAATTGACACTGATACAATTTCTTTTTTATTGTTTTTAACTGTACATTCCTAGTCCCCTGTGCCCGCGACATACTATCAATTCTTGGTTCCAAGCAGAAATGTAGATCTCCTGTCATAATCACCCTTCCCTTTATAAAGTCCATTAACTTTCCTATGACCTGCCTCAAATAATTTGTTGGGTTCTTATCGACCTATCAAGCTTCCAGGTCTGTCATCCTTTCCTCCAATATGAACCGCACTCCTCTGGCCATCTCAATGGCTACCCCCTTTGCTCTTCTTGTTGTATAATCCCCATAAAACCATGTTGGGTAATCTCTGGAAAACAGCTTTACATTGGCCTCATGGGTAATATGCGTTTAACTTCCTTTAAGATTTTATGCCTTTTTGTTGGCATATTAAGCTCTCGTATTAATTTTCTCTTCTGTTTTGGTTCTCCTGATCTTCTAGTTTATATAACATTCTCCTCTGCTCTAATTGCATATCCTTAACTAGTTTTAGTTTTATTACTTCTTGGGCTTGTATATCCGTTTTTTCCTCTGTCTCCTCTAGCCGTGTCAGCAACTGACCTAAATCGCCTAGAAGTGTGAAGATTTCTGTTTTGATAGAGTTCTCTAATCTTATGAACATGTCTGTTATTTCCAATTTTGTTGGCATTTGGGCACTCGCTCCTTGTTCCTCCCTTTTACTTTTTTCTAGTTCACTTTCTGTACTAATATTTTCTCTGGATTGGTCTGAGGACTCGCCTTTTTTTCCCCAGGGTCTTTTTTCTTTTCTTTATTTCCTTGTTGCTGTTTCTTTGCTCCTGGACTCTTTGGGCTCTTGTCCTTTGTCAGGTATTTCTTTATCGTACTTGTATTTGCATTTTCTTTTCGGGTTTTTGGTTCGTTGCCTTTTAAGGCTCTGCCTCTCATCGTGTTTTTTTTCCTTGTACTTTTTCAAGAGAGCCTTAATTTCATTGACTGTTAGTTTGTTTTTTCTTTTTTAGTGATCTTGGAAATAGGGCATCTTTAAGTTTATTTATTTTTTCCTGTGTTTATGCGCTGCTTGCATCAAGATTTCTCATGGTCGTCTCCATCATGGCTACCATCCTGGTCTCCGGATGTTGTCATCCTGGAGACAGGATATGATGCTGCAATCGCGTATGTTGGACGTGATCTGCGTCATTTTCCCGCAAATGCACAGTACATTAGGACCGCTGGTATTGCACACCGGCGCCATTCCTTCCTCACCTGTGCACTGATGTGGAGCCATGCTATATACCCCAGGATGACCAGCAGCACATCAGAACCTTGCAATATACATCTGCATACTAAATCTATTTCTTAATGCAAGACTGGAAAAGGTTTTACACAAGTAAGTTCATTAAATTTTTGAATGTAGGTATTTATGGGGCCAGCCTTCGGTTGAACATCATGTAGGTTTACCCAGTATCCCATGGAATAAATACTAATTATTGTCCAAGGGATTTTTCCATCATTTTTTGTCTTGTTTCCTTTTCCCTTCTATAGTGCATTTTTTCATCTCCATTTGGGGGTAATGTGGAGTTGGTTGCTGATGGATTCCTGCAGTTTAGTGAGGAGTATTAATACATGGTTCTCTTGTCATCAGAAGGAGTGCTCTTGCTAGAAAAATCAAACGTAAGTGTATATATAAATATGTATAATTGTTTATGCCTGTATGTATATTTTCAGATGTAATCACATGCATGGCCATATACGATATTTATTTGCTCTTCAATTGAAATAGTTTTTTGCAGAAGTGTTATTATTCCCTGAAGTAGATCTGCTTATATCAGCATAGGTTGAAACGCATTGGATATCCCCACCTACTTTATCTTATCGTAATTCACCGATGAAGGAAATGCAAGTAGATGGGGACTACCACTTCATGTCGTACGCCAAATTTCTTTATGCAATGTGATATCATCATTGTTGTGATGTTTTGTATTTTCCATTTTGAATTTTATTCAAATCTATTTGTAATAAATATGTATGTTTTATAAATACAGTATCTTTTTTCAATCGCCCACATAATCCCACTCTGAGGTTTATTCTTATATTCCATTTAAGGGATGATGGCGATTACATGTATGGCCATGTGAGTCATTAACTCTACATGTAAAGTCCCAAGCCCAAAACTTCTCTTCCTTTTATACATAATATGTAAGGACGTGGCACTGAGTACTCTCTAGTATCCACATTACCACTATGTGCTGATACCTCAATTCTTTTAAATTAACTCTACAACATTTTTTAATTATGCAGGCCTCAGGATCCCATCATTCTTGTTATACATGCTCCCAATATTAGTAAGGAAAGCATACAGGCTGCTTATTTCTACCACCCACAGTCTCCTCAACACAGGGAGGTAATGCATTGCAGAATGGTAATCAAGACCTGCGATCCTTTTCAGTAGACATGTGCACTGACAAAAAAATGTGTTTGTTTTCGTTTCTTTTTTTTTTTTTGCTTTTTTCAGAAATTCTGAAATTTGAAAATTCGGAAATCCAAAATTTTCAAAATTTTTGAAATTTCCAAATTTTCAAATTCTGATTTTTTGAATTTCAGAATTTTTGAATTTTCGGAATTTGAAAATTCGGAAATTCTAAAATTCAAAAATCCGAAAATGTAAAAATCTGAAAAAAAGAAATAAAATCAGTAATATTCAAAAAAACTAACTAATAATAACTAACTATTAAATTATAGGTATTGGAATTTCCTTTCAAATTTGGCTGTTTGCGAACTTAACCACTTCAGCCCCGGAAGGATTTACCCCCTTCCTGACCAGAGCACTTTTTACAATTCGGCACTGCGTCGCTTTAACTGCCAATTGCGCGGTCATGCAATGCTGTACCCAAACGAAATTTGCGTCCTTTTCTTCCCACAAATAGAGCTTTCTTTTGATGGTATTTGATCACCTCTGCCGTTTTTATTTTTTGCGCTATAAACGGAAAAAGACCGAAAATTTTGAAAAAAAATGATATTTTCTACTTTTTGTTATAAAAAAAATCCAATAAACTAAATTTTAGTCATACATTTAGGCCAAAATGTATTCGGCCACATGTCTTTGGTAAAAAAAATGTCAATAAGCATATATTTATTGGTTTGCGCAAAAGTTATAGCGTCTACAAACTAGGGTACATTTTCTGTAATTTACACAGCTTTTAGTTTATGACTGCCTATGTCATTTCTTGAGGTGCTAAAATGGCAGGGCAGTACAAAACCCCCACAAATGACCCCATTTTGGAAAGTAGACACCCCAAGGAAATTGCTGAGAGGCATGTTGAACCCATTGAATATTTATTTTTTTTGTCCCAAGTGATTGAATAATGACAAAAAAAAAAAAAAAATTACAAAAAGTTGTCACTAAATGATATATTGCTCACACAGGCCATGGGCCTATGTGGAATTGCACCCCAAAATACAGTCAGCTGCTTCTCCTGAGTATGGGGATACCACATGTGTGGGACTTTTTGGGAGCCTAGCCGCGTACGGGGCCCCGAAAACCAAGCACCGCCTTCAGGATTTCTAAGGGCATAAATTTTTGATTTCACGCCTCACTACCTATCACAGTTTTGAAGGCCATAAAAATGCCAAGATGGCACAAAACCCCCCCAAATGACCCCATTTTGGAAAGTAGACACCCCAAGCTATTTGCTGAGAGGCATGGTGAGTATTTTGCAGCTCTCATTTGTTTTTGAAAAGAAAGAAAGACCAGAAAAAAAATTTTTTTTTTCAATTTTCAAAACTTTGTGACAAAAAGTGAGGTCTGCAAAATACTCACTATACCTCTCAGCAAATAGCTTGGGGTGTCTACTTTCCAAAATGGGGTCATTTGGGGGGGGGTTTTGTGCCACCTGGGCATTCCATGGCCTCCGAAACTGTGATAGGCAGTGAAGAGTGAAATCAAAAATTTACGCCCTTAGAAAGCCTGAAGGCGGTGCTTGGTTTTCGGGGTCCCGTGCGCGGCTAGGCTCCCAAAAAGTCCCACACATGTGGTATCCCCGTACTCAGGAGAAGCAGCAGAATGTATTTTGGGGTGTAATTTCACATATCCCCATGGCATGTTTGAGCAATATATCATTTAGTGACAACTTTGTGCAAAAAAAAAAAAAAAATTTGTCTCTTTCCCGCAACTTGTGTCACAATATAAAATATTCCATGGACTCGACATGACTCTCAGCAAATAGCTTGGGGTGTCTACTTTCCAAAATGGGGTCATTTGGGGGGGTTGAACTGTCCTGGCATTTTATGCACAACATTTAGAAGCTTATGTCACACATCACCCACTCTTCTAACCACTTGAAGACAAAATCCTTTCTGACACTTTTTGATTACGTGAAAAAATTATTTTTTTTTGCAAGAAAATTACTTTGAACCCCCAAACATTATATATTTTTTTAAAGCAAATGCCCTACAGATTAAAATAGTGGGTGCTTCATTTTTTTTTTTTCACACGGTATTTGCGCAGCGATTTTTCAAACGCATTTTTTGTGGTAAAAACACACTTTTTTAAATTTTAATGCACTAAAACACACTATATTGCCCAAATGTTTGATGGAATAAAAAAGATGATCTTAAGCCGAGTACATGGATACCAAACATGACATGCTTTAAAATTGCGCACAAACGTGCAGTGGCAACAAAATTAATACATCTTTAAAAGCCTTTAAAAGCCTTTACAGGTTACCACTTTAGATTTACAGAAGAGGTCTACTGCTAAAAATACTGCCCTCGATCTGACCTTCGCGGTGATACCTCACATGCATGGTGCAATTGCTGTTTACATTTGACGCCAGACCGACGCTTGCGTTCGCCTTAGCGCGAGAGCAGGGGGGACAGGGGTTTTTTTTCTTTATTATTTTTTTGCTTCTTTATCTTATTTTTAAACTGTTCCTTTCATTTTTTTTTTTTAAATCATTTTTATTGTTATCTCAGGGAATGTAAATATCCCCTATGATAGCAATAGGTAGTGACAGGTACTCTTTTTTGGGGTCTATTAGACCCTAGATCTCTCCTCTGCCCTCAAAGCATCTGACAACACCAAGATCGGTGTGATAAAATGCTTTCCCAATTTCCCGATGGCGCTGTTTACATCCGGCGAAATCTAAGTCATAAAATGCTCGTAGCTTCCAGTTTCTTGGGCCATAGAGATGTTTGGAGCCACTCTGGTCTCTGATCAGCTCTATGGTCAGCTGGCTGAATCACCGGCTGCTTTCTCAGGTTCCCTGTTGAGACAGGAGAGCCAGAGAAAAACACGGAAGACGGTGGGGGAGTCATTCCCTCCCACTGCTTGTAAAAGCAGTCTAGAGGCTAATTAGCCGCTAGGATTGCTTTTACATGAAAGCCGACCGCTGGCTGAAAAGAATGATACCAAGATGATACCTAAACCTGCAGGCATCATTCTGGTATAACCACTCAAAGTCGTGAATGGCGTACCTGAAGACAAAAAAATGGTTAACAATAAAGCACAGTAAACGGTAAAGTATAAAAAATTGCATATCTGAAAAGCAAACATGATAAAACATAATAACAATAAAACATTGCAGAATAGAATACAGTAAAAAAGAGCAGAACAATAGAGAGAGAATAGAGAGAGAGAGAACAATAAAACAACAACTATTTTTTTTTTATTTTTGTTTGTGTTTTTTTTGCAAACATAACTTTTATAACGGTAACCGGTTCCAGGTTCGGGTCTCTCAAAATGCGATGGCATCTTGGGAGACCCTGTGAAAGTGTGCCTAGTCTGTGGAATGCTGTACCCTACGCTAATACTCAACTAGTGAATGGTAGCGTTCAAAACATTCACCAATGCAAAGACCAGGATTGTCAGGACAGGAGGGACAATAATAGCGGGTGTCACGCCTATATCCGCGCTTGCTGCAGACACGACATCTATTTTGGGGGGGTTTGTTGGGTAGGGGTACTCGGGAGGACATAAAGAAAATGCCTCTCATGCAGCCGACTGCATTTGGTTGGGGATGTGAATGGGGGAAGTACGGGCGCTGCAGAAGTGGTGGGTTCCCAATTAGGATTGGCGAATGCAGCAGGAAGGGCATTATGGGCACGACGGGCCTGTGTTTGTCTTTTTGGTGGCAGCGGGACACTACTTGTGCTTGCCACCTCACCAGCTTGAACTGCACTTATGGGACTCGCCATGTCACCAAGTGTTACTGCAGTGCTGGTTTGACTACGACCGGGGTGTACTAGGCCGCTGGTGCTTGCCAGTTCACCAAAACGCTACCAAAAAAACTGTTAGCGATCGCAGGGATCAGGCCTGACTCTGCGAACTCTGCAGTTATGCGTTTAGTGTTTTGTAAGTGACAGTGATCGATCGATACTGCACTTGGGTGGGCTGGGCTGGGCCGGGCGGAGGGGCAAAACGCAGGTGCTAGCAGGTATCTGTGCTGATCCCGCTAACACTGCGTTTTTGGGAACCCTAAACTGCTGGGGACGCTAGTATAGATCTGATCGGATCAGATATTGATTCGTTCAGATACTATACCACTAAGGGAGGTGTATGCTGCGTGCGTGGGGGTTAGCGGTACTGGCGCTAATCTGACGCTGCCTGGGGCTGGTGCTTGCCAGTTCACCAAAACGCTACCAAAAAAACTGTTAGCGATCGCAGGGATCAGGCCTGACTCTGCGAACGCTGCAGTTATGCGTTTAGTGTTTTGTAAGTGTCAGTGATCGATCGATACTGCACTTGGGTGGGCTGGGCTAGGCTGGGCGGAGGGGCAAAACGCAGGTGCTAACAGGTATCTGGGCTGATCCCGCTAACACTGCGTTTTTGGGAACCCTAAACTGCTGGGGACGCTAGTATAGATCTGATCGGATCAGATATTGATGCGATCAGATACTATACCACTAAGGGAGGCGTATGCTGCGTGCGTGGGTGTTAGCGGTACTGGCGCTAATCTGACGCTGCCTGGGGCGACGCATATCACCGCCGGGCGATTAGGGGGCTAAACCTTTATTCGGTAATAAACGGCGGGTGCCCTGACACTATAAAAAATAAACGAACTAACCAGCGTCACCCGTAACAGTTATACGGTGATCAGTGGTGAAAGGGTTAACTAGGGGGCAATCAAGGGGTTAAAACATTTATTAGGTAGTATATGGGGGTCCCTGAAGCTATAAAACGCTGATGGCGAACCTAAATATTTACGTCCCTAACTAGCGGAACCAGTGACACTAATACAGCGATCAGAAAAATGATCGCTTAGCGACACTGGTGAGGGGGGGTGATCAAGGGGTTAAAACTTTATTAGAGGGGGTGAGGGGGGTACCCTAGACCTACAGGGGGGTAATACTAACTGTCCTACCACTGCTAACTGTCACAAACTGACACTATGCAGTAATCAGAAAAAAAAAAAAACCTGCTTGGTGTCAGTTTGTGACAGGGGGGGGGTGATTGGGGGGGGATCGGGGGGCGATCGGGGGGGGATCGGGGTGTTTAGTGTGCCTGGCATGTTCTACTGTGTATGTTTGTGTTGTGCACTTACTTACATGTCATCTCTCCTCGGCCCGGAACGGAAACTCCCGAGCCGAGGAGAGATGACATCACATCCTCTGCCTCTGTGTACTATACAGAGGCAGGGGATGTTTCTCATTGGCTGGGAGCGATCGCGAGGGGGGGGCCACGATCGGATGGCCTCCCCCTCATCTCCCAACTCTCCCAGCCAAATGCCGACCGCAGCTGGCACCGGGGGGGGGTCCGATCGGACCCCCCGCCCGCGGGAAGGCAATCACGTTCCAGGTACGTGATTTTGCCTCCCCGTGCCGCTCTGCTCACGTATATAGGCATGAGGCGGTCGGCAAGTGGTTAACGAATACAAATTTATCCGAAGTTACGAATTATCCAAAATAACGAATGCCGCATCTAAACAAATGTAATGGAACAAATTAATAATACATAATAATAATAAAAAGGTTTTATTATTGTTATTTATTATTATTAGATTGTTACGTTCCATTCGTTTAGATACGGCATTCGATATTTCAGATAATTCGTAACTTCGGATAAATTCGTACTCGTTACGTTCACTAACAGCCAAATTTGAAAGGAAGTTCCGATACCTATAATTTAATATTTATTATTAGTTCGTTATAATTTCAGATTTTCGGGTTTTTGAATTTTCAGATTTTAATTTTATTGAATTTTCAGATTTTCATTCTTATTTTTGGATTTTCAAATTTCGAATTTCCGAAAATTAGAATTTCTGAAATTTCAGATTTTCCAATTTCCAAAATTTCGAATTTCCGAGCTCCAAATTTACGAAATTCAGAAAGTTCGGAAATTTGTAAATTCGGAAATTCAAAATTTCGGAAATTGAAAAATTTGGAAATTTCGGAATTAATGAATTTGTCAAAATTTGTTAAAAAACCAATTCGGAACTAAACGAATTGCACATGTCTACTGTTCAGAGACCTTCAAAAATGCCCTACTCAAATTGTCAATTTGATAACATTTGATACTGGGTCAATTAAGTGAACTATCGTTTATGATAGATACAATATCCTAGATATCATTGTTATCAACTGAATGATTGTATCATTTTCCTGAATTCTCTTTTTTTTAAATCAGAAAGGTTTTTATTTTGCATAGGAAACAAAATCATACATCATACATGTTGAAATATTGAATGTACACATATTTTAGAGTATTAGTGCAGTTTGTCATGAACACAGTTATCAACGTTTTAAGATTGCCAACAGGAGGTTCTATTTGTATTCTAACAAAAGTAAAGGCAATTGCATTATTATCCTTTAACAATAAATTTGACATATAATATGCCTCGTAGAGAGTATATGTCTGAATGTCAGATGGTATACTCGGATATTGACTGGAATAGTATCTCCCCTGTATAGGAAAACTCCTGTGTTATATAATATCTTTAAACTGTAAAAAGGGGGAGACACAGTAATTTTCCTATAAAATCAGTGAGATCCATCTCAGTATAATACAGCTCTATTATGTTTGTCTGTGTTCATTGTATTTAGTGCAATATAATATTCTCCAGTATAGGGGAGAAAAGGAAAATATCAATCAATAAAAAGAGGAAGAAAAAAGAAGGAAAGAAATAGAAAGAAAAAAACCATAACCAAACAAAACCAAATCTTGCCATACATTGTAACATTGCATATTCTGCCTCATACCTCTCGAGGAGTGTATTGCCCTGTTTATCCCTTTCTTTTACATACTTTTATTATCCATATAACGGTCATGTCCACATCAGCCCAAGAGTAACCTATCTTTGATTAGTTGGTGTGGGGCTAGACCAGGAACATCCAACCATGCTTGCCATATCGATAGAAACTTTTGTGGGACTTTTCTATGTTGGTAAGCAATCTTTTCTCTTATTAAGAGCCTATTGACACTGTCTATCCATTGCTTCTTGGTGGGCACTCGCGGAGTGATCCACCACTGAGCAATTAATTTCCTTGCCATATATAACATTCGGATGAGCGCTATGCGGGTGGGTGGTGGTATCGACTCGTCGTCTATTCCTCCTAATATACATGTTACTGGGTTTCTCTCAAGAGGTATCATAAATATTTCTGTTATTGTGTCTAGTACATCCTTCCAGTACCTAAATAATTTGGGGAACTTCCATATCATATGGAGTAAGTCTCCATGATCACGTTCACATTTTGGGCACATGGGAGAATCTCTAATTCCCCACTTATATAATTGAAGGGGAGTTCTATATGCTCTGTGGAGTAAATAAAGGTGTGAGATTTTCTGAGATGCAGATAGAGAGACCAAGGGGGCGTTTACCAAGCATACATCCCAACTATCTCCGTCTATTGCCCCTATGTCTTCCTCCCAGCGCTGTCTACATGGTAGACTAGAGGGGTCTTGTATTCGCGTGACAAGGGTGTTATAGCAGTGGGATATCATCCCTTTTTTATTTTCTTCCATGAAAACTTCCTGAACAATCGGATGTTCTGTGTGGTGGATTCTGACAGTTCTGCTCTGGGTTTGTAAAGCATGTCGCAATTGGAGATACTTATAAAAATTGTTATGTGGGATCTCGAATTCTATTTGGATCTGTTGGAATGATTTGAGGGTATTATTTTGGTATAGCTGCGAAACAAATTTGATACCTGCGTCCTCCCAGTTCTTAAAACCTTTTAATTTTTGTATTTCCTTAAATTGTCTGTTTTTCCAAAGAGGTGTGCAGGACAAAAAACCTGTAACGCCCAGTAATTTTTTTACAAAAGACCATAGCATGATCAACAATTTAATTGTAGGGGCCTCAGGGTCTAGATGTAAGAACCCCGCTTCCAAGTTTGCCAGTGCTGAATAATTATTTTCGTCCCCTACCGTAAGCATCCGAATCGGGTCTGTGTGATCTAATAGGCCCCATCCTCCCAGCTGCTGCAGTTGGGATGCCAGGTAGTACATTCTGGGATGAGGAACAGCAAGTCCCCCCTCCTCCTTGCCATATTGTAATGTGGATAATTTTATCCTTGCTACCTTTTTCTTCCAAATAAGCTCCCTAAACTGGGTTTCTATCCTATCGAACCATCTCTTAGGTATCCATACTGGGGAATTATTAAAAATATATAATAGTTGTGGCGCCCAAACCATTTTAATAAGGTTAACTCTCCCAGCCACTGACAAGGGTAATTTACACCAAGCTCTGCTTTTTTCCCGGAATTTAGTCAAGAGGGGCACCAGGTTCTGATCAATATAGGTGTTCGGGCTCGATGTCACCTGAATCCCTAGGTAGCGAAATGAGCTCACCTGTTGTATCATTTCTGCACCCAGGGGCAGTGGGGTATTCAGGGGGTCAAGCGGCATCAGCACCGACTTGTCCCAATTGATGGAGAAGCCTGATAGTTCCCCAAAATCCTTTATGAGGGACATGACCGTTTGTAACGTATCTTTTGTGTCCCCTAAGTACAGCAGGGTATCGTCTGCATACATGGATACCACATCTCTATTTCCTCCTCTCTGAAAACCCACTATTCTTGAGTCCCCTCTAATTTTGGCCCCCAAAGGCTCTAAGGCCAGGGCAAACAGCAGGGGCGACAGTGGGCACCCCTGCCTAGTGCCCCTAAATAGAGGAAAGGGTTCTGAAAGCTCCCCATTAATGCGGATCCTGGCGGTGGGTGTGGCATACAGAAGCTGTATCCAGCGGATAAAGGTGTCCCCCAATCCCATGCTCCTTAGTGTCTTCCACAGATAAGGCCATTCGACACTGTCGAAGGCCTTAGCTGCATCTAGTGAAAAAATTGCCCTATTGCCTGGGTTGTCCACTGGGAGTTGTAGATTCAGGAATAGCCGCCTTATATTTTGGGCCGTGGATCTTGTGGGTATGAATCCAGATTGGTCTCTGTGTACTAGTTTATGAATTACCTTGGCTAACCTGTTTGCTAACATCCGAGCCAACAACTTAATATCTGACGTGAGCAATGATATGGGCCTATAGGAGCCAGGGGAGTTCGCATCTTTACCTGGTTTTAAGAGGACAATGATGATTGCCTCGTTCATCGAGTTTGGTAGGGAACCTTCCTCTAGTGCCTCATTATAAACTTTTAATAATGTGGGGAGCATAGAGTCCGCATAACGTTTATATACCTCTGACGGGAGACCATCCATGCCTGGTGATTTGTTATTTTTGGTTTGGGATAAGGCAAGATCTAGTTCTTCTGCCGTTAGAGGGGCATTAAGCATGGTTCTGTCTTCTATCTGGAGACTGGGGAGCTCACAGCCTCCCAGAAAATCTTCTATTGCGCTTTCAGTGGGCATCACCTTTGAGGAGTAGAGATTGGCATAAAAATCACTAAAGACTTTCAGGATATCAGAGGTAGAGGTTTTCAAGGACCCCTGCTCATCACCAATGGCGGGAATAAGAGAGGATGATTGCTGGGACCTTGCCATTACTGCAAGCATATGTCCAGTTGTCTCCCCCTCCTCAAAGTGTGATTGTTGCAGAAAAAAGCGTTTATTTTCCGCTAACTGCAGTGCTAGTTGGCCCGACATTGTCTGCGCGCTTAACCATGCTCTTTTGGTATCTTCCGTGGGATCATTAGTGTAGGTATTTTCAGTCTCGGTGACCATATTCCATACCAGCAATTCCCAAGCCTTAGTGTCAGTCTTAATCTGTGAGATTGTTTTAATAAGCTGTCCTCTCAAAAAGGCCTTCGCTGCATCCCAAACCACCCCCAGCTTAGCAGTGCCAATGTTATCCTGCATAAACAGCCTGAGTGCTGCATGTACAGGGTCAGGTTCGGCAAACAGCGAAAGCCAGAAGGGATTAAGCTTCCAGACTGGGCGGCTGGTTTTATTTGGCAATGAAATGGTCACCCAGAAGGCAGAATGATCAGAGATATTCCTATCTGCATATCCCGATTCCAAAACCAGTTGTAGCATCTTATAATTTCCCAAACCCAAATCTATTCTAGACAATCCGGCATGGGAGGCCGAGTAGCAGGAGTATTTTTTGTCCTCAGGATTGATAGATGTGTGGAGATGCAAACATCCTATTTCTTCAAGCATTTTAGCAAAAGGAGTTTTGCCTTGTATTTGACCTGTATTAGCATTAGGTATAGGTATTTTATCCTTAATGGCGTTTAAAAAATTATTATAATCTCCCATTGCCAACAGGGGTACTTCTGGGTATTGGGCCATGAAACTTGCCAGGTGTTTAATAATCTCGGATGTATACGGTGGGGGAATATAAATACTAGCAAGAATACATTTTAGGTTTGATATTGTGCATAGGAGAAATATATATCTGCCATCTGTGTCTATGCGTTTTTGTATACAATTGAATTGAACATCCCTCCTGATCAAGATACTTGTTCCTCTAGAATAGGTGGAATGGGTTGCATGAAACTAGGCTACATATAATCGTGGGTTGAGGCTGGGGGTAGGGTCCGCCGAGAAGTGAGTCTCCTGTAGGCAGACCACCCCCGCTCCCAACGACTTGAGATGCCTGAGGACCGCCATCCGTTTAATTGGACTGCCCAGCCCTCTGACATTCCAAGTCACGATCGTCAGCTTAGCCATCCCCATTTCACTTTAGAAACTTTAGGCAGTCTAATATAACCCCTAGTAGCACCCACAAGTTTTGTATCAGTATGATACCAATTACATAGAAGAAAAAACATATCAAACTTAATTTCCCTCTTCTTGAGACAGTTAGGCATCTGTGGACATGAAATCAGAATACAAAACAGCAAGAAAAAATATTTCAATATGTTAGGGTATAAGCACAGAAAAAAATAAATTTCTAGCTCAAGATATACTGCTCTGTATGGCATAACTCTAAAGGGTGGTAGTGCACCCAACTGTAACAGTTGCATTGTTAGCTTTTCCTCCACACAACAGGTGTGGGGGGGGGGGGTAAAAGCCTTGAAAACTCCCGGTTAACCAACAGGTCAGTTCTTGCAGGGGTTTTACAGAAGCGGCAGGCACGTAATCCTTCCTTGCTTGCAATCAAAAAATGAAAAATAAAGAAGAGTGAGGGGAAGGGGAAAAAAGCAGGAAGAG
This sequence comes from Lithobates septentrionalis, assembly GCA_037952835.1. NCBI lineage: Eukaryota > Metazoa > Chordata > Amphibia > Anura > Ranidae > Lithobates > Lithobates septentrionalis. The sequence goes on from JBBDGP010000292.1 coordinate 2,448,300, forward strand.
TAAGTTGAAATGAACAGGACTCCTCATCCGCCTAAGCAACGGATATGGGTGCAGGGACTGTCCACATTTATCAGCAGGCTCGGGTCTTGAGGCCCGCATTCGGCTCAGGCGCCCTCTCCAAAAAAGGGGGGGGGAGAGAGATAAAGAAGGGGGGGGGAAACAGTAGGCTGGATCCCATCAGTCCAACACCAACACAAGGCATATCACTTAGGGGGGAACATCTCTTTGCGGTCTAGCCGCTTTAAGGGCTCTATCTTCTCTATCCAGCCACTGAGCCGCCATATCCGGCCGGTCAAAAAAGCGGGTTTCTCCAAGTGCGACTACTCGCAGGCGGGCAGGATACAGCATGGCATAGGGCAGATTTAGATCTCTCAATCTTCGCTTGACATCCATGAACTTTGCTCGCTGTTTCTGGAGTTCAGCCGAGAAATCCGGGAATAGGGATATCTTGGAGTTTTCTATAGCTAGTTTGCCTCCCATGGTTCTGGCCTTGGCAAGGATGGCATCTCTATCTTTGTAGTTGAGAAGTTTAAAGAGAAAGGCGCGAGGATGATTACCAGGTGGTAGTGGGCGAGATGGGACTCTGCGCTCTCTCAACTGCAAATAATGGAGAGAAAGCGTCTTTTCCGAATGTGTTGAGAAGCCATTGCTCAATGAAGGTGACCGGGTCTTTACCCTCTATTCTTTCTGGGAATCCCAGTGCGCGTACATTATTGCGGCGCATGCGGTTCTCTAAATCATCCAAACGCGCTGCGTGCTGGTCTACTACGTGACAGTTATACTTTAAGTCCCTCTGCATGGGTACAAAATCATCTTCCATCACACTGACCCTGCTCTCTACTGCAGCTGTGCGCTCTCTCAGTTTTTGCATGTCCTGTCTCACATAGGATATCTCAGCTTTGACTCCTTTAACTTCATCCGTCAGATGTGATATGGATTTGTTACATATAGTCACTGCTGAGAGAATGTCTCTGAGAGTGGGTTCAGTATTATCCACTGGCATGCTCCGTGTCTGGGTGTCCTGACATGTGTGTGGTGCTGTACTCACTGTGGCCCAATCTGTAGGGGATCCAGTGCCATCCTCCAGTGGTATAGTGTTGTCTAACTCCAGCTGGCCTCCCTCCTCTTCACTGAGGTCGGATGCGGGCGAGGATGGCTCTTTGGAAGTTTTGTTGCCAAACAGGAGTCTCTGAGCGGCCTCCTTGTAATTCTCCTTCTGTGATCTCTGTGGCAGAGCGCCATCTTGGGCCTGAGTCACAGGCGGGCCGGTGCCTTCTTTTCCCCGTTTTGGCATGCTAAACAGCCGCGGATCGAACGCCGATATGGACCGGACTAGTCACCAGTAGTGTGCGGTTCCGATCGGGGGTGTTATCGGGTCGGATGGGTAATCCGCAGGATTAATTACAGGATTCTCGGCGGAGCGGAGGAGAAGTGCGTCCTGCTACATGCGCTGCCTGGCCACGCCCTCCCTGAATTCTCTTTTTAAAGAAAACCTGTGCAGTGGGAAGTGCAGGGCTGCCATGCTGATGCAAACATGATATCAAAGTGTTGAGAGACCTTCTATACTCATTCAGTGCTCTGACATCCTCTTCCCAACAACTCCCTTCTAATGCCCCCTACACACGGTCGGATTTTTCGATGGACAATGTCCGATCTGAGCGTGTTGTCGGAAATTCCGACCGTGTGTGGGCTCCATCGGACATTTTCCATCGGATTTTCCGACACACAAAGTTGGACAGCAGGAGATAAAATTTTCCGACAACAAAATCCGATCGCGTCAATTCCGACCGTGTGTGGCCTGTTCCGACGCACAAAGTGCCACGCATGCTCAGAAGAAATTCCGACACGGGACAGCTCGTTCTGGTAAACTTAGCGTTCGCAATGGATACAGCACTTTCGTCACGCTGCAATGTTCAAAATGGTTTAATACAGCGCACTCTCCTTCTTTATAATGTGACAAGAAAATAGTAGTTTTGCTGCTCATATTCACACACACTTCTCACAAACTTATTTCGTATATAAATATATTTTGATTTCTCACATCTGACAACATATTTTTGTATTTTTTTTTTTTTTTTTTTTTGGCTTTAATGTAGAATCTTTTTTTGTGTTTCTCTTTTTTTTTTTTTTGGTGATTTTGATTTGTACTCCCGAAAATGTTTGTGTGTTTTTTGTGACAAGTTCCCACAACACCATTAATATGTTGTTCTATTTAATCTGTAGGAGATTGTTTGGTGTTGTTGTCCCTTGTTAATTTCACATTGTACTTTAGAAATGTACCTGAATCGTCACCAACAAACTGTCTTTTTTGGATGCAAACACACACAGGAGAGTAGAATTTCCCCAAAAATTTTTTATTAAGGGGTCACAACTATAAAAAAACAAAGAGGGAGGCAACGCTGGAGAAACTGCAGAAATTGGCGAAGCCTTGGACCCCCAGGGCAGACATCAATTATTTAAAAGCAAAATTGGTGGCCTGAGGAGTCCTTATCTAAGGGAGGGCAGTCTGGTCCAGAAGTCCCAGAGATCCGGAAAACAGCAGATGACATCTATGTCCCCAGGCTGTGGTCATACGAGAGACTGCATCTTCTGTCAGACCAGACTGAACCCAGGGTCATCACTCTTTGGTCTTCCTTCCACGCTTCCTTACAGGCTTTGGCTGTGGAGGTGGAGTTGTGGGAGGAGGAGGAGGAGGAGGAGGATCGTCCATCTCAATGACATCCGTCTTGGGTGTTAGTTCCCCACTCTCCCCCTTACGTAGGACTTTATAAATCAGGTCCTCAGAGAGCCTGCGTTGGCCCTCCTGCATGCCCTGCAATTTTGTGGCAGCCATGCAGGCAAAGGCCTCTGCAGGACTGGGGAAGGCTCGGAGGGACGCAGAAGCCTCCTGGATCAGCCTGTATGTTGAATCCTGCACAGGACTGGGAGTGGCCTTCCTGGCCCTTTTGTATGGCAGGCGGAGGGGAGGAACCTGAGACTCAGTCAGGCTGCGACTTGTCCCAGGCTCCTCCTGGCTGCCACTAATCCCCGCCTCCTCCTGACTGCCACATTCCACAGCCTCCTCCTGGCTGAGGTCTTCCTGTGTATGAAAAAGGGACATAGTTTTAGTATTTTTTACATCAATCACACACAATTTTCACCTCCTGACTGCTGCAAATTGAATGTTAACAAATATAACAGACTATCCTTCTGAGCTCAGCATTTTGCATTCTTTTTTGTTTACAAACGATTTTTTATTATGCAAAAGGTCAAGGTATAAAACAATTACAATGATGGTACAGGTATACATACAAATATCTTTAACAGTGAATGTTGTACAGGAAATAAAAAAGGGTTATGGTTATTCAGATTAAATATTGCACAGTGTCATAAATATGCCAGTTATAATGGAGAGAAGGAAGGGCAATTACGTATGTGTTAAGGAGAGGAGGTGAGGAAAATTAAATAGAAATTTTTCTAAATCAGAGAGGTGGTGTCCCAGAGGGTCCACCTTTTTTGATAAAGAGGCATAGAGTCATATAACGTGTGGTGAATTTTTTCAGAAAGTCTGATGTTCGACATGCGGTTGAGAATTTGTGACCAAGGTACCGTAGTGGAGCGCCAATTGAAGGCTATAGCCCAATGAATGGAGCTGAGAAATGTGTGGATTAGCCTTGTGCTAGTCATTGGAATATCCTGTATAGGGGAGAAAAGAAGACATATTTGGGGTGTAAGAGAAAACTTCCTACCGGATATTTTTTCAATGATTATGCTAGCCTTATGCCAGGTGTGTTTTATATGGGGACAATCCCAAAAGATATGTAAAAGTGTACCCTGAGAGGGGCAACCCCTAAAGCAGAGTGGGGATAGTGAGGGATAGAATGAGTTAAGTTTAGCGGGGGTAAGATACCATCTATAGAGCAGTTTGATGGATGATTCTCTGATCGAGGTTGTTTTGGAACATTTATGGAGATTTGTAAAAATAGTATCCCATTGATCAGGAGTAAATGAGGTATTAAGATCTGATTCCCATTGTAGCATGGGATGTGACTTCTCAGGCATGTTGGTCTCATTTAAACTTTTGTATATTCTGGAGATTAAACCACTATCACGGGGGAAAGAGATACAAATTTGCTCAAATTGTGTATAGGGGGGATGAAGTGTAAGTGAATGATATTTCTGATAGAATTGTCTTATATTTGTATAGTTCTCTAGTTCAGAAGGTGGAAAATCATATTTTATTTGTAGACTAGAGAAAGTGAGGAATGAATTGTTGTGGAAGAGCGATTTTAAATGTGTTAGGTTATGTGACTTCCAATTCGTTAGAGAGTTTTGATCTTGAGCCCTGTCTGGGAGGGGGAAACGAGGGTCACCTAGAAAGGAGGCCAAGGGGGGAATGTCAGAGGATAATTTGAATTTAGAGGCTTGTCTGTTCCATAGTTGAAGGGTGTGAGTGACAATGAGATTTAGGGGTTTAATTTTTTGTGGTGGGATAGTCTTGGACCAGAGAAGTCCTTGTAGATTGTAGGGTAGGACGGATTCTTCCTCGAACCGGAGCCAAGGGATTTGAAGTGAGGGGGCATACCATTGGGCTAATTGGGTAAATCTGGCCGATAGATAATAAAGCCAAAGATTAGGAATGCTGAGGCCTCCTTTTCCTTGGGGTCTAAACATAAGGGAATAGCTGAATCTGGGTTTCTTGTTTAGCCATATGAATTTGTTGATCTCTCTCTGTAAGGAATCTAATGTTTTTTTATGTAGAATAATAGGAAGGGCTCTGAAAAAAAATAAAAGCTTGGGTAGTATCATCATTTTTACAGCCACTATTCTACCCGAGAATGAAATCTGGTATGATGACCAAAGTTTAATTAAATTTTTAATACTATTAAATAAAGGAGGATAGTTTGCTTGGTAAAACGTTTTATAGGAAGAAGTAATTTGGATGCCTAGATATCTAAATGAATCCATATTCCAATTAAATGAGAATTTGTCCTTAAGTGAAGCTATTAAGGCTGGAGGAATATTGATTGGTAAAGCTGAGCATTTAGATAGATTTACACTCAGGCCTGTCAGGTCGTGGAAGATGGCAAGGGTTTTAGTTAGGTTGGGTAGGGAGATAAGAGGGTCGGTTATAAACAGAAGCACGTCATCTGCGTAGAGACTTAGTTTGTATTCCTTGGATCCCTTGGAGTATCCTTTAATATCTATGTTATTTCTAATCGCGCAGGCAAGGGGTTCTATCGCGAGGGCGAAAAGTAGGGGGGAGAGGGGGCAACCCTGTCTGGTACCTTTGGTTAGGGGGAAGAAGTCTGAGTTGTTGCCTGGGAGTTTGATACGTGTTTGTGGGTTGTGATAGAGAGCCTTAAAACCATGTAAGAATTCATTGTTGATGCCATATTTGGGGAGTAGAGTGTCAAGATATGACCAGGAAACGCTGTCGAACGCCTTATGTATGTCGAGACTGAGTAGTAGTGTGGATTTGGAATTTGTGTTGGAGTCTTGAATGATATTTGTGGTCAGTCGTATATTGTCTGTTATTTGTCTGTTAGGAATGAAACCCGTTTTGATCAGGATCAACTAGTGGGGAGATAACAGCTGATAATCTGTCTGCCAAAATTCGGCCAAATATTTTTAGGTCATTATCAATAACTGATATTGGGCGGTAGTTTTGAGGGGTGGAGTGGTCTTTATTTGGTTTGGGAAGAAGAGACATGTTGGCTAATAGCATTTCAGATGGGAATTGGCCACCTTGTAAAATACTATTATATAGTTTAGTAAGGTGTGGGGTAATGGTAGGGGCAAATTTTTTATAGTAGGACGAGGAATAGCCATCTGGGCCTGGGGCAGTGGATATCTTTAAAGTTCTAATAATTCTGCAAACTTCTATGTCTGTACAAGGGGCATTGATAGATTCTATTTGGTCCTTAGAAAGAGTGGGCAATGTAATGTTGTTAAGCCAATCAAGGGAAGACTGTTTGGGGGCTGATTGTGATGTGGAAAGAAGATTTTTATAGAAGTCTAAGAACAGTTTCATGACTTCTTTGGGATGGGACACCATATTTCCAGATGGGTTCCTTAATTTGTATGTGTGGGGTGGTTTTGTAGCTTGATTAAGTTTTCTAGCGAACATGGTGGAATATGAATTACTGTTGAGTAAGAATCTGGCTTTAGACCACCTGAGGGCCTTTTCGGTGTCCGATGCTAATAATGTGTCTAAGGTAGTGCGTTTCTCTTGAATCTGTTTAAAAAGGTCACTAGATGGGTTTTGGTTGTGTCTGTGATATAAGCTATCTAGATTGTTTGTAAGGGATCTAATATCTGCAAGTTTGGATTTGTTTTTAATTGAGGCAATATTTATCAGATGGCCTCTCATTACCGCTTTATGTGCCATCCAGATATTTGTAGGAGACATATCAGGTGTTACGTTGTGTGCGAAGTATTGCTCTAGGTGAGATAGAATTTGTTGGTTGCTTGATGGATCTGTGAGCAAGGAATCGTTAATTCGCCATGAGTGTGTTGTGTTGGCTAGACCTATGCGTGAAGTGTTAAAGGAGATTATATGGTGATCCGACCAAGGACATGCATGTATATCTGCTTTAGAGGAATTTGCCAATAGGATTGGGGTGCAGAAGATATAATCAAGTCGTGCAAAGCTGTTATGTGGGTGCGAATAGAATGTGTAGGATTTGATACCTATGTTGTGGGCTCTCCAAGTATCTACTAATTGATGATTATATAGTGATCTGTTCAGCGATTTAGGGAAAGCTTTAGAGGAAGGGACAACTCTGCTTCTATCCAGAACCGAATGAGCTGCTAAATTGAAGTCCCCACCCACTATTAGATGTGCGGAATGATAATTATCCAAAGTCTCAAAAAATTTGTTAAAAAAGTTTGAGTGGGCCTCGTTAGGAGCATATACTGAGGCAATGGTAATCGAACGTCCTTTAATTAAGCCTTTCAAAATCAAATAACGACTTTCTGGGTCCTTAAAGACATTCTGAATCTCAAAAACCACAGAGTTCCTAATAAATATGGCAGCACCCCTAGATTTTGTGTTGTAAGTAGTGCAATAAAATTGGCTGAAACTTTTGTCAATGAATTTAGGGTGTTTGTCTGTAGCGAAGTGAGTTTCTTGCATTAATATTATATCTGCTCCTAATCTTTTATAGTGGCGAAAAGCTTTCTTTCTCTTGTGAGGTGAATTAATGCCCTGGGCATTGTGAGAAATCACCCTAAGCCCCATTGTATTGGTGTTAGAAAGCGATGATAATAATAAGGTAGTGTCAATGGATCACATGGCCCAGGGCAAAGCATTTGGCAAAGTTGGTATGGTGATAGTAAATTGGATAATGATGATAACGTCGATAAAGAAGAATTACCTGAGATAGAGAAAAATTTGGTGATCACTGTGTTACCATCTATATCTTCATATATACGATATATCGGAATATACCTCAAAATTTTGCACAAGTGTTTTTTTGTTGACCTTTTTATATCAAATAATATATTATACTTATATATGTGTAGACTGAAGATTTGGGTACCTGAACCGTAGAACCCTAGAAAAAATAAACTCCTAGATAATAACAGTGCTACATTGCGCAACAATGCACCATCATAACATCTTAAGTAAAATACAGAGAATTTGTTCAACCTTTTCAAAATTTTGTAAAAATAGAATATTTTAGTGTAATTGTGAGAAAAATTATTTATAGCTTGGGGGTCAGGGTGAGGAGCACTGCCTGACCGAAAATAAAATTGTTGTGGACAATATTGTCCATTACTCACAAGTGGAGCTTCCATCATTAAAACAATGGATAGCAGGGTCAGACGTAGAAATGTATCCACTATTTGAACCATGCTTTTGGAGTCCATTGTGAGTAGGGGAACAAACTAGCAGAGGCGGAGCAGATCAGCCTCAGCGAGGATTCTATAGACAAAAGTATAAGAGCATGCCGTGACGTATGTTGAAAAAATTAGTGGAGAAAAACCTCATGGATGGAGAAAAAAAAAAAAAAAAGGGGTTAAATGTATATGAACGCATAAGATTGCATGGTAGGAACTGTGAAATACCTACCCAATACCTTTTTAAAGGGGTAGAACTACTTTACTAAACACAGTAAATCGAACTTCAAAATTTGTAAATTTTTAGAACTGTAAAAATTGTTCTATGAACCCTGCGAAGGAAAAGGAGACAACAAAAAAAAAAAAAATCCCTTTTTCCTTCTCTTCCCCCTACAGAAGTGTGAATTTTCAGCCGTAGGTATGCGAACACTTTAACTTCAAGCATCCAGATTTCTGAGTGATGGACGCCATCTTCCTTGTCCACGTCGCGTGGCTGGGGTGGCCCAGATCGGTGAGGTATGAGGGGTGGCAGGAGGTCTTGCCACCGCCCCTGGGTCTAAAAGACCCAACTTTACCAGGAGATCTTTACCTTCCGCGATGTTGAAAACTGTATAAGTTGTGCCATTGTGTGGCACTGTTAATTTAAATGGAAAGCCCCATCAGTATCTGATGTGAGCTGATTGTAATACTGAAGTTATCTCTTTCATTTTGCGTCTCCTTTCCAGGGTAGCTTGTGAAATATCAGGAAATATTTGAATTTTTGTTCCATCCAATTCAATGTTATGCATATTCCTGGATGCTCTTAGTATGCTTTCTTTTGTGATAAAGTCTTTCATGCATAGTATAATGTCACGTGAAGGTTTGTCTGGGGGAGGCTTAGGACGCAAGGCCCTATGGATTCTGTCACACACAAATGAGGATGGAGGTAGATCCGGAAGGAGATTGTGGAAGAGTTTGGACACCGCTGGCATCAGTTCGGTGACCGATTCTGGAATACCACGAATCCTCAGGTTGTTCCTACGGTTTCGATTGTCCAAATCCTCCACTTGAGATTGTAAGTATGAGTGGTTTTCAGCTAACAGTTCAAAGTCCCTTCTAAGATCGTTGTGTGCAAGTAATAGCTCATCATGCTTTGTTTCAAGAACATCTGTTCGTCCTCCCAGGGTTGCTATTTCTTGTGTGAGTGTGTTTGTTGTTTTTTGGAGTTCACACTGTATTTTGTCAACAAGTTTTTCATAGATCTTGGTTAAGCTGGAGTCCAGATCTGCTTTTGTTATCTGAGAGGGGAGATCACTGTTCTGTGTTGGAGAGGACTTGTGTGAAGGGCCACTGGCAGTTGTAGGGGACTGTACTAGCGACGAGCTAGCACCTTTATGCGCCATTTTATTCTGCTCCTTATTGCGCAGAGGGTATGTGATTAAAGAGTGCTGTTGCGCACGGCGATTGTACGCCTTCTTGCCCGACGGCATGCACTAGTATGAACTGCAGGGATGTTTATAAAAAATATAATTATTTAAGGTAATTGATCCTTGCAGTGTGTGTTAAATCCTCGCTGAATAGATGAAATTCTCAATTACAAATGGTGAACTGCATCGCGTCTCGCAAGCGCCCCCACTTAGTTATGATTATGACTTTAGTTCATCTTATCACCCCTATCCAAGGGCAATAGCTTGTTCCAAATTTGTTGTGGGGCTACATGTTGCCCGAAGAGGTGTACTCTGAGCTTTGGGGGGGTAAAGATTAAACACCCAGGACTTTTGAAGAATCAGGCTATGAGATGGTGGGACCACACCCCTGTGAGCGGGGCGATCTTGTAATAACCTGGGGTCTGGACCCGGTCCAGGAGGGACGAGGGAGCTACTGGTGGGCCCACAGTGCAGCAGGATGGCCGTTCCTCACCTCTGTTCCCAGAGTGTAGTCCAATGCAGGGTATTTCTGGCGGTATCCAGTTCTCACAAAATCCCGCCTCTCGTTCCACAGAGCCGCCACGGGTATGTACGGAAGGTGCTGCCGTCTGTTCCGCTGTGGGTGGCAGCCGAGTGTGGAGGATCTGCAGGTCCCACAGGCCCCAAGATGTCAGATGGAGCCGGCAGTGAGACTGGTAGGGCTAATGGATGGCTGGGACTCTCCAGGTAGGCAGAGGTCTGTTCAGGGGATGCCCAGGAACCTGGATGGAGGACCCGGTGGGGGATCCAGCAAGCACCGGGGTAGGATGGCAATTGATTCTGTCCAGGACAGCACAGCTCCCTCACAGCGCTACTCAAGATGGCGGCCAGTACCCAAGTAATGGAGCCGGCCGTAGGCTGGATAGAGGGGCGAGTGGATGGCCGGGATTCTCCAGACAGACAGGGGATTGTTCAGGGGGTGCCCAGGGACCTGGATGGAGGACCCAGAGGGGGATCCAGCAAGCACCGGGGCAGGATGGCAATGGATTCTGTCCAGGAAAGCACAGCTCCCTCACAGCGCTTCTCAAGATGGCGGCCAGTCCCCAAGTAATGAAGCCGGCCGTAGGCCGGATAGAGGGGCGAGTGGATGGCCGGGATTCTCCAGACAGACAGGGGATTGTTCAGGGGGTGCCCAGGGACCTGGATGGAGGGTTTGGTGGCGGAATCCGATAACCCTGGAGCAGGATGGCTGTGGATTCTGATCAGGGTAACAAAACTCCCTCACGGCGCTTCTAAGGATGGCGGACCGACCCCCAGCAACCCAGCGGTGCACAGTCTCTTTAAGGGGGTACCCAGTATGGGAAGGATGGGCGACTGCCCAGCTACTCACTGTGCCCAGAGGATGAGATAGGCCGAGTCCGCAGGCCGCAAGATGGCGACCGGCCGGAGGGTAGCATTTTGCATTCTTGTCCCAATTTTGGGTGCCCACTACTGTTTATTGATATGTAAAACCCTTTTTTTTAATCAGCAATTAATGATCAATAATAACATCTAGTAAACATCATTTCTTTATTGCCCAGAAATCTGTAGAAGAATGCTATACCTGACTTCAGCTGGGCTCCTCCACTTCTTCCTGGCAGGAAGGCCCAGGTTGGACATCAGAAGCCTCAGCTGGTATGGAAGGAAGCGTGGAAGGAAGAGTAGAGAGGGATTTCCTGACTTCAGTCTGGTCTGACAGAAATCGCAGTCTCTCATAGTACCACAGCCTGGGGACATAAACGTCATCTGCTGCAGCTCCAGACCTCTGGGAATCTGTGACCTTCTTGCGCTCCCTAAGATAAGTGCTCCTCAGGCCACCAATTTTAGCTTTTAAATAAGGGATGGTTGCTGTGGGGACCACCGGCTTCACCAACTCCAGCAGTTTCTCCAGCGCTGCCTGCCTCTTCTGTTTGTGGTTATAATGGGGGTGTCTGACCTGCCACAGACAGGGCAGCTCTCTGTACTTGTCAATAAACAGGGGCAGGAAATTGTGGTGGTTGAACCCATCCATTTTCTCTGCAAGACACAACACAAGACAAACCCTAATGTCAGGCCAAACTCCCCTAATCTTGTTACAATATAGGCTTCCATTTCGAAGCAGTATAGGCCAAAGTTTAGATCCTACCTTCGTTAGCACGATCGGCGTCTCCGATGCTCCTTCCTCCGCTCACAGATCGTACGTAAGACGCGTGCGTGTTACGCTTTATACACACTGCGCTTGCGTATAACTCCGCCCGCCCCTGACGTTCTTTCTAGTCTATTCCCAGCCCCTTTTCGTTCGGCGCAGTGGGGGAAGAGCACATGGCGGATAGACAGCAGGATCGTGCTAATTGTAGCAACGAGGAGGAAGAGGAGGAAAGGCCAGAGTCTGAAACGTCCCGATCCAGAAGGAGATTTAAGGACTCAAACATGTCCTTTGGGGAGATGTTGGAGATGGTGGACATCCTGAAGAAGGCCGACTATGACGGGAAGTATGGGCCTTACCCCAACCCCAATGTCAGAAAGGCCAAGATCATGGCGAAAGTGGTTAGGAGTCTGCACCGGAATTTCAGGGTACGGCGATCAAAAGATCAGCTCAGGAAGCGGTGGTCGGACCTGAAATTACGAGAACATGAGCAGTACAGAAAGATCCGGAGAGTGCTGCAAAAAAGTAAGTAGTTGTGCTGTGTTCCTATTCTTTATGTTTCTTACGTTCGTGCTGCTCCATGTTCTTTTAGGAACTGTTGTACAGTTTAAAATGGCAACTTTCATGTTCATGGGCACATTATTCGTTCGGATCACACATTTTTATTTCGGACTATAAAATACCATTGTTTAGGCCATATGCATTTGGCCACCATTTTGAGGCCCTATACTTGTCTTCAAAGAATTGGGTTGTGTAGATGGCTTGGTTACTAGAATGAAATGCAAACTAGATTCTGTGTAAGGAGAGGACACTGAGCAGCTGTTTTCACATCTGGACACTGGAGCACTAGTGTGGGACACAAGAACACCATTTTTATTAGGGGGGGGCACACAGGTGCTCCAGTGTATACTATAGGGGGGGGCTACAACTGTGAAGCTTGTACTAAACAGGTAAAGTATTGCAGCTTGACAAAGGACACTAATAAAATTACATCTTGGAACTCTGCTAAAATTGACAATTGTACCCCACTTCCAAACAATGTTTCATATTTATAGTTCTGCCATCAAATATCTGTGTGCTAATTATACCATTTTGGTTTTACATAGGGGAGAAAAGACTCGGAGGACACCCCTCATCCGAGGAGACCAGAGACCCCCCACCTCTGGAAGAAGGTGAAATCCCCCCAACACAATCTGAGCAGGAGGAAGAAGACGTGGTGGAAATAGTCACCACAACAGGTGAGTGTCTGCAACCACAGGCTCAGGAAAGAGATGGATGGCGGCATTTTTTTAAAACCTAATTTATTTTGGGTTTCCTCTCTTTTTAGGTGATCGTGAGGGTGTGGATGAAGATCCTTTCACATCCGAAAGTGCCCAGATCCTGATCAGGGAGATCATGGGGTGTAATTTACAATTGGAAATCATCAAGCGAAACATCAATGATGTTATTCCAAAATATAAAAACATCATTGATGTTTTGGGGCGAGTTTAAAACCCCTCCAAATCACTTTCTTCTTTTGTGTGCTACAATGTGCGAAATGTTTTTGTGATTTTTCCCAAAGCCAAATTTGGAGGATGCACACAGTGTGCCAACATGTGCTATCTGCCATCACGGGAGATCAATGGACGCGTTTTGGGGGTGCAACCCCCTCCTCAATAATAAAGTAGCGGTGAGGAAGGGCTTTCTCCCCCAAAACACGTCCCTTGATCCCCCGTGATGGCAGATAGCACATGTTGACATTGTGAAATTTGTGTGCATCTTCCAAAATTGGCTTTTCCTGGGGTGATTTCCCCCCATCTGAACGCAATATCAAACCCAGTTCCTAAATACTCATGTCTGATATTGCCTTCCAGTTCTACCAAATGTGAACTTTGTAAGATCAAGATTTGTGTCTTTCTTGTTGGTTTTACACAGGCCTGTTTTCTATAAAATGGACATTTTGATTTTGGATAATGACACCACAAAAATTGGTATACAACAAACATGTCGGTTTGTCAGAAAAACCTTTGGTAAATGCACATGTGATTGTGCAGGTATTAAAAAGATTGTTCATCAAGAATGTGTGGATTATTGTCTCAACGCTACAACACTTTTGGGGTGATGTAATTGTTGTTTTATGAGAAAATGGGGGTAATTTCCTAAGGGCAAATCCTCTTGGCACTACAAGTGCAGTTTCAGTGCAGTTGCAAGTGCACTTGTAGTGAAAAGTGTCTTTGCATTTAGTAAATAACAGCCAACAGTGCTTTGTAAGGTTACCCAATCACGACATTTTCTGGACTCCACACATTTCTGTCAGGGTCAGCTCAAACAAACACAAGCAGTAAATGTCCACAAAGAAGAGCCTGGGGGGAGATGCCTGTCGAGAACTTCAAGTCCTGCAGGCTTCTCCCTGTGGCCAAATACCGCAAGGTACCGACCAACCTCTGCTCCGGAGTGATGGCTTGCCTCATGCAGGTATCCTGCCTGCTGATATAGGGGGTCAGCGAAGCCAACAAACGGTGAAACACGGGGTCCGTCATCCTGAGAAAGTTCCTGAAATCATCAGGATTATTCTCACGGATCTCACGGAGCAAAGGCATATGACAGAACTGGTCACGCTGGAGCAACCAATTCTTGGTCCATGAACTCCTCCCCACCCTGTTCATGGACTGGACTTGTGTCAAGGTCAGGACCCCAACACCAAGCCCCTGCACAGCACGAACTGTACGAGGAGTACGCATACGAAACATGGCTAGAAAACGGTCGGCTGCTCAGAACGAAGTAACAGAACGCACTGAGGAACAGCAAGGCCTGTGAAGAGCGACCTGAAAACCAGTAACGAACGAACAAGAATACAATGACTACCTAAAGTCACGCGGAACTTGCTGCACGCACTGAAGAGCAGATACAAACCCACAAGCACAAACTGAACGGCAGAAAACGATCTGAAAGCCACGAGTCTGAAAAAGCGTGAATCGTCTCTCACCAAACTTTTACTAACACGAGATTAGCAAAAGGAGCCCAAAGGGTGCCGCGCTTGGTTCTGAACCGGCCTTTTCTAGTCTCGTCGTACGTGGTGTACGTGACCGCGTGGTTGGCGATCGGAAATTCCGACAACTTTGTGCGACCGTGTGTAGGCAAAACAAGTTTGAGCCAACATCCGTCGGAAAAAATCCTAGGATTTTGTTGTCGGAATGTCCGAACAAAGTCTGACCATGTGTACGCCCTATTAAGCTCAAAAATAGTCGTCAGATTTTGGACTAGATTTGGACACACATGACCGGTGTCAAATATGGCAGACAACTAGATCCTGCTCAACTAATGTGTAATGCCGTTGTACATATGAGCAGAATGTCCGACAGAAGCTTTTCATCGTCTATTCCAATTGTGTGTAGGCCTCATCGGACTTCTTTTTTCGAAAATTCTGACGGACCTAGAAATAAAACATGTTCTAAATTTTTCCGACAGAACCAATTCCTATCGGGAAAACCGATTGTCTGTATGCTGTTCCGATGACCAAAAACTATGCATGCTGTGAAGCAAGTACAAGACGAAATCTATTGGCTACTGGCTATTGAACATCCTTTTTCTAGTCCCGTCGTAAGTGTTGTACGTCACCGTGTTCTGGACTGTCGGACTTTGGGTTGACCGTGTGTAGGCAAGACCGCTTGAATGGAATTCCGTCGGAGTTCCGTCGGAGAAACCTTCGGTGTTAATTCCGACGGCAGTTGCTGAGACCAATTTTAGGGTCATGACAAGATGATACCTGGTTCCCTCTAGAATTGCCCACTATGGCCTCCACTTGTTTTTGGGGAGGTGGTCATGTGGGAACTTTCCTTCATGAATGGTGAACCTATCATGTAGTACACAAGTTCTGGCAAGACATATTTCACATGATTTCTGAACTAGTGGGCTCTCCTGTCCCCTTTCTAGCCCAACAGACCCTTTTAACTCTTAAACCTCCAGGTATTTCCAAACCTGGTTTCAAACTGATATTGCATATCAATGGTGGCAAAATAGACAATTGCTAAACAATGGAAAATGATCACCCTCTCCTTGGGGAGACCAAATCCCGAATAAATTCAGTCCTTTTACATGACAAAACAGAAGTTAAACCTAATGACAAAAGTTTTTCTCTCTTTGGCATCCATGGACTTTCTAGGGGGGCGCTGGCTGTGTGACAACCCTGCTTCCCTCTCATCTCCTACCCTACATCCCACCCCCCCTTCTCTCCAACCTCCCTACCCACCCTTACCCTTTGTTTTCTGTGATTTATTAACTTATGTTGAGCATATATGCGTTCATGTTTTCACACGTATAGGCGCAAAAACATTAACCAGCAACAAAGGTTTTTCGATTTTTCTTTTTACTGATCAATACACAGCGCTTGATTAAGTGCCTGTGTGCACAGGCACAATGAAAACAATGGGATGCATTTTAGATCAGTAAAAAAATGCTGTATGCCTGAAAACTGGACATTTTCAGGCAGCATTTTGCAAGAGGCCTCATGCATCTTTAGACATTATACAATTGTCACCCAGTCTAGCTTTGTGTCCACGCAGAATCACATGCAAAATCTTATGTGTTTATGGACTGGCAAACATTTCTCAGAGTAATGAGTGGATTGCTGGCTGCGGGGAGATTTGTTGTTGCTGCCATGGGTCTTTTGTTGCTTGGGGGGGTATATTGTTGGAAGAGGTCCCTTGTTGCTTGGTGGATCTGTTGTTGATGGGGGGTTTATTGTTGCTGGCTGCAGGGGATCTATTTTACTGCTTTTCTTGCTATCATTGACAAATGCCATATAAATTACTTAGCACCATAAATGTTACGTGGTTCTTCATTTTCTAAAAGGGGCAGTACTGGGAGGTGGGTAGGGGTTGGAACCAATAATATACTGTATATATTATTTAATATACACCAATATGTAAGAAAAATCTGTATATTGCAAAGCAGTCCTTGAGCAACTGCCAAGTGACTGTACCTAGGTTAAAGCGGAAGTCCCGCAAAATTTTTTCTTAAAAGTCAGCAGCTACAAATACTGCAGCTGCTGACTTTTAAAATAAGGACACTTACCTGTCCAGGGCGCCCGCGATGTCGGCACCTGAGGCCGAACCATCCCTCGATCCTAGGATGCTGCCGTCACCATCTTCGTTAAGGGAATCAGGAAGTGAAGCCTTGCAGCTTCACAGCCTGGTTCCCTACTGCGCATGCGAGAGTCACGCTGCACTATCCGGATGGTCTCTGCTGTCTCTGGGATCCGTGTGTTTCCCAGCAGACAGCGCAGGGGGATGGGAAGAGGCATAGACTCCCGCGTATTATACAGGTATCTGCACCCCTCCCCCCCCTGAAAGGTGCCAAATGTGACACCGGAGGGGGGGTTCCGAAAAGCGGCGGTTCCATTTTTTGTGTGAATCTCCGCTTTAAGAAGATGTCATCAGTCTTTTGCAGGAAGGAGGCAGCATTTCCTCAGTCTCCTCTCTCCCAGTTATCAGACTGTACATTGTAACAAGTCCCAAGGCTGTAACAGAATTCTGATCCAAGTCAGACATTTGTAAACACAACTAAGAACTGCTCAGGCACCAATTATTTACAGGACTGTGTCTTGGCTAGCATCTTAAGAAATATATGCTGAAGAAAGATGGCTCAGTCCTTCTGGAGAGAAAGGCACATGAAGGAATTGTAAAGGGGAATAGTGTGAGAGGTCATAAAAAGCTGTAAGCGTTCCACTTACATTTACGTAACATGTGTTTACCAAACATAAAAAATGTATCTGCCAGCTCCATTTTATTTTATAAAATAATAATTTGACATTTCATATTTTGATAAACATTGCTATGGCAAGTTTTATCATGTGCATGCTGGTTGGCAGATATGAATGAAGTAGATTAAATAATTACAATTGAGAAGTACCGTATGGTGTATATAGTGCACCCTATCTATCTTCTACATGATGAAAGCACATTTTTGATATTGTGCCCAGATGGGTAGAATTCAGTTTATTTGGCACCAGTTTGTGGCACAAAGTATTGGCTTTGTAGGTGGATAACATAAGACATGTTTATTACTTTATAACTTGTGTGTATCTATAACTACACTGATGTAAAATAGCCCATAAAATGGAAAACAAATATTTTGTATGCAATTTTTTGTTCTTTAACACAAACTATAGTATGTTACATGCTTGCAAAAATCTTTAATTAGTTAATGAAATTCAAACAAAATGTACTGCTTCATACACACGATCGGACTTTCCACCAACAAAACCGTGGATTTTTGTTCGAAGGTTGTTGGGTCCAAGACAAAGGGTTCCCCTGGGTGGACTTTTCCGGCACTTGCAAAGGCAAACAGGTGGGGTATATAAAAAGTAAAGGGCGTTTTTATATATAATAAAACAAGGTATAATTTTATTGGTATTGAAAATTACATTTGATAAAAACAAGCAATAGATGTCTAAAGTAACACAGTGAAACTACATAGTAGCCATGATGAACACACAAATAACAATATGTGATGAAAAAGCTCTTCTCAAGCCCGACGCGTTTCGGGGTACTAAGTATCTGTACGGTCCTTCTTCAGGGTCAAGATTGAGAGAGAAGGTTTCATCTATGCTAATAGAAAAGGGGATGAAAAGGAGAGAGGGTCAGGTGATTGGTAAAACCTTAGATAATATACGATGGGAGATTGGGATGATCAATTGATCACCTACCTGAAAATATGCGATTAATTGCTTGTGAAGATTTATAAAAACAAAGAGGGCCACGGAGGGAGGGCAGGGTATGGCAGTAAGTATTGGTATTGTAGCTAGTGTAGATCTAAATACTTAGATGGTGAAAAATGCAGGATGGTAGGCTGCAGTCACCATGGGGAGGTGTGACAGTACTCCCGTCCCGCCTGACCCGGGCGCGTGCAAACCAGAGCGGCGTGCTGAGGTCACAGGAAGGCGTCTCTGAAAATAAGAAAATATAGAGGGGACCTTAAGAGAGGGTCCATAATATATGGGTTGAGAGAAGTAAGTGGATGCATAGATATGTAAATTAGTGGGAATGAGGTTGATAATGGGGAGAGTATAGGGAATGGTATGTATATAGTTACAATGCGTCAAATAAGGGTTAACCAAAAAGGGGGTCCAGTTCACCCTATATTATAGTGGCAGAGTACATATGTGTATATATATGGGTATGGGTTCAACGTAGTATAAAGTAAAAGTAAATACACAATTACATGCCACAGAGTAAATATGATATGTGTGCATAATGGAAAATTCCATAATGAGTATTAAGTAACAAGTGAGATGGTACAGTTGAGAGCAAGACCATAATATATAAAATGTGAGTAAGGCAAATGTATTGTTACAGAGCCCATGTAAGTATGCTACTAATAGCCAGCAGGGCCCAGAGTCAAAGCAGGCTTAGAATTGGTACTGTGTAGCTGGTACAGCTGAACGGAGGAGCAATAAGTGTACCTGAAGCTAGAGTGCTGAAGTAAGGAAAAGTAGGGAAAAAATAACTGAGAAGTCATACCTTGGATGGAAACAGGAGTGCATAACCGCAACCTCACAGCCAAGTATCCAGCAATTGTGGCGCCTTGGTAAGAAGTGAGTGGGGCTGGTTAATAAAGTGTGAGGAATCCAATCAGCTGGCATCAGGATGAGGCACAGCTGTGTTGTAAACAGCGTAGGCAGAGACGTGCTATATTGACCCCCCGAGGCGGGGGTGCGCGGCGCCGCCCCAACCGCGCGTGCGCGAACGTCACGGCGTTTGGAGCAGCGTCGCGCACACCCGCCCCACCGGCCCGGAAGTGCCACTCCGGCGGACTGCGCATGCCCGCTGGAGTGGCAACATGGAGGCAGTGGGCGTGGGATGGAGAAACGCCCAGGTACCTCCCTAAGGGCCGCCCAAGGAAATCTTGTGGCGGCTTTCCGTGCCGGGCAGCCGCTCTGGTCACCCGCGCCTCGGGGGGGCGGGGGAAGGGAGGTTGTGCCACAGTAGATAACACAGAAAAAAACATATGAGAAGTCGCATACCAGGAAGATCAAGTAGCTAATACTCGATCATACATGTCTGTATTTCTCCCAGCGTGCAGGGGCCGCCTACACCAAAACAAGTTAGTTGCTGGCAGAGTAAGAGGGAGCTTAAATAATACTGAAAAGGGAGGGTAAGGGGAAAGGAAGGGGGGAGGGGGGAGCATGTATATGACAGACGTACAGCTTGGTGTACAAAAGTAGTCAGAACCAAGAAAACCAACAGCTACAACAAATGAATAAATTGTAGAAAAACCAAAAGTATATTTTAAGGTGACCGTGACCCTATTTTTCCATACCTCCGGAGTTGAAGCCTTGTAGGAAGGGTTTAAAACAAACCGCTTCATTGAGGCCTGGGGGTATGGTGGCCTTGAGCAGGTGGATCCATTTGAGTTCTCTCTGGAGTAGGATTTTATTCCAGTCACCCCCTCTGGGGCTAGGGTGTATGCGGTCCAAAATTAAAAATTTGATGGAGGGAAATTTGCCTCCATGTACCAAGGATACATGTCGGCCGAGGGGTAGGTCAGGGTTCGCTGTTTTCATAGCCACAATATGCCTGTAGGCTCGTCGCCAGAGCTCAAGTTTAGTCTTTCCTATATAGAAGCAACCGCAGTTGCACTGGAGTAGATAAACCACTCCAGTAGTTCTGCAGTTTGCAAAATGTCTAGGAAAGAAAGGTTTTCCGTTTGGGAGAGTAGGGTTTTTTTGGGTAAGCATGTAACCACAATAGTGGCATGAGCCACAGGCAAAAGTGCCCCTATATTTGCAGTGGATTGTCGATGGTCTGAACTCACTTTTGGTGATCTGGTCACCAATGGAGGTAGCTCTTCTAAAGGTGAAATAGGGCTTTTCTGGAACTAGATGGCCTAGACTGGGGTCTAGGGCCAGTAAGTGCCAATATTTTTCGATTATTGTTTTAGTTTGGCGATGTTGTTGATGATATGTTGTAATGATACTGAGTGGGTGAGAATCTTTTTGTTGTTTAGTAGAATGGAGGAGTGTTTGTCTGGGTTTGTTATTGGCTTTACGAAAAGCTCTTTTAAGGGATTTGTGGGAATAGCCACGTAGTAGCAATCTGTCTCGGAGGGCAGCAGCTTCTATAAGGAAGTTACTGTTGTCTGTACAGTTGCGCTTGATCCTGATGTACTGGGAGTAGGGGATGGAGTCAATTAGGGGTTTGGGGTGGAAGCTAGCAGCGTGCAATATGGTATTGCAGGCAGTACTTTTCCTGAACAACTTGGTGGAAAGTTTCCCCTGTCCATCCTTGAAAATCTCAATATCCAGAAAAGTTACATGGGTATTATCAAAGACATGGTAAATGTCAGATTAAAATCATTCTTATTCATCCGAAGTATAAACTGCTCGAGTACATCCGAGGGACCCTCCCACACGACAAGAATGTCGTCTATGTATCGATACCACGTTTGAATGTGGTTGGTATACTGAGTAAGGTTCTCATCTGAGAAAAGGGCTTTCTCCCACTCCCCCAGGTACAGGTTAGCATACGATGGGGCACAACATGTCCCCATCGCCACTCCCTGCACCTGGAGGTAGTGAGAGCAGAGAAAGGTAAAAACATTGTGGGTGAGGATGTACTCGAGCAGCTCAATGATGAATTCATTGTAACTAGAAACAGAATGCAATTCCCTCTGAAGTATATGTCTAATTGCTGCCAAACCCAATACATGTGGAATGGAGCTATAAAGTGTCTCCACGTCAATAGTGACAAGTAGAGCCTGATCCGAGATAGAGAGGTGGTCCAAGATTTGTAACAAATGGCTAGTGTCCTTTACATAGGATGCTAGAGATACCACGAGGGGTCTGAGGTGTTCATCAATAAGTTTGCTGGCATTTTCGCTTATTGAGCCCACACCGGAAATAATCGGCCTGCCCGGTGGGTCTCTGAGATTCTTGTGCACTTTGGGAAGTGCATAAAACGTAGGGGTCTTGGGAAAATTATTTCTTACAAAAGTCCAGGTAGCCTTACTAATAGTGTGGTTAAGGAAAGCAGAGTCGACCAATGCGTAAAATTCTTTATTATACTTCTCAACAATGGAGGCCGGCATGCGACGATACCAGTCTGCATTGTTGAGAATTTTGCTGCACATCTTAATGTAGTGGTTGTTGTCCAACACCACAACATTCCCACCCTTATCAGAGGGTTTTATGGTAATAGTATCATTAGCCTTTAGGGAGTTAAGTGCCTCTAGTTCTTTTGGGTTCAGGTTGAGGGGTTCCTGTTTCGTTCTCAATTTCTCCAGATCATTATTGACCAGTTTGAGGAAGGTTGCTGCATTCGGACATGTGCTCGGTGGTGGGCACAGGTCCGATTTTTTCTTTAGTTTGGAAGTACCCGGGTGAGGGTAAACGTCTGGGTCGTCTATTTGTTGAAGGATGCGTGAAAGGTCAATCTGATCTATCAGATCAGATGTATCGCTCTCCTCCAATAGCGCAACAAGCTGGTCCAGAGCTCGATTTTCCTGAGGGGTAACGGTAATTTTGGTATCCTGTTTCTGATAGAGTTTCCTGAGAATTAGTTTCCGGATAAAGAGTTGGAGATCTTTATAAAACTCGAATTTGTCTAGTCTATGATCTGGACAGAAATTCAATCCTTTTTTCAGGATGGAAATTTCATTGATGGTTAGGGGATGGGAGGATAGATTGATAATACTCAAATCATTATCCAGATCTGTGCAAGTGTTGGGGGGAGAATTTACAGTGTCAATTGTGTGTAGGTGTTGAGGTTTGGTGGGGGTGGTTTTAGGCCAGCCAACACTAGATCTAAAAAAGAAGAGTCATTGCGGCTGGGCTCATGTACATTACTAGTGTTTTGAGAGGGGAGGGGTGGGTGTGCCTGTGTAGAGTTATTGGACGGAGGTCCTTTCGTGGTATTGTCGGAGTGTGCAGTGGGAGGGGGGTTGGACTTCTTTTCTGCACTAGATTTTTTAGACTTCTGGTCTGGAGTGGAATCGCCAGAAAGTTGGCGTTTAGTGCCAAAGGAGGGTTTGGCTTTCGGGATAATAAGTGGGGGAATATGTGATGAAGATTTATTGGGAGGGGGATTTTGAGGTGTATGGTAATTCCTGGTTGTCCTATTGTTCTGGTTCCATTTATAGGCCTTTCCGGCCTCAAATGCATTTTTGTCCCTGTGGAATTTGGAATTTTTCTTAATCAAAATATTTTTGTTAAAGGATTCAAGGTGAATTTTGAGGTTGTTGGGTCAATCTTGTCTTGCATACACACGGTCACACAAACGTTGGCCAACATTTCCGAACGTGGGAACGCGGTGACGTACAACGAGCCAAGAAAAAGGAAGTTCAATAGCCAGTGCGGCTCCTTCTGCATGATTCCGAGCATGCGTGAACTTTTGAGCAACGGACTTGTGTACACATGATCGGACTTTCGGACAACAAGTTTTGTTGGCGGAAAATTTGAGAACCTGCTATCAAACATTTGTTGGCGGAAAGTCCGACAGCAAATGTTCGGTGGAGCATACACACAGTTGGACTTTCCGACAACAAGCTCACATCCAACATTTCCCGTCAGAAAATCCGACCGTGTGTACGCAGCATAAGGGTAACTTACCATTTTTACTTTACTATTATATTATTTTTTAACACTGAAAAAGCAATTAAATGTCACATTCTCTAGCAACCAATCAGATTAAACTTTTAATAGAAAAATACATTTGCTACAAATGAACAAATTGGACTGAGTGGATTGGGGTCTAATCAGTATTGGGTTGATGAACAGATAGTAGATGACTGAAAATGTTGGCCAACCTGCTAGACTTGGCCTCTTTTTTTTTTTACCTATATTTAAAATTTGCACTGAGAAAGTATAACGGCTGCCATCACTGGACATGTGCAGAATTTAAAATTTTGTTTCGTTTAGTCTTGGATGGATTCGTTAAGTTAAAAATTTTGTTTAGTTACATTCATTATGTTAGAATGATTTGTTTTCGGAATTCATTTAGTTTTCAGTTCATTTTTCTAGTTTTTGATTCGATTTGAGGTGGCAGTTTTATTAGGCAAGTTACAGTGCCTTAAAAAAGTTTTCATACCCCTTGATATTTTCTTTTTTTTTTTTTGTAATTCTTTATTTCTTTCAAATACATCACATGGTAATCCACAGATACAGATGTAACAAAAGTCAGCATATACATAAATGATTAAGCCGTAGGCCTGTCACATAAAGGGTTATAGATCGAACCAGAGGCGGCAATCCAACAGACCCCTTAATTATACATTCAGTGTAGCGTATGGAGAGTTATAACCTTATGGTGGGGTAGTCTGAAAGCCCAGCCTGAGATAAACAAAAAGAAATGGGAGTTTCTCAGATATCAACTTAAAACCCCGTTTGAGTCTATATAGCAACCAAGACTGATTAGTGATAATAAAATTAAAAATTTCCCAGCTGGCCGGGAGGGAAACCCCCCAAGCGACCAGTTGAGTCCAGTCGTGGGAGCACTGATAGGCAATGTGTACCAAGATATGCTCATTATCTGACTAAGCTTTCCCCACAACTGGAGGGGATGAGGGGGAGACAGAGGGGGGGGGTAGAAAAGGGGGGGGGGAGGGAGGGAGAAAGGGGAAGAGATTGCAGCGGCGGTGGCGCCCCCCGGCCAGGCAGGCAGCCCAGTCCTCGGAATCATTCAGCGTGAGCCATCTCCTGGAGGTATGGGTCAGAGTAAGTAAAGTGTTGCCAAGGTCTCCAAGTCTCCCGAAAGGCCTCCTCCCTGTCGTACAGCGTGGCAGTTAGATCTTCCATGTCTCGAAGTTCGTTCACTTTAGCATACCACTGCATTTTTGTAGGTGGGAACTCCGACCTCCAACATAAGGGTATACATGCCTTGGCTGCATTCAATAATTGAATGGTTAGAGAGGCTTTGTATTTCTTGATCGGACATTTAGAGAGGTGCAGCAAACAGGCCCCAGGGTCCCCCTCCAAAGCAACACCAGTCAGGTGTTCAACTGTGCGTGCCACCTCCAGCCAGTAAGGTTTGATTTTGGGACAGTCCCAGAAAACGTGGAGCATCGTTTCCCTCTCCCTCCCCACATCGCCAACACAAGCCCGAGACCTGCGGGAAAAAACGGTGCAGGGTAGAAGGTACCCTGTACCATCTAGTCACTACCTTATAGCACGTCTCTTGTACCCTGGTGGCCAGGGATGACTTCTGGGCAAAATGTAGGATCTTCCCTCTTTGGGATTCGGTGAATTGTACGCCTAGTTCTTCTTCCCACTTAGAGAGAAAGGGGGGTACGAATCCTTCTGTTGGTGATATCAGTGAGGAATAGATCAGTGATAGACAGTGGCGGGTCGGTTCTTTATGATGACAGATTTGTTCCAGCTCTGTGAGCTTGCGCGATATGCCCAGAGTCCGTGCGCAACGGCGTAAGAAATTGCGAAGTTGGAGGCCGCTCAAAAAGTCTAGTGGAGGGTCAGAACCTGCCAACCCGGCGTCCGCCGTAAGCTGGCCAGTCGGGCCTAGAAAATCGTGGAGGTGCGGCCAGCTGCCCTCCCTCGTCAGGTGACGGAATACAGGACCCCCGCAACCGGGTGGAAAATCAGGGTTGCCCGGGATTGGCACCATAGGTGAGGGTATGGGGGATATCGAGGAATGCTTGAAAGCATCTCTCGCCACCTGGATCGTGCTTCCAAGAGTGGGGTGTGCAGCGATGACCCTCGGTAAGGGAGTGGTGGTCCAAGGCCAGCACTTGGCCGTGCCTTCGGAGTCCTCGAACTCCATCGTCACCCACTGCTTTGCCTCCGCATGACAGTGCCAATCCACTACCCTGGTGAGGTGGGTTGCCCTATAGTACGCTTTCACATCGGGGAGACCGATCCCTCCTTTGTGCTTTGCTATGTGGAGAAGTTGCAGTTTAATACGTGGCTTTCGGTGTGACCAGATGAAGTCACGGAACAGTGAGTGAATCCGTTTGAAGAAGGGGGGAGGGAGACGAATGGGGAGGGCCTGTAGCAAATAGAGCACCCTTGACATGGCTGTCATCTTGATGGCATTACATCGACCAAACCATGTCAAAGTCAGGGCATGCCAGTGAAACAAGTCTGTCTTGAGGCGAAGGAGTAGAGGAGCAAAATTCGCCTGATATAAATTGGCAGGGTCGGGGGTAATGTAAACTCCCAAATATGGGATAGTATCGGTTGCCCAATGTAACTGATATTCTGCGCGCAAACGGCGTACTATGTCTGTGCCCACCGTGATATTAAGTAGGGAGGATTTTGTTAAGTTAATTCTGAATTGGGAGAGATCTCCGTAGATTCGGAGGGAGTGGAGTAGATTAGGGAGTGATGCCAGTGGGTCCGACAGGAAAAAGATGAGGTCATCGGCGAAAGCGGCTACCTTATGCGACCCGGAGGGTTTGTGATAACCGACGATGCCCGAGTCCGCCCTTATCCTGCAAAGGAAGGGCTCCAACGTGAGTATAAAGATAAGCGGAGACAGAGGACAACCCTGTCGGGTGCCATTGCGTATAGAGAAGTAGCTCGACCTTGTTTCGTTTACCTTAACTGCTGCTGTAGGATGCGAGTAGAGGGAAAGTATCCAGCTGAGCATTGATGAGCGGAGACCGATATGTTCCAGGGTGGCCTGTATGAAGGACCAATCCACACGGTCGAAAGCCTTCTCCGCGTCCGTAGATAGCAGGAGAAGGGGTCGCCGTGATGTCCTGGCTGCGTGAATCAAATTGATTACCCTGATGGTGTTATCGCGGGGTTCTCGTAATGGCACAAAACCTGCCTGGTCCTTATGGATCAAGTTCGGCATATGCAGAATTAGCCTATTAGCCAGTATCTTGGCAAACAATTTCAGGTCGGTGTTCAGGAGAGCTATCGGCCGGTAGCTTCCACACTGCAAGGGGTCCTTCCCCTCTTTAGGGATAAGGGAAATGTAGGCCCTTAAGGTGTCAATGGGAAAGGAGTTGCCCTCTGTGATCGAGTTGAGTGCAGATATCAGGGGATTAGACAGCGTCTCAAAGAATGTCTTATAGTACGCCCGGGTAAACCCGTCTGGGCCTGGGGCCTTCTTAGGCTTTGAGTTCGCTAGCGCTACACCCAGTTCCTCTAAAGTGATGGGTTCCTCTAACTCTTCCTGGACCTCAGTCGGGAGTGAGGGCATACCCGACATGGTGATGTAGGACCGGGAGGTAAATCCCCCAGCAGAATTAGGGTCCTCCGACGGTCGCCCATCAAGGTTGTAAAGGCCTTCATAGAAGGATCGAAACTCCGCCGCAATGTCAGAGGATGTAGTCATCTTACGACCAGAGGATGACAGGATGTGTGAGATATAGGTTTTGGTGCGTGGGCCACGTAGTGCTCTGGCTAGAAGCGAGCCAGGTTTATTGGAGTACTCGTACATCGTCTGGCGCGCCCATGCCAATTTTTGTTTCGTTTTATGGAACAAGAGTACACGAAGCTCCTCGCGGGCTTTAAGAAGGTCATGGTGGGTGGAACGGGCAAGACTGGCCTTATGGGCACCCTCCAGAATACGGATCTGGGCGAAAAGTTCATCAATGCGACGAGTTCTTTCTCGTTTAAGGCGGGCCCCTATACTAATTAAAGTGCCCCTAATAACTGTCTTATGAGCCTCCCAAACCATTAAAGGGTTGGGAACTGAGGCTTCATTGACAGCGAAGTATTCCCTCAACTTGGTCTGTATTTCTGAGCAAGTCTCTTCCGATTGTAACAAGGCTTCATTAAGCCTCCAGGAGGGTGGGGTCCGGGTCATTGGACCCAGCTGGAGAGTCATATGAATCGGTGCATGGTCCGAGAAGGAAATGACATCTATGGAGGTATTCACTACCCTAGCTATATCTTTATGTGTGATCAGCAAATAGTCCAGTCTCGAGTATGAGTGGTGGGCTGGAGAGAAGTACGTATAGTCCCTATCTTGAGGACGCGACAGGCGCCAGGGGTCTATTAGGCGCAGAGCATGGAGGTCTGCCTTCAGTCTCTTGAGGCGTGTATAAGGTAGATGGGATGAGCCGCGTGAGGCATCTAGCAAAGGATCCATTGTGAAGTTAAGATCCCCCCCGAAGACAAGCACCCCCTCCGAAAACTCCAGTAACTGCGGTAGCAGTTTCCGCAGGAATTGTGGGTGGTCTATATTGGGGAAGTATACATTGGCGAAGGTAACCTGCACATCGGACACCCTTCCCTTTAGGAGGAGAAAGCGACCCTGGGGATCCACCCGCTGCGCCCCGAAGACCCATGGAACCGATTTTGCTACAAGGATGCTGACCCCCTTAGATTTGGAGATGGGCGATATGCTGTGGTATGCCGTCGGGAACGTTCCATTAGTCAATTTAGGAATACGATCACCATGGAAGTGCGTTTCCTGTAAGAAAGCAATTTGGGTTTTGCCTTTACGCAAATCAGTTAATAGCTGGGAGCGTTTTTCTGGTACATTGAGACCACGTACATTGCGGGTGGTGACCTTTAGGAGACCCATAGCGTCGGCTATTAGTCCGGTAAGCAAGGACAATAATGTGGTGTAGATAATCTTCTCCAGTGTCCGTCCCCACCTAACCAGGGGGCAACACCACCGACAGACAGAAAAGGGACACTAGGGGGGGGTGGGGAAAAAAAAAGGGGGGGGAGCAAGCAGAGGGGTAGAGGAGGGGGTAACGGGCAAGAAAAGGAGGGGGGAAGGGGGGGACGGGGGTTGGGGAAAAAGCAATCTATTAAGACAGTTACTCTCTGGTCCTCCGATTAGCACTAAGAAGTCCAATCGGGTGACCGCCCTAACTGGGGGTGAACAGAGCGGTGAGGATTATTGGTCAGAGAATTCAATGACCAAAAATTAAACAAAAATAGAAGTCATTGAAAAGGGAGATGCACTAGGTAGGGTTATGGGAACCAATAAATACAGATAGAATGGTAGAACCAACTTAACATTAGGTATGGTCGAGTGAACATGAAGTAAACATACCATAAACAGATACCAGTCCGTTGTAACCACAAGGCGTTGCTGCATCGGGAGGAGGGCTCTGTGGTTCAGGGACCCGACTTAGGTCATGGAGGTCAGTAGGTGGAACCTGTCGGAGTTTTCTACGTCCCTTCCCCCCGATGCCTCAAGACCGGGACACCATTTTCCTGGATAGTAAACATCTGCAGCAATTGAATGTAGGAAATAAGGTTAGGTGGGCTATATATAAAAGACAAATAAAAGGAAAAATAACATTGGCAGCAAAAATGCTGCAACAACCTGAAGAGCATCTTTACTATCTAAAGCCCATCTGAGTCTGCTGCAGATAAAATACTCAGGTCAACTCTTAATGCAATCTGGCTATCTGAGGTGCACAACATTCCCCCCCCTCCCCACCAAGGTAGTCCCCAAATACACAGAGGATGAGTAAAAATAAAAAAGAAAAAATGAAAATAAAAGAAAAAACAGGCACTCAAGGTGAATGCAAAAAAGGTGGAGAAACGTCCTCCTCTGTTGCGGCTTAAGTTCACCGGCTATTTTCAAATCCTGTCCATAGGACAACAAAAAAGGGGAAAAATGAAAAATGATAGATGTCCTCTCTTAGGTTTGACAGGGGTCTTGGTGGTTGACGGGGCAGTTTCAAAGAAAGTCATAGAAGAAGTACCATTAGAAGTAGAAACTGCCTAGAGGGAATACTGCACATCCTTACCAGACCGTGCGGAAGAAGAGGCGGTCAATCTTCAGATGTCGTTGGATGTGGTCTGTAAGCGTCTCGATTGGGCGGACGGGAACGTGGTCGTCTGATCCTCTGTTGCCTGGGCAGAGCTGGATTTGAGGTGTCCTGAGACAGTAGGTAGTCGAACCAGTTAGGTACACTGACAGCAGGTTTGGCAATGAATTGGAAGAGGTCCGGCAGCTGATCTGGCGTGCGGAGGTGAAACTCTGAGCCTTAGTTCCGGACAATAAGGTGAAAGGGATGACCCCAGCGGTATGTGGCTTCGGCTTCCCGTATCACCTCCAGCAATGGTCGCAGCAGACCTCTCATAACACGGGTCTGTCTGGATACATCGGGGTAGATCCGTACGGGCGCTCCATCAAAGTCAATCGTGCCCTTCTCCCACGCCAGACGCAGGATCTCCTCCTTAATTGTAAAAAAGTGCACCCTGCACAGAACATCACGGGGGAGATCTTGGTCTGCTGGGGCCCGCTGCGCTGTGGGGGGGGGCCCGGGGCCCGGGTACACGGTGAACCCTATCCAGCTCCAGGTCTGCGGTAGGTGGCTTACCCAGAACCTGGTTTAGGATCGCCACGACAGTAGAGCGGAGATCTGGGCCCATAGTAGCCTCCGGGATACCTCTGAGGCGTAGATTGTTCCTCCTACTCCTGTTTTCGCCATCATCGATCCGCAGGTGGGCATCCACAAGATGGCGGCGGTAAACTTTATGCTCCTGCTCTAGGGAGGTGATGCGTGCGTCTGTGGTTGTCTGCGAGGCCTCCAGCACAGTCACCCTTTCCTCTACCGTATCCACCTGCTGTTTTAAGTCATGCAGTTCATTTGTAAGTGCATTAACTATGGAGGTTGCCATAGCATTGAGATCTTGCTTTGTAGGTAGGCCTGAGACTATGCCTTTCAGGGATTCCTCCAGGAGGCTGTTCGTTCCCCCTATGCTCTCAGATGGCAATTGTGAGTTCAAAAAGGGAATGGCAGGGGATTGTATGGGAGAGTGAGACCTAGGGGGGAGAGGGGGGAAATCTTCCTCTGCTGCTACAGTGTCCGTCTGTCCCCCCTTCTTACTTGCTGTTACAGCGGTGCCTCCCGGCGGGACTCGTGGCGGCGCCATCTTGCCTCGTGCGGCCGGTGAAGAAAGCTGGTGTTGCCGCAGGAAATAGTGAGAAATCTCGGGTCCCCTCCATTCCTCACTGGCCGGCGGGTGTTTACGATCCCCTGGCATGAGAAGCTGGCTCGTCTGAGCGGTTATATGGTAGGTTCTCGGCCCGTTCTAGTGCAGAGCTCCGGTCTGAGCGTCCTCACGCTTCCATGGTTTAGCCACGCCCCACCCCTTGATATATTCCACATTTTGTCATGTTACAACCAAAAGTGTAAATGTATTTTATTTGGATTTTATGTGATAAACCAACACAAAGTGGCACATAATTGTGAAGTGGAAGGAAAGTGATAAATGGTTTTCATTTTTTTTTTACAAACAAATATGTGAAAAGTGAGGCATGCATTTTCATTCAGCCCCCCTGATTGAATACATTGTATAACCATGGGTAGTGTGGGCTAGTGACAAAGTCAACAGAGGCACCAACATCCCTGAATAAGATATATATGCAGGAAGGTTTTTTATGTGGGATTTTTGGCAGTGCCTTAACACAAATAGTACCTCAAAGTTGTTTAAAATTTAACACATTTTATTAATACATAATTTAAAAAAAAATGTATGACATAAAACAATTAGCAGATTAACATTTTATCACGTTGTGGAAGGCATATCAAAGGTAAGTGATGATATGTTATTATCCCAACATGTTTCGCCCAGAAGGGCTTCCTCGGGGGGATTGGTTCAAACAATCATCACTATTCAAAAAAGAAAGAGAAAAAAAATACCAAAACAGTAGAGAACAATATGAAAAGGTAAAACCAAGAAAAACTTTGTAGAACCACCTTTCGCTGCAATTACAGCTGCAAGTCTTTTTGGGTATGTCTCTACCAACTTAGTACATCTAGAGAGTGACATTTCTGCCCATTCTTCTTTGCAAAATAGCTCAAGCTATGTCTGATTGGATGGAGAGCGTCTGTGAACAGCAATTTGTAAGTCTTGCCACAGATTCTTAGTGGGATTCAGGTCTGGACTTTGATTGGGCCATTCTAAAACATGAATATGCTTTGATCTAAGCCATTCCATTGTAGCTCTGGCTGTATGTTTAGAGTCGTTGTTATACTGGTAGGTGAACCTCCGCCCCAGTCTCAAGTCTTTTGCAGACTCTAACAGGTTTTTTTCTAAGATTGCTCTGTATTTGGCTTCATCCATCTTCCCATCAACTCTGACCAGCTTCCCTGTCCCTGCTGAAGAAAAGCATCCCCACAACACGATGTTGCCACAACCATGTTTCACGGTGGGGATGGTGTGTTCAGGATGATGTGCGGTGTTTAGTTTTCCATCACACATAGCGTTTTGCTTTTAGACCAAAAAGTTAAATTTTGGTCTCATCTGGCCAGAGGAAGCCTTTTCTAAAGATGATGCACAAGAAAGCCCGCAAACAGTTTTCTGAAGACAAGCAGACTAAGGACATGGATTACTGGAATCATGTCCTGTGGTCTGATGAGACCAAGATAAACTTATTTGGTTCAAATGGTGTCAAGCGTGTGTGGTGGCAACCAGGTGAGGATTACAAAGACAAGTGTGTCATGCGTACAGTCAAGCATTGTGGTGGGAGTGTCATGGTCTGGGGCTGCATGAGTGCTGCCAACACTGGGGAGCTATAGTTCATTGAGGGAACCATGAATGCCAACATGTACTGTACCATACTAAAGCAGAGCATGATCCCCTCCCTTCGGAGTCTGGGCCACAGGGCAGTATTCCAACATGATAACAACCCCAAACACACCTCCAAGACAACCACTGCCTTGCTAAACAAGCTGAGGGTAAAGTTGATGGACTGGCCAAGCATGTCTCCAGACCTAAACCCTATTGAGCATCTGCGGGGCATCCTCAAATGAAAGGTGGAGGAGCTCAAGGTCACTAACAACCACCAGCTCCGTCATGTCGTTATGGAGGAGTGGGAGAGGACACCAGTGGAAACCTGTGAAGCTCTGGTGAATTCCCTACCCAAGAGGGTTAAATCAGTGCTTGAAAATAATGGTTGCCACACAAAATATTGACACTTTGGGCCCAATTTAGACATTTTCACTTAAGGGTGTACTCACTTTTGTTGCCAGCGGTTTAGACATTAATGGCTGTGTGAAAGTAGGTTAAGAAATCCGCGCTCTGGACAGTAAAAGGACTGCTGCCTTTCCCTAATTAGTTCCCTAAGAGGATATATGTAAGGAGTGGTTGGGAAAATTGGCGCTGCCCTATTAACAATATTTAATTAATTAAAGATGTAGAAAACATTAAATCAAGCAATATCTAAGTGAGATATACAAATAAGAAACTGTATGCTAAATCCATACGTGAAAATGACTAAGATCTATAAAAGAGCTACCATATGTGTAAAGGTGAAAATAAATGAAGATAAAAATAAAAATAAGAATAAAAAAATTATGTGTACAATCCTTGTGTATTAGAAAAAGTGAAAGTAAGTGGCGTATATTATTAGAAATATATTAAAAAATATGTAAAAAATATGTATGGAAGGTAATAACCCCAAAGATCTAAAGTATTGTGACAGTGTAATGCCCCCTGTGACACCAACAATAGTGAACAACTCTAGTTGATATTAAGTACCAGTACAGTATCATGTGTGTGACCTCCCATATATACTAGTTTAAAAATGATCAGTAAAACTGACCTCTGTGCTACCATAAAATCGCAGTGAGACTCATGTGATATAAAAACAAAATCTATACAAACAACTGTGTATGTATGTAAGTAAGCATTTGTTAGTAAGGCTCTAGCATATAACCATATATGTTAAACAATCTCCAAGAGTCTCTATGGGGAATAGAAATAAAGAACAAAGTCCAATCAATGTGCAGTTCATGGATGCCAGGGACAATAAACAGTGACTTCCGTGCTCATATCAGCTGGTGACTTGAAGTGCTCCCCCCCGTGCTCCCCCACTCACCAGAGTCAATCACCCCCACAGGGATACCGAGCGAAGGAGTGGGTGTCTTGGGGTGGATGTTTCCGACAAAATACTGCTTGCGTTCCTCTGCTCCATGGGATCACTCCAGTGATTCAGTTTAAAATTTCAACCATGCGTTCCAGGGCTGGGATCCTCCACAACTTTACACCACCAATCTGTTTTATCCTCCACCGTAAAGAAAGAAAGAAACAGGGGGCTTCCGTGGTGAAGTATGTCCAGTTTATTGAAAATATACAAATATTTAAAACCGTAGATCCAGTGCAAACACGGCTGCAGACAAGGATGAGACTAGGAAGCGAATCCGAGTGTGCGTCCCACCTTGCGTTCCAGCCTGTTCTTCCGGGTATGACGTGTGAGCGTGACTCCGACTTACGCGTTTCGTCATAGGACGTTCTCAAAGACGGTCATGTCATTAATGGCTGTGTGTTGAGTTATTTTGAAGGGACAGCAAATTTACACTGTTATACAAGCTGTACACTCACTACTTTACATTGTAGCAAAAGTGTAATTTCTTCAGTGTTGTCACATGAAAAGATAGAATAAAATATTAACAAAATTGTGAACGGTCTACTCACTTTTGTGGGACACTATGTTGATCTGGACACAAATGATGCTAAAGTTATTCATTGACCAGAAATACTGACAGTTTGATTTCTGACACATTACTCTTCTTTGTACTAATAAAATTTATTCAGAATATGTGAATTGTACAAAGTTATAAAAGAAATATCTGACCTCAACATTTTGCTGCCTCTATGTACAGTACATTGCAAAGGTTTTAGGGAGGTGTGATGAAATAATGTAAAATACGAATACTTTAAAAATATATATTTCTTGTTTATTTTTATCAATTTAAAAAATGCAGAGCAAATGAACAGAAGAAAAATCCAAATTCTTTTAGGTACACTTGCACACAGTTTTTGAAGGAAACCAGCAATAGTAAGCAACATGTTTTGAATTTGTATTCAAATTAGTTTTCGACTTCGATTCAAATTCGAACAAAAGTTTGTTTTGTCATTATTTATTTTGGATTTGTTTAACTACTTACTGACTGACCGCCGTCGTTATACATCGGCTGCTTGAAGTGGAATATCGTTGTTATGGCAGCAGATAGCTGGTATCCTCTTCTACGGCGGACGGTCCTCTTTCAGATAAAAGTGTTCTCTGCAGGGGATTCGCCGCAAAATCAATTTTATGGGGGGCGGGAGAGGGCCTCCCTTCCGCCACGCTCCGGTGGTCTCCGCCACTTACCATATCTGTCAGTAGCAGCGGAGGAGATCGGGTCCTCTCCCCTCAACAGCCTGGAGCCAAGTGAGGGAAAGATGGCCCCCCACTTGGCTCCATACCAATGGATGACGGAAGAGACGTCAAACGTGTTTTTGCGATTCATCACATCACAACCTCCCTCTTCTTATATCACATTCTTACATCAGTGTGCTCAGTTCCCCCTGCACATCACAACCTTTTACATCACTGTCCCCCACTTCATGTCACAGTTTCCCTTTCACGGTGGTATCCTTTGCCCCCCTACAACCCCCCCTCCTCCCCGTGGTGTCCTCTGCTAGCTTTGCCCCCTTCACATTGCCAACACAGCAGTGTCTTCTGCCTCCTTTCACATCACCAGTCACCCCTCACAGCGGTGTCCCATTCACATCACCCCCCTCTCAGTGGTGCCCTCAGCAGTGTCCTCACAGCGGTGGCCCCTTTCTATCATACCCATACAGTGGTGTCTTCTACCCCCTTTCACAACACCCATCACAGAAAGACACAGTGTGCTTCTCTCTGCCTTCACTTCATTCCTCTCCCCCACAGTTATGTCCTCTTTCCCCTTCAGATTACCCCCACAGTGGTATCCTCTCTCCCTTCACAATAACCCCCCAGCCATGTCCTCTGCCCCCCTTCACATTACACAAGCTTACGTTTAGGCGACAGTAACTGTGCAGGGAGTGCGCAGCACGCACACTCTCAGCACAGGTGAGTAGGCAGCAATTCACGCAAATATGCCCAGCAGGCCTCACCCATTTCAGGCTGGCTGCAGAAAATGACAGGAGGGGGCGGAGACAAGACCAGTCACCCTGCACATGGAGAGAGAGCAGCAGTGACCGGTCTTTACTACAGGAAGTTTCTGTACAAAAGTAAAATTTCAGTTCGGATTACTGCACAGATCTGGAAGAAATACACCAAGCACAGCAAGACTCAAAAAAGAACACACATAACAAATCTATTTAGATAATATTTGCTGATCCTGGAGTTCATCTTTAGGTACAGTGACTATCTGAATGCAGATTTCTGTAACTTCAAGTAAATATAGTTGATGCATACCCGGTGAATTCAGAAATCAGGCTTGCAATGGGAGTGACTGCTCTATTATATAATAATTGGGGCGTGTGAGATATGCTTAGAACTGAAGGGGACAGGGTGAGTGTCACCAGTGTGGTAAATTTGCAGAACTGCAGACTATGAAAGGTGTGGTCACTCTCTTTTTGTTATGCAGTCGTATAGCACAGCAAGATGAGTGGATCACAAGAGTGTGTGCTTTACTTTAAAAACCTATTGGCAGGTAAAATACAGCTACCTGCAGTCTTCCATAGAAAGGTGCATCCTACGTGCTCATTGATGGAATATATTCAAGCTCTGACGCACAGAACCTGTCAGTAATCTGGGACAAGGAACGGTTCTGTAAGTTGTCTTCTTTCTGCAATATATTAAAAAGGTTCTTTTGTACTTCATTGATGTTCTGAGAACATGTTAGTGCTGGTACGAGCGCATGCTAAGCTTTGGGGATTACCTGCAATGCTCTCCTGCCAACTCCTGTTTTGTTTTCCTGTCATTAAAAGGAAAAAAAAAAAAAAACATTAACCACTTCTTTCCTCATATATCAGAGACAAATCTGGAGCCTTCAGGCAATGCTGTCTGGGAAAGATAGGCTAAAAAGCCCCCTTCAAAATGAGAAAATATTTCTTGATAAATGTCATTGCAAAGTCAATGTCACATTACTATTGCTAAATTTTAGAGGTGGTCCAATTGCTAGATAGGGCTGATGTTGCACCATATGGAAACACTTCTATCAGCAAAGTCAATCAGGACAGGCTTCCACATATCTTGATTATATGGCTCCCTCGCTGGCCTGGGACACTTCCAAATCTTCCTCACAAGAAGAGGAACAGTGAGGGAGCGTCATCTCACTGGTCCAAGTAATGAGGGAGTGACTATATTAAAATGGGAAAGTGGTTTGATAGTCATCCTGGCATTACAAAGGTGGTATAGGTAATGCTACACAAGACTGTTGGAAACTGCAAACTTACTAGAGAGGACTGTCAGAGACTTGGGTCCTGTTTCAGGACACAGCCGAAGACTGGGTAATATAAGAAAAATTAAAAATTGAAGCACCACTCCACTGGTAAAAAGGTTCAGATACAACTATATTCTACTAAAAGTCAAGGGGACTATCCAAAGAGTACCCAAAGCATATAAGGTGTATAAAAATGCCCTCTTCCTCAGGGCTTGAGATTAAAAACAATATGATTGGACTAGATGTGAGCTGGACCTTCAACAGTATTTCTTCCAGTGTGATTACAAGCACAGGACTTGTCACCAACTGATTTGACAGCAACCCTGCCAAACAGAGTCGGCTCTAGGCTTTGTGAGGCCTTAGGCAAAACCTAGACATGAGGCCCTACTCACGCTCCTAATGTGAAAAAAGAATTCAAGCGATTAAAAAAGTTAACCGTATAAATTGCATATATTAAGAGCTTTAAAGTGCTGGTGTCTGTGTCCTCTATCTCGGTGCTGGTGTCAGTGTTCTCTATCTTGGTGCTGGTGTCAGTGCTCTCTATCTCAGTGCTGGTGTCAGTGCTCTCTATCTCAATGCTGGTGTCAGTGCTCTCTATCTCAGTGCTGGTGTCAGTGCTCTCTATCTCAATGCTGGTGTCAGTGCTCTCTATCTCAGTGCTGGTGTCAGTGCTCTCTATCTCAATGCTGGTGTCAGTGCTCTCTATCTCAGTGCTGGTGTCAGTGCTCTCTATCTCAATGCTGGTGTCAGTGCTCTCTATCTCAGTGCTGGTGTCAGTGCTCTCTATCTCAATGCTGGTCTCAGTGCTCTCTATCTCAATGCTTGTGTCAGTGCTCTCTATCTCAGTGCTGGTGTCAGTGCTCTCTATCTCAATGCTGGTGTCAGTGCTCTCTATCCCAATGTTGGTGTCAGTGCTCTCTATCTCAATGCTGGTGTCAGTGCTATCTATCTCAGTGCTCTCTATCTCAGTGCTGGTGTCAGTGCTCTCTATCTTAGTGCTCTCTATCTCAATGCTGGTGTCAGTGCTCTCTATCTCAATGCTGGTGTCAGTGCTCTCTATCTCAATGCTGGTGTCAGTGCTCTCTATCTCAATGCTGGTGTCAGTGCTCTCTATCTCAATGCTGGTGTCAGTCCTATCTATCTCAGTGCTCTCTATCTCAGTGCTGGTGTCAGTGCTATCTAAGTGCTCGCTATCTCAATGCTGGTATCAGTGCTCTCTATCTCAATGCTGGTGTCAGTGCTCTCTATCTCGGTGCTGGTGTCAGTGCTCTCTATCTTAGTGCTCTCTATCTCAATGCTGGTGTCAGTGCTCTCTATCTCAGTGCTGGTGTCAGTGCTCTCTATCTCGGTGCTGGTGTCAGTGCTCACTATCTCGGTGCTGATGTCCATGCTCTCTATCTCGGTGCTGGTGTCAGTGATGGAGGTAACAGCAGAGAAGCCAATCAGCAGGCAGTGCCAGTGCAGGATGCAAAGTGCCCGGCCCACCATGGCTGAGGACCAGTACTGGACTGGACTGGGACCTCCTGACCTTGCAGTGGAGCCCTGCATAGGTGGGGGTAAGGGCAGGGCGGAGGGAGGGGCCAGGGGCTGTCAATCACAGGTTGGCACACTGGGACACGGGCACAGGACTGAGCTGCCCTGACTGTGGCACTGATAACCAGGAGGAAGGGAGTGGGGGGGATGGGGCAGGGGTGGATATAAAGGCCAGTGGCTGTGGCTGAGGGATGCTGGAGAAGTAGGGATGGGGGGCCTGGCTCTCTCTCATGCTGGTGGTCGCTGGCTGCAGAAAGGGGTCGTGGCATGGTAGCTGTGCCTCTCCCTACAGCTGGAGCCCCGAATCCTCCCCTCCTTGATTGACAGCCGCAGAAAGGGGTGGCCCGGACTTCAGCTCTTCTCTCCTACCTCCCCCTTCCATCGGCTCTATACAACCCTAGCAAGGCTTCCTCACCAACGCGACCCTCCTCTTCCCCTCTGCTTACCAGTCAGACGCCGGATGCCTCCTCTGGGTGTGCGGGGATTGCTCATCGCAGCATTCCAGTGGGGGTTGACAGGGGGAATCTGCATCTCCGGGAATATGTATTTGTATTATTTTGCTCCGGCTGCTGGAATGATTCTTCTCCCCTTCTTCTCCCCCAGACAACACAGTGCTGGCCCCACCTCCTGCCCAAGACACAGCCATAGCCCGTCCTCTCTCTCCACGGAGCTCACAGGCATTAACCCTCTGCTTGCCGGAGTGCAGCGCCGCCGCAGCGGCATTGTCAGCAGAGGCGGCTCTTCAATTAGGCAATTTAGGCGGTCGCGAGGCCCCCGTGAATGCGAGGCCTTAGGCGACCACCTAATTTGCCTAATTAGAGAGCCGCCTCTGCTGCCAAACTGTTGCCAAACCGTTGCCAAACCAGCTGCTGACAAGGCCTATGCTTGTAATGACACTGGAAGAAATAACATTAAAGGTCCAGTTCACTTCAAGACCATTCATATTGATTTCAATCTCAAGCCCTGATCCAGGTGTTTTAGTAGGTACTCTTTGGATTGCCCACTGATTTAGTTTTTACAAGCTAAAGAGACCATGGAGATCCCCTAGAGTGTAGAAGTAGTCTTCCCAGGCACCAGATCTCTTGCATCACCATCAATGTTTTAAGATAGCAATACTAATAAGATAACCTTACGGGTCAATCCCCAAAACCATGCTACGCTCAAGACTCACTCCTTTCATTATTCCCAATAAGACAATCTGGGTGCCGGATATCACAGTTCATCTCCACTCAATTTCAGAAATATAGAATATATAAGCCGAAACTCTTGTTACTTGTATTTAATGATTATCAAAAAAAAGACTGCATACAATCATGTCTCCAATTTCCCCTCCTAGCACAAATCTCCCCCTCCAAAATCACCCCTTTTAGCACAACCCCCCAAATTCCCTCTTCTAGCACAACCCCCCCAAATCACGCCCTCCTAGCACAACCCCCCAAATTTCCCCTCTTAGAACAAATCTTACCCCCCAATCACCCCCAAAATTCACTCTCCTAGCACAAATCCCCCCCCAATTTCCCCCCAGAACAAACATCACACTTCATCCCTTCTAGCACAAATCCTTCCCCCAATCTCTCTTTAACACCCCCACACTTTCCCATCCTAGCACAAATCCCCCCTCCCATATCATCCCTTCTAGCACAACCCCCCAAATTCCCTCTTCTAGCACAAATCATCTCCCCCCACTAATCCCCCAGCACAAATCACCCTTCCTAGCACATCCCCCCCAAATTACCCTTATTAGAACAAATCTTACCTTTCACCCCCCAAAATTCCCCCTCCCGACACAAACCACCCCCCAGATTTCACTTTTTAGCACAATAGCACAAATACCGTCCTAATCCTCCACCTAGAAGTAGCCATCTCCCTCCCCCTCCTAGTACAAATACTCGTACCTTCAGCACAAGTTACTTGTATCCCCTCATATCCCTCAAACACACAGACCTCAGATATAGCATGGCACATGGCTGTATGATGCTCTTCTTTCTAGGCTCCTCCTCATTTTGAAACATCAGAGCTGAGGAGTAGCCTAGGAAAAGCCAATATCTAAGCCTTTGCAGGCAGCTGGAATGGAATAGGATCACGGCTCGGGGACACTGCTGGATGTGAGATCAGGATTTAAAGAGTTTGTTTACCCGCCTCCTATCCAGATTCTTTGCTGGGAGGAGATGAGAGTGGGTAAGCAAACTTTAAAGTCCCCAATTTCACAGTCTGGATGCAAAAGCGCTACAGTGAAAGGAGGGAGAGCACATCTCACACCTCCTCTAAGCTCTCCTCTCCAGATTTGGCATATGTCATCCAGCACTAAGCTGACAGGAGAAGAGATGCCGCTGTCACTACTCCTGTCAGCTTGTAGTGGCATAAACTCTCCTAGCAGTGCCCCCTCCACTTCACATGCTACAGGCGCCTGGGGCAGCTTTCCCTTCTGCCCACCCCCCACAACCAACCCCCCTTGTCCTGGCCCTGCTTATCAGCATGTGGCTAAATCACGAACAGGGAAGTGACTTTTCCTTGCCCCCACCCCGTGTCTACAGGTGAATGTTTGGAGATTAAAAATAGTTAATTTACTTATAAGTTATCATGTTTTGGAACCTTTTGCCTGCTGGTCAGGTCAAGAGCATCATATGCATTTTAGATTGCATGCTGTTGCCACTATTTGAACTTTTTGATACAATATAAATATAAAAAGTTTACATAAGCCTAAATGCTTTTAGTTATCTACTGAAGCAGATACAATGAGCAAAGTGCAAAGCACAGGTTAGCTTTACAATTCTTTCTGAACTAATGGCATTCCTACATGATATCTTTGTTATGTGATGTTATAAAGTACATTGATTGACCTATTCAAGAAGATTAGTGCATCAATCAGAGCAGATTATGATATCCAGAATTTTTGTCATGCGTCGATGGCCGTAGTGCCAAACCTGTGGCACAAGTTCATTAAGCTGTGTTACAGAGAGGCTCATAAAACCAAAAACTATGTTAATTATATTATCTGTTTGTTGCATCGTATATGAAGTTTTATTTTGCACGTAGTTGAGCTTTATGTAAAGAAAGACAGTTGTCTGATTTTCAGTCTGCATGTATTTTATAAGTTTAGCCAAGAAACAAATAAAGGTAGTAGTAAAGGTATTATCTGATTGGTTTTCTCAATCTACTTTGATCAATTAGCCCACAAAGTATATTAACGTGTTACTAAACCCACAGCAGTAAAATCAGTCTCTATATGCAGTAAAGCATGCTTGCTATACTCACTATGGAATCTAAGGGGTTAACCCTGCACATTGTGTAAAAAGGCTGTTTGATCCTGTCTTCTCTGATCCTCCCCTTCTTCCACAGTCCCTGATCCATCTTCTGACAGTACAGAGCCTTGGTGGCACTCTGCCCATGCTCAGTTTGGTGTATATTGCTAGAGAGTTTTTTTTTCTTAAGAAGGTGCATGTGATTGGCACCGGGCCACTCAGCACTGTCCAGAGGGTCAGGGGTCCTTCAGCCTCATAGGACAGTCAAAGTAGAAAGAAAACTCCTCTTACAAGCTTTAACCGGACACTGATAGAAGTCACAAGACTACTATATACTGCTGATGGGAAAAGGTATTTATCAATTTATATTTATAAAAATCATTGCATTTCCATGTTTTGTGTACTGTGGGAGACCAGATATAGTGACTGCAGGGTCCTGGGTTTAGTAACATGTAAACTCAAATAATGAACTTGGACATGGCCAGCAGAATGGTTGGACTTTACATTGTAACGATTTGAAAGTGGGAGTGGTTGAGTAGTATAGCAAAAGACAATTGGCAGGGCTGTCACCAGTCTATATAAATCTGTGTGTTTTCAGCTCGCAGCAGGGCTTACAGTGATACTAAAGACACACTGCTTAATTTCCATTTTCCCTTCACTTTTTGTATGTGGATGATGGCACTGTAATTATTTTAATCAAAAAAAAAATCATCTAAGTACCTTTTTTCTAATCAATATACAGCTGTCACATGACCCAGAACTTTCCCAGCCTGTCTGCAGGGCATTATAAGCAGGAGGAGCGTCTAGTTCCCCAGGCATGAACCCCCTGGCTACACATGTGTGAACCCGGCCTTAAAATAACAGGAAAGTGAAGCCTCTATCAATCAGGAAGTAATATCCCACCCCATTGTGTTTAGCTGGTTAGTGGGCATGGAGGAGTGGGAGGGAGTGGGAGGGAGTGGGCTGTCATTTACCACTGTGAATACACCCACATGTGTGACTCTATAGTCACATGGGCTGCTCAGATGTTATAGGGAGAAAATGTGCAGCATAGAAACTCACTAAAAACTGAGCATGTGCAGAGCTGCCAACATTGCTCTGCAAAATTCCTAGCTGTTTTGGGGACATGGACAGAAGGTGGCGATAGAGAGCAGCAGGATCAACCAGGTTTTTTTGGCAGACTACAGAAAACAAATCTCATAGTGACTGAATGAGTATGAACAACATGTAATACACAATTTACTGACAGTTTTTTATGATGTGGGTTTAGTGACACTTTAAAATCTGAGCACATGTGT
Organism: Lithobates septentrionalis; assembly: GCA_037952835.1. Taxonomy (NCBI): domain Eukaryota; kingdom Metazoa; phylum Chordata; class Amphibia; order Anura; family Ranidae; genus Lithobates; species Lithobates septentrionalis. The sequence continues at coordinate 2,490,796 of JBBDGP010000292.1, forward strand.
GACTCTATAGTCACATGGGCTGCTCAGATGTTATAGGGAGAAAATGTGCAGCATAGAAACTCACTAAAAACTGAACATGTGCAGAGCTGCCAACATTGCTCTGCAAAATTCCTAGCTGTTTTGGGGACATGGACAGAAGGTGGCGATAGAGAGCAGCAGGATCAACCAGGTTTTTTTGCAGAATACAGAAAACAAATCTCATAGTGACTGAGTATGAACAACATGTAATACACAATTTACTGACAGTTTTTTATGATGTGGGTTTAGTGACACTTTAAAATCTGAGCACATCTGTGATAAATCAACACGTTGTCATCTGTACTTGCAGGGTCTATAGATTTGTACAGGAAATGTGCATTTCTTGCAGAGATGTATTCATTTATTTTTTTGCTTTGATATACACTTTACAATTTCAGTGAATGCTTTTTAGAATAATAAATTATTGTCACTCCAAGCTGGAAAACCCCTGTGACATGCTATAATAACAATATTTTTGGCGGCACATTCCTTTAAAGCTCGGTCGTGTTTGTCTAGCGCACGAGTTGCTACACATCACTTTCATTGCTGTACACGCCTATATTTCAAATAACATTTAGGAATTAGAGGCAAGTCGGAACTAAAGCACCGAGGTGGAAGTCTGCAGGGCGACGTTTTGTTTTAATAAGCAGGAATCTCCTATGTCACAAAGAAAAACATGTGTATTACTTTTAAGAGAAATCTGACATTTATAACAAATTTTTACTTTTGTAGAGTCTCCATCAGTATTGTGATTCATGGGAAAGCTATGACAAGCATAATCTCTGGAGTAATAGAGAGATTCCCCGCGCATTACCGTGAAAGCAGAAAAGTAGCAAGTGAGATAGTGATAGGCTGAGCTCTGTGTTTATCTTAGTTCACTAATGATAACCGAAGAATAGACACTGACATTAAGCATTCCAAGTTTTTGTTATTTAGCCAAAACAAGCAAAATCTCCTTTTTATCCAGGAAAAAAAGGACACATTTGCTACATCAATCAAGTTGTATGCTGTGATATTTTAGTTTTAATGAGTAATTGCTGAAAAGATTTTCATCATTAATATACTGTATGTAAGAAGAACTAAGAGAATAAGAAGTATAAAGCTTTGTGAAGCATACAAAGTTTTTGTGATGGACCCCGGTACTCAAAGAGGAGTAAGTCCATCGTATAGGCTTCCCTTGCCCAGTAACAGAACGATACAAGATCCTCGTTAGTCGGGACACAGTGTAGGGTGGTGAAAAACATCAAAACTGTTAATTGAAAACTCAGAGAATTTATAAACCACACAAAATCGCATAAAAGCTTGATCACATTATCATATGCAAAGGACACTATATACAGGAATATAATTAAAATAACTAAAGAACGACCAAATTAAACTATGCTAATTCACCTATAGAAACTAATAGCTAACAGTGATATAATTAACATGAGCTAATTAACTAGGCACTTAAACCTGCCTAGGTGACCAGACCATTCGGCACCTACAACCCTTAATACAAAGTACAGGGGGTCCCCTAGTTACAAACATCCAACTTACAAACGACTCCTACTTACAAACGGAGGGAGACAACAGGAAGTGAGAGGAAATCTACCCCTAGGAAGGGAAATTCACTCCTGTAAGAGATATTATGGGGAAAAGGTACTTCCACTGATGCTTTATCACCAAGGCTTGTTTCCAAAACAACCCACAATTTTCAAAATCCAATTGTCATTGGGACAGAAAGTGAGGTGAAATCTTCTGAAGAGGTGCACAGACAGCAGAACAAATGTTACAGGGGTGATAACCCTTCCCTATGCTATGCAAAAAGCTTAAAAATAGTTTTTTTGGCTGGAGCTACACTTAAAAAATGTACCTGTTCCGACTTACAAACAGATTCAACTTAAGAACAAACCTACAGTCCCTAACTTGTTTGTAACCCGGGGACCCCCTGTACTGTACAATATACATTATCACAAGTATAAACACATAGATGAGAAGCCAGACAGAAACAATAGGGGATCCAATTAACAATGGGAGGAAGACACTTAGAAGGTACACTATGGGAGAGACCTACTTACAATAAACACATTATGGCAGGCGACCCCAGTGGTTTGAACTGATTACATTAAAATCTACAGTCATTACTGGTTTGAGGCATAGAGGCCCCAAATATGTATTTGGACTATGGCTGAAACGATTAATCGATATTATCGGTAATAATCGATAATGAAAATCGCTGTCAACGATTTTCATTATAGATTAGTTGGTCCACACCTTCCTCCCTGTGCATCTGTTAAAATCCTCCTCCTGTGTCCCCCTGTGTACAAGGAGACGCCATATGTGACCAGGCACGTCCCCGCCTCTCCTCCTCGCTGAAGTCAGCTCCCCACTGATCTTCTCAGCCCCGCCCGCTGCTACCTCGAGGGAACAGAGAGAGGCAAGAAGCATCCGTGAGAGCTGAGCTGCACACAGTGAAAGGTAGCGGCTAATGTATACACTACAGTAACAACACAGTAGAACATTAATAATTCATTTCTATGACAAGTGCCCCATGAATGATCCTAAGTATTTCTGGGGGGGGGTGCCCCATCCGGGGGGTGGGTGGAATAGTGCCCCATCATTGGTTTTCCTGGGGGGGATAGTGCCCCATTGGTGTTCCGGGGAGGGGAGGGAATAGTGCCCCATTGGTTTACCGGGGGAAATAGTGCCCCATCATTAGTGTTCCCGGGAGGGGGGGAATAGTGCCCCATCATTGGTGTTTCTGGGAGGAATAGTGCCCCATTATTGGTGTTCCCGGGAGGAATAGTGCCCCACCACTGGTGTTCCCGGGAGGAATAGTACCCCATCATTGGTGTTCCCGGGAGGAATAGTACCCCACCATTGGTGTTCCCGGGAGGAATAGTGCCCCATCATTGGTGTTCCCGGGAGAAATAGTGCCCCATCATTGGTGTTTTATTCTGCAGTTTGAGTGTAACACTTTTTTTTACTGTTACTTTTAAATAAACGGAAAAATGGCATATTACGTTTTTTTATGATTTTATCCGATTAATCGAAAAAATAATCGCCTGATTAATCGATTATGAAAATAATCGTTAGTTGCAGCCCTAATTTGGACCCTCCAGTTCCCAGAATCTGTGTGTTTTGAGGAGATATGGACTTGAATCCCAACAGGACCACTCCAAGGGTCCTCTAGGCACACACCTCCCAAAGAGTAGTGTTCCCTTAAAAGCCAGGGCCCATAGTCAGTAGGCAAAAGGCCACCCCACAGTCCCCTCCAAAAGCCCCTGTCCTGGCTGGGTCTGTCACAGATATAAACTTAGGGCAGAAAACATACAGTTTAATTACAATTTTAGATCCACAATAGCTTGGATCCTCCATCTACGCTTTTGTTTACAATGCAGCCCAATTACTGGGCATAAAAGAGAAGAGTTATGCGCGTACACACGAGCGGAATGTCCGACAGAAAAAGTCAGACGGAAGCTTTTCATCGTATGTATGCCTCATCTGACTTTTTTTTTTAGAAAATTCTGACGGACCTAGAAATAGAACATGTTCTAAATATTTCCAACGGAACCAATTCCTATCGACGGACCAAAAACAACGCATGCTCTGAAGCAAGTACGAGATGGAAGCTATTGGCTACTGGCTATTGAACTTCCTTTTTCTAGTCCCGTCGTAAGTGTCGTACATCACCGCATTCTTGATGGTCGGACTTTGGTTTGACCATGTGTAGGCAAGACCGCTTGAATGGAATTCTGCCAGAGTTCTGTCAGAGAAACCTTCGGAGTTTATTCCAACGGCAAAACCGGTCGTGTGTACAGGGCATAAGACTCTTCATGAAAAGGCAAGAAGAAAGGAGTGGGAAGGGAGGGGGTGGAGGGGTAAGGCAGGTTGGGGGTAAGGGAAGGGTAGAAATGAGGTCGGTCAGAGTGTCACAGCACTCAAAACCATCTGCTTTTAACTAGGTGAATGCTAGATTGTCCATAGGGAATTGTCAAAGTCGCCAGGGAAATAGTGAGTTCCCAAGGGGACCAACCCTTTCTAAATTTCTTAGCCTTGTCATGAAGTACAGCCACCAGTTATTTTATTTGCTAAATACCATGCCATTTTTTGTTTGCCTTGTGTGACCATTGTGGCGCCAGACCACTAGGCTTTGACTGCTGTGAAAATGAAATGTGATTTTTAATTTTTTTTGTTACGTAGCGTTAACCGCTTCCTGACCAGCCGCTTCAGTTTTACTGTGGGAGAAAGGCAGGGGTGGGCGAAGTGGCGTTACCTTACTCCCTAGGCGGCCGTGACAATCTGATTTGTTTTAGAACCAATCAGTCTCCTGGCCCAGGCCAATTATTTCTGGCCTCGACCTGCGGATCAGTCCTGAAGAATGAAATCCTCCCCTGCCTGTGTAAGTGTAAACACAGGCAGGGGAAGTGATGTCAGCTTCCCTCGTGGAACTCTTTTTCTTTCCAGGGAGAGGAGAGAGGACATCCAAACGTGAGTTGCATCAACACTACAATGACACACAGTACACATAGGCACACATTTCACCCCCTGATCGCCTCCCCCCAGTTAACCCCTTCACTCCTCGTTACTGTGGCACCCAGTGCAGCTTTCATAATTTTCTTTGATCACTGTACTGGTGTCATTTGTGACACTAATCAGCGTTAGGTCTAGGGACCCTAATAAAGGTTTAACCCCTTGATCACTCCCTGTCACCAGTGATCACTGTATTAATGTTACGGGTGATGCTGGTTAGCTAGTTATTTTTTTATAGCGTCAGGGCATCCACCATATATTACCCAATAAAGGTTTAACCCCCTGATCACCCGGCAGGTGACATCAGTTAGGTTTTAGCGTCAGTCAGGGTCTGCATTGCCCCAGGCAGCCTCAGATTAGTGCCAGTAGCGCTAACACCCATGCACGTACCATACACATCCCTTAGTAGTAGTAGTATAGTGTCTGAACGGATCAATATCTTTGATCTGATCAGAACTATATTAGCGTCCTCAATAGTTTATGGTTCCCAAAAATGCAGCGTTAGTGGGATCATCCCAGATACCTGCTAGCACCTGCGTTTAGCCCCCCTGCCCAGCCCACCCAAGTGCAGTATCAATCGATCACTGTCACTTACAAAACACTAAACACATAACTGCAGCATTCTCAGAGTCAGGCCTGATCCCTGCGAACGCTAACAGTTTTTTGGTAGCGTTTGAAGCAGTCACTGACAGTCAGGTGCTTTTTTTCCCTGTGGGTCTCACTAGTGTACCGATAAATTTAGAGGCCAAAATGTCCAATCGAAGGTATACTAGTGAAGAGGCCTACACGTTTCTGAGCATGACAGATGAAGAGGAACTTACCCATCTCTCAGATTCAGGCTCAGAATACAAACCTGTAGACAGCAGCGGCACCCTGACAGATAGCTCTGACAACGGAGTAGTGGTCCCTACCAAGGTCAGGCGTACCCGACCCTGTTCTTCTGCTGTTGTTGAGGTGCAAGAACTGCAGGGCTCTCGTATGGAGCAGAGAGCCAGTACTAGTGTCGCTCATCCTTCTGGTGAACTGGCAAGCACTGACCCTTTGGAGACTTATTACAGTCTCCGAATTTAAGACCTTCCTGGGCCTATCCCTCCTCATGGGCATAACTAAAAAAAGTGGAGTTGCGGTCATATTGGTCCACTGACCCAATTCACCATATGCCCGTGTTCTCTGCCTCCATGACCAGGACACAATACGAGCAGATCTTGTAGTTCATGCATTTCAATGACAATGAACTCTGACCTCCTCGGGGTGACCCTGAATACGATCAGCTCTACAAAATTCGGCCCCCCGTAAACCACTTCAACCAGCAGTTTGCAGCCTTGTTTACTCCTGATCAAGTTGTCTGCATTATTGAGTCCCTGATTAAGTTTTCTGGCCGCTTGTCATTCAAACAGTATCTTGCCAGCAAGCGTGCCAGATATGGGGTCAAGATGTATAAGCTTTGTGACAGGGCAACAGGCTATACATATAGTTTTATGGTTTACGAGGGAAGAGATAGTTATGTAGAGCCGTAGAACTGCCCAGACTACATAGGGAGCCCTGGTAAGATTGTGTGGGACTTGGTGTCACCCTTATTTGGAAAGGGGTACCAATTGTATGTGGACAATTATTACATGAGCGTGCCACTTTTTAGTCACTTGTTTGACCATGGAATTGGTGCATGTGGCTTAACCCAGCAGCTTGTAGATTCCCATCTTAGGCTGGGGGAGAGAGCCTGCTTTAAGTTTAATAATTTGCTCACTGTGAAGTGGAGGGATAATAAGAATGTTTTCGTTCTGTCCTCCCTTCACGCAGATACAACGGTCCAAATTCAAACAGCGACTGGTGTTGTGGAGAAACCCCTCTGTGTTCACGAATATAACCTTAATATGGGAGGGGTGGACCTCAACCACCAGTTGTTAGCGCCGTACCTAATTGCCCGTAAGGCCAGATGCTGGTGTAAAAAAAGTGTCTGTATATTTATTCCAATTGGCTCTGATGAATGCTTATGTGCTATACAAAGCTTGAGGACGACCTGCATCCTTCCTTAAATTCCAGGAAGAGATCATCATAGCCCTTCTGTTTCCAGACGGTGCTGTGGCCCAACTTCCCAATCTAAATGCAGTGAGCCAGCTGCATGAGGCATTTTCTGTATGTCCTCCCTGGTACCCTTACCTAAAGAGATCCCCAAAGAAGATGTTGTGTCTGTAGAAAGCGCGGATTTAGGCATGACACCTGCTTTTATTGTCCCTCCTGTCCTGACCAACCTGGTCTTTGCATTAGTGAATGTTTTGAACGCTACCATACCCTAGTGGAGTATTAGCGTAGGGTACAGCATTGCACACTTACACAGGGTCTCGAAAAATAAGATGACCATCACATTTTGAGAGACCCTAATCTGAAACGTTTACAGTTTTACTTTGAGTGGTTATACCAGAATGATGCCTGCAAGTTTAGGTATCATCTTGGTATCATTCTTTTCAGCCAGTGGTCGGCTTTCATGTAAAAGCAATCCTAGCAGCTAATTAGTCTCTAGACTGCTTTTACAAGCAGTGGGAGGGAATGTCCCCCCCCCTACGATCTTCCATAGTTTCCTCTGGCTCTCCTGTCCCAACAGGGAACCCGAGAATGCAGCCGGTGTTTCCGCCAGCTGACCATAGAGCTGATAGGAGACCAGAATGGCTCCAATCATCTCTATAGCCTAAGAAACCGGAAGCCAAGAGCATTTTATGACTTAGGTTTTGCCAGATATAAACCGCGCCATTGGGAAATTGGGAAAGCATTTTATCACACCGATCTTGGTGTGGTCAGATGCTTTGTGTGTAGCGGAGAGATCTAGGGTCTAATAGACCCCAATTTTTTCAAAAAAAGAGTACCTGTCACTACCTATTGCTATCATAGGGGATATTTACATTCCCTGAGATAACAATAAAAATTATATATAAAAAAAAAGAAAGGAACAGTTTAAAAATAAAATAGCAAAATTAAATAAATTAAAAAAAAAAAAAAAAAAGCACCCCTGTCCCCCCCGTGCTCATGCGCAAAGGCGAACGCAAGCGTCAGTCTGGTGTCATATGTAAACAGATCATCTTTTTTATTTCATCAAACATTTGGGCAATATAGTGTGTTTTAGTGCATTAAAATTAAAAAAAGTGTTTTTTTTCCAAAAAAATTGCATTTGAAAAATCGCTGCGCAAATACTGTGTGAAAAAATAAATTGCAACACCCACCATTTTAATCTGTAGGGCCTTGTCTTTAAAAATATATATATATAAAGTTGTGGGGTTCAATGTAATTCTCTAGCAAAAAAAAAATATTTTTTCATGTAAACAAAATGTGTCAGAAAGGGCTTTGTCTTCAAGTGGTTAGAAGAGTGGGTGATGTGTGACATAAGCTTCTAAATGTTGTGCATATAATGCCAGGACAGTTCAACCCCCCCCCCCCATGACCCCTTTTTGGAAAGTAGACACCCCAAGCTATTTGCTGAGAAGCATGTTGAGTCCATGGAATAATTTATACTTTGCCACAAGTTGCGGGAAGATTACAATTTTTTACTATTATTTTTTTTTTTTTTTTTATACAAAGTTGTCACTAAATGATATATTGTTCAAACATGGCATGGTTATATGTGGAATTACACCCCAAAAGAGGAGAAGCAGTAGAATGTATTTTGGGGTGTAATTCCACATATAACCATGGCCTGTGTGAGCAATATATCATTTAGTGACAACTTTGTGTGTTTTTTTTTTTTTGTCATTTTTCAATCACTTGTGACAAAAAATTAAATATTCAATGGGCTCAACATGCCTCTCAGCAATTTCCTTGGGGTGTCTACTTTCCAAAATGGGGTCATTTGGGGGGGGGGGGGTTGTAATGCCCTGCCATTTTAGCACCTCAAGAACTGAGATAGGCAGTCAAACTAAAAGCTGTGTAAATTCCAGAAAATGTACCCTAGTTTGTAGACGCAACAACTTTTGCGCAAACCAATAAATATACACTTATTGACTTTTTTTTTACCAAAGACATGTGGCTGAATACATTTTGTACTAAAATTGAGTTTATTGGATTTTTTTTTATAACAAAATAACAAAAAAAAATTTTTCAAAATTTTCGGCCTTTTTCCATTTATATCGCAAAAAATAAAAATCGCAGAGGCAATCAAATACCATCAAAAGAAAGCTCTATTTGTGGGAAAAAAAGGACGCAAATTTTGTTTGGGTACAGCATTGCATGACCGCGCAATTATTAATTAAAAACAGCGCAGTGCCAAATTGTAAAAAGTGCTCTGGTAATTGAGCAGCCAAATCTTCCGGGGCTGAAGTGGTTAACTGACACCATATGCAGAATAAAAGTGGTATTAAACCCAAAAGCAAACATTTATTATATTGCAGCTTACCAAGTCTTATGCTGGCCATACACTATACGAAAAATCGGCCGAACACATTTTCAAAAAACGAACGTTCGACCGTGACCGCAAACGATCGTGCCATCATGTAATGACAGATAAATTGTTCAGTGGATATGAATAAATAATTTTTTGTTCGTTTTTTTACATATACCTAGTGCAGACAGTTCGGACGGGAAACACATTAACCTTGCAATTTATCGTACGTTCGCCAGAAATTTTCCAAACTTCCCGTTCATTTTTTTTCCACAAAAACGTCACAAACGATTATCGATTTGTGCCCATTAACTTGCCGAAAAATGAACGAAGTGTCTATATGAACGATTTTTCGACCGATTTTTCGTATAGTGTATGGCCAACATAAGATGTGACTGTGGACGTGGTATATTTAGGTTTTGCCAAAGGCTTTGACACAATTCCCCACATACGGCTAATGTGTAAGGTGAAGTCTACAGGGCTGGAAAAATCAGTTTGTAAATGGATAGAAAACTGGCTAAAAGGCTGAATTTAGAGAATAATGGTTAATGATTCTTAAGCCTCGTTCACACGATCAGACTTACCGATGGGAAATGTTCGTTGACAGGCTGTTGGCGGGACATTTGTTGTCGGATTTTCCGTGGACAAACGCTGGATAGCAGGTTTTAAAGTTTTCCGCGGACTAATGTCTGTTGTCGGATTTTACGAGCGTGTGTACACAAGTCCGTCGGACAAAAGTCGAAAGTACAAACACGCATGCTCGAAAGCAAGGATGAGCCAGAAGCGGCCAGTGTTGTAAACTAGCATCACATAGCCAAGTATTATTCTCCACAATTTTTTTATTGTGCATTAAAAAAAGAAAACAAATAAAATTAGATATGCTGTCTGCCAATAGAACTTAACCAAAAAGTGCATCTATGCATCCAAAAATACAGAAAATATACCAAATCAAATCATTATTCAACCAAAAAATAATGTCAAAGCAATAACTCCAAGGCCAATAATAAATAACACGTTATCTCCTTCAATTCCACAACATGTCTGGTTGATGAACGGCCGTTCAGAAATGAACTGAAAAGCACAAAATGAAAAGCGCAAAATGAAAAGTGCAAAATGAAAGTGAGAATAAACACTCATCAAACTTCTGCTAACACGAAAATTAGCAGAAGGTGCCCAAAGGGTGGCGCTAAAGAGCTGAAAAAAACACGTAGTACGTCTAGTATGTCACTACGTTCATGATTGTTTGCCAACAATTGTGTGCCGTTTGTATGCAAGACAAGTTTGGGCCAATGCCCTTCAGACAAAAGTCCATGATTTTGTTGGCCAACAATCTGATCGTGTGTACGAGGCTTTACTCTGAAAGGTCTAAGGTTATCAGCGGTGTACCCCAAGGTTCAGTGTTGGGACCTTTACTTTTTAATATATTTATAAATTATATAGGGCAGTGATGACAAACCTTGGCACCCCAGGTGTTTTGAAACTACATTTCCCATGATGCTCAATTACACTGCAGAGTGCATGAGCATTATGGGAAACGTAGTTCCAAAACATCTGGGGTGGGGGTCACCAATCCGCCACTAAATAGGGTCTGTGATTAAAAGTATAATTTCAGTGTTTGCAGATGACACCAAGCTATTCAGTGGAATAACATTCCTTACAGGATGTCTCCAACTTGCAAGCCGACCTTGATGCACTGTTTAATTGGGAAACTATGTGGCAGATGAGATTTAATGTTGATAAATGTAAAGTTATGCACTTGGGGGCTAAAAATATGCATGCATCATACATACTAGGAGGAGAACAACTGGGGGAGTCAATGGTAAAGACGGATCTGGGTGTTCTGGTATGTCATAAGCTTAAAGTGGTTGTAAACTCTTGGGTGACTTCCAACAATAGGTAAGCCTAGAATTAGGCTTAGGTATAGGTAGGGGAAATATCTCCTAAGCGTAAACCGTTTAGGAGATATTTCACTTGTAGTGCGCCAATGTCGTCATCGGCGCATGCGCTGTGAAGAAACGGACCTCCGTGCCATTTCTTCCCCAGTGTATGCCGTGACTGACGGCTCCCGCACACATGCGTGGGAGTGATGTCATGCGGCTCCGGCCAGTCACAGAGCCGGAGTCCGTGGCCCCGGAAGAAAGAGGGGCGAAGATGGACAGGGGACAGCGCGGGCTTCGTTTGCAGGTAAGTGTTACATAATGGGCTAGTATGCAATGCATACTAGCCCATCATGCTTTTAATTTGCAGGCTTTACAGGGAGCAAAAGAGGAAGTAAAACCCATCAGGTCTTCTCGTCCACATCAGTGCCTGACCTCACAAATGCACTTCGGGAAGAAGGATCAAACATTCCCATAGATACAGTGCCTTGCGAAAGTATTCGGCCCCCTTGAACTTTTCAACCTTTTGCCACATTTCAGGCTTCAAACATAAAGATATTAAATTTTTATTTTTTGTGAAGAATCACCAACAAGTGGGACACACTTGTGAAGTGGAACGAAATCTATTGGATTGTTGAAACTTTTTTAACTAATAAAAAAATGAAAAGTGGGGCGTGCAAAATTATTCGGCCCCCTTGCGTTAATACTTTGTAGAGCCACCTTTTGCTGCGATTACAGCTGCAAGTCGCTTGGGGTATGTCTCTATCAGTTTTGCACATTGAGAGACTGAAATTCTTGCCCATTCTTCCTTGCAAAACAGCTCGAGCTCAGTGAGGTTGGATGGAGAGCGTTTGTGAACAGCAGTTTTCAGCTCTTTCCACAGATTCTCGATTGGATTCAGGTCTGGACTTTGACTTGGCCATTCTAACACCTGGATACGTTTATTTGTGAACCATTCCTTTGTAGATTTTGCTGTATGTTTGGGATCATTGTCTTGTTGGAAGATAAATCTCCGTCCCAGTTTCAGGTCTTTTGCAGACTCCAACAGGTTTTCATCCAGAATGGTCCTGTATTTGGCTGCATCCATCTTCCCCTCAATTTTAACCATCTTCCCTGTCCCTGCTGAAGAAAAGCAGGCCCAAACCATGATGCTGCCACCACCATGTTTCACGGTGGGGATGGTGTGTTGAGTGTGATGAGCTGTGTTGCTTTTACGCCAAACATATCGTTTTGCATTGTGGCCAAAAAGTTCGATTTTGGTTTCATCGGACCAGAGCACCTTCTTCCACATGTTTGGTGTGTCTCCCAGGTGGCTTGTGGCAAACTTTAGACGAGACTTTTTATGGATATCTTTGAGAAATGGCTTTCTTCTTGCCACTCTTCCATAAAGGCCAGATTTGTGCAGTGTACGACTGATTGTTGTCCTATGGACAGACTCTCCCACCTCAGCTGTAGTTCTCTGCAGTTCATCCAGAGTGATCATGGGCCTCTTGGCTGCATCTCTGATCAGTCTTCTCCTTGTCTGAGCTGAAAGTTTAGAGGGACAGCCAGGTCTTGGTAGGTTTGCAGTGGTCTGATACTCCTTCCATTTCAAAATGATCGCTTGCACAGTGCTCCTTGGGATGTTTAAAGCTTGGCAAATCTTTTTGTATCCAAATCCGGCTTTAAACTTCTCCACAACAGTATTACGGACCTGCCTGGTGTGTTCCTTGGTCTTCATGATGCTCTCTGCGCTTTCAACAGAACCCTGAGACTATCACAGAGCAGGTGCATTTATACAGAGACTTGATTACACACAGGTGGATTCTATTTATCACCATCATTCATTTAGGACAACATTGGATCATTCAGAGATCCTCGCTGAACTTCTGGAGTGAGTTTTCTGCACTGAAAGTAAAGGGGCCGAATAATTTTGCACGCACCACTTTTCAGTTTTTTATTTGCTAAAAAAGTTTAAAATATCCAATAGATTTCGTTCCACTTCACAATTGTGTCCCACTTGTTGGTGATTAAAATTTTATATCTTTATGTTTGAAGCCTGAAATGTGGCAAAAGGTTGAAAAGTTCAAGGGGGCCGAATACTTTTGCAAGGCACTGTACACTCCTAAACTTTGTGGACGGCCTTCCCAGAAGAGTTGAAGCTGCTAAAGCTGCAAAGGGTGGATCAACTCAATATTGAACCCTACGGACTAATAGGGCGTACACACGGTCGGACTTTGCTCGGACATTCCGACAACAAAATCCTAGGATTTTTTCCGACGGATGTTGGCTCAAACTTGTCTTGCATACACACGGTCACACAAAGTTTTCAGAAAATCCGATCGTTCTGAACGCGGTGACGTAAAACACGTACGTCGGGACTATAAACGGGGCAGTGGCCAATAGCTTTCATCTCTTTATTTATTCTGAGCATGCGTGGCACTTTGTCCGTCGGATTTGTGTACACACGATCGGAATTTCCGACAACGGATTTTGTTGTCGGAAAATTTTATCTCCTGCTCTCCAACTTTGTGTGTCGGAAAATCAGATGGAAAATGTCCGATGGAGCCCACACCCGGTCGGAATTTCCGACAACACGCTCCGATCGGACATTTTCCATCGGAAAATCCGACCGTGTGTACGGGGCATAAGACTGGGATGCCATTAAAGTTCATGCGCGTGTAAAGGCAGGTGCCCCAATACTTTTGACAATAGTGCATATATGGCATACTGATTGGAAGAAAATGATAACTGTTTCCTTATAAAGAATAAATATCAATCATTTAAAAAATAGTCATGCACAGCTATTCTATTTAAAGACTGAATACTTTGATTTTCATATAAACCCTGTTGTGACTTTTCCTCTTTGAGCCCAACTTCACTACAAATGTGAATTTTACGAATGGGAATGGTGCAGCGCTGAGGTCAACATTTCTTTGTTATTTAATTTCTAAGTCCTCTCAAGAAAAAATAGATAAAAAAAATCATACTGATATTACATACATATTACATAAATTTGTCAGTATTGATATTAACGTTTTTCTTTCCCCACTCCCCTGCCAGCCAATAGCTATGGAAATTCAAAAATGTTTGCCATGAGAAACTGAAGCCAGAGGCCAAGATAGAAGGGAACAGGTGTTACAATTCCATTGTAGAGGTCATTTCCCCTTAAGAAAAAATTACATATTTGCCTGTATTTAGTACAGGGCCACAGGTGAGAACATAAACAGAAAGGTTACAGGTCACATTTTAATATCCTAAGATGTTAATTTATGGCTATGGGATCCTATTCTACTGTAAGTGCTGCTGGGGATATTTATCTTTTTGTGTCACATTTTTTGACCTTTATTTTCTTGCATTCAAATGATTACTCAGAGATCCGGATTATAACATAATATGAAAGCATGCAAGTAAAAGCTATTTCTAGTTGCTAGTTTGTGATGCTGACCCCCTGCTTTTTATACTTTTAGACACTGGCCTGGAACAAGTTAAAGCATAACTTTAGCCAATCAGAGTTGGCTACAATAAGACAGACTAGAGCAATAAAAATTACTGAACTGAGCAGAAGAAATGTATTGAATTACCAGAAAAAAAATATAACCCAATGTGCCCCAATGACCAAATGTACAGTGGGGAAAATTATGATTTGATCCCCTGCAGATTTTATAAGTTTTCCCACTTACAAAGAAATGAAGGGTCTATAATTTTTTATCATAGGTGTATTTTAAATGATAGAGACCATCAACCAAAAATCCAGAAAAAAACACATTAAACAAATGCTATAAATTAGGTTGCAGTTCACTGAGTAAAATAAGTAACTTAGTGCTTGGTGGAGAAACCCTTCTTGGCAAGCACAGTTGTAAGACGTTTCTTGTAGCTGGTGACCAGGTTTGCTCAAATCTCAGGAGGGATTCTGGTCCACTCTTCTTTACAGATCTTCTCTAAACCCTTAAGGTTTCTTGGCTGTCGTTTGGCAACTCAAAGTTTTGGCTCTCTCCATACATTTTCTATAGGATTAAGGTCTAGAGACTGACTAGGCCACTCCATGACCTTAATGTGCTTCTTCTTGAGCTACTCCTTTGTTGCCTTGGCGGTATGTTTTGGGTCATTGTTATGCTGGAAGACCCATCCACGACCCATATTCAGTGTTCTGGCTGAGGGAAGAAGGTTCTCATCCCAGATTTTACAATACATGACCCCATCCATTGGCCTCTCAATGCAGCAAAGTCTGCCTGTACCTTTAGCAGAGAAACAGCCCCAAAGCATCATGTTTCCACTTCTGTGCTTGACTGTAGGGATGGTATTCTTGGGGTCAAAGTCTGCATATTTCTTCCTCCAAACACGGCGAGTCAAGTTAATGCCAAAGAGCTCAATTTTGGTCTTATCTGACCACAGCACTTTCTTTCAATCCTTCTCTAAATCATTTAGATGTTCATTGGCATGACTATACATGTACCTTCTTGAGGAGGGGGACTGGCTGTGTTTGGAGGAAGAAAAATGCTGATGGTGACACTAAGAACAACATCCCTACAGTCAAGCATGGAGGTGAAAACAGTATGCTTTGGGGCTGCTTCTCTGCTTAATGCCTGATTTGTCTCATTATGTTATGGAATAATCTTTCTTTACATTTGCCCGTTTTGCTTAAAAATTCTACGTTCACCTTTCCAGAAACACCCTATAGTAGCCTTTCTACCCCAGGAGAAGCTTTCAACTAATTTTCAGGTCTCAGGAAACCCCTGATAGGATTAATCCATTAGGAAGGGGGGTCATTGGGAAAAAGCCTCCATACATTGTTGCTGTTCGGTGGGAAGAATGGCCCCCATACAGTGGGGGTAAGAACTCCACTGCTGAAATCATGCAGCTGACTCTGGCAAGTGGCATTGAATCTGGAACTCTGCAGGCACCACTAGATGGGAGGTTAGCTAGCTACAGCTCAATGAACCCCTAACCACCTCTGGAGGAACCATGGGGTTCCACTGAAAACTGGTTTAGAATGGCTGCTCTTTGGGGGTAAACTTATAATAATAATACAATTATTTTTTCTGCCAGATTGGCAACAATAAGCAAGAACATTTTTTCCAACACAGCTCTCTTAGTTATTCATCCCCTTTTATGTTTTTTTTTTTTTTTAAGGGAGTCCCTGCTGTATAAATTGTTGTACTTTTCCAATAGCTATGTAGCGCTGACAATATTTGTTTCTAGGGATATGTAATGCTGTAAGGTTAATAAGTTGGTATATGGCGCCATCTAGTGGCCAAAATATATAATTGCAGCACCTTTGTATTTCATCAATTAGGGAGTGACATGGAAGTGTTTTATCGTTTACTTCTGGACATTAACTTGACCTACCCATGATGCCCGTTAACTCCCATAAACATTGGGAGAGCTGAACTGCATGATGGGAAGGCTATAAAAGGGCTGAGAGTGGCCATCTTAGGTCTCTTGTTTCTGGGACGCGTGGCCTGCCAGCAGGGCTCTGTGGGTGTGTGTGTGTCCCACAGAGCTGCGGCCTACCCTGATGCGGAGCGGAACAGCAGCCAGTGATCCTGCCTTAGATCACAGAGTGCTGGAGCAGCAGAAGTGATTGTTTCAGAGACCCGTGAAGGAGGTAACCGAGGACTCCTGGTCGTTAAGGGAACGGCAGAGCAGCGCAGCTGTAACTTCAGATAGACTGAGGACTTGTGGAACGGAGACATCCATTCATCTGGATTCAGTGCGGTGAGAGGGCTAATGCCCAGAAGTCTGCATCACACTACACACGTTTATATTTCTTGCAAAGTGTTGCTGGGACTGGTAGTCCCACGGTATATTTCAGTTGGAACAAGATCATACTTGCGCAGATTTCAAATTAAGACCTCATTACCTAGGAATTAACGTGGAATATTTGTTCCCCTTGAGAAGGAATATACCATCAATTTTACCTGGTTGCAATTACTATTGTGCATCATTCTACACCATTTCTTTTGGTCACAAGCCCTGTGGATTACAATTATTGATTCTTTAGCTAGCAGAAGACTGAAGATAACAGGACTATTTCTATCAACGCAAGGCCTTGCATTTAGTCATAAATTAGAGTGACTGCACTGTCAAAGCAGGAGGAGCTCCCTAGTGATTTAAAACTGTGGGGTGTTAATATTCCTGTGTTTCTTTTGTGTTTGCTACAGTATGCTGGAGGTGGGAAGGTGCCCAGAGTTAAGGAGTTGTCACTTCGAGCACTGGTCTCACCTGGAGACACATTAATAGGGGGTCTATTCAAGAAAACCATATATATGTATATCTACTAAGATTGTTGTGAATATTCACTGTGCTTTCACGTTACGTTTGCGTGACAATATAGTCATTGTAATTACTTTTAATATCAGTTCAGTAAAAGAAGTAATTTTGGTTAACCACAAATTTTTGTGTGCAGTGTTGTTTTTCTCCTGCAGGTGGAGCAACAAACACCCAGGTAGAGGTATATATAATTGTAGTGTATATATGGTGAGCTATAACTTGTATCAGTATTATTACAACACTGCACTACAGCTGTGTCAAGGGGATTGAAACAGATTTAGAAGGGGTGTAAGAGATCAGAGAACAGGCCTGATCAATATCAGCCACTCCTTCGGGGGTAAGTGCTTCAGCTAAAATATGGCAAGCAATATTCTTAGGAAAAATTCCAATCGTATTAGAGATCAATCATGTTTATTACTCATCATGAATTTATCTTATAAGAGTAATACCTGTACTGAGATGCGTGGGATAGCATGCTACATTCCATACATGTAAGGGCTTAGCTACACTTTAATTGTCTATTGAACCCTGTAATTAATAAGCAAATAGGAGTCTCGAAGCTTTAGCACAGGCCATCTAGTTTACTTGGCAATGTTAGCCAAGTGCTTAAACACTTTAAGTTGTCAATAGTGGAAAAGAATGTAAGTTAGTTCCGATGTGCCGTTAAATGTGAACTTGGGTTAACATTACGCAACATTTACCACAATACATTGTCATTTTATGTAATTAAGATTGGCCTTTCTTTTGCAATATTAATTGAAATTCACTAGCCATTATTTGGTATACCGTAATTGGAAACAAATACAACTCTTTCTTGTTTGCAGCCATAGCAACATTATCAGTGTACAGAAAGGATTGCCCTGACTCCCCCATCTCCCATTTCTGTAATTGGCTTTTCAGAAATCTGCACAAAACTTTACTTCAAACTATGGGCTGCCCATTGAACCATTAGTAGCACACCTAGATCTTGGGTTTGCTAAACTGGGAGTTTTAGTTTTGGTTTGAGTGGTGGAAGCTGGGGTTGCAGTGCTTAAAAATATAACACTGGAATTGATTGTGTAATTAGACGTAAAGTAGCTTAAACTCGAACTGAATGGCATTTTGTTTGCTTAAATATTGTATAAAATAACCAATTGCCATTAAAAAAGAATTTTTTTTACTTTTATTTTTAATCCTTTGTTACATCACAGTGCTACTGATCTCCTGCAGCTTCTTCCTATTTACATGCACTCAAGCGATGGCTGCATAACATTTCTCAGGTAGGTTTCCTGAGGGTGAAAACAGTAGGTAGGTAAAATGTGTGTAAAACAGGTGTATTCAACAAAACTCACATTTATTTTTGAAGCACGATTTAACGTTTTCCCAATAATAAATCTATAATCAATATTTCAGAATAAGCAGAATACCATTTTCACTAAAGAGGGTTTTACATTACTTTTGTAGTTGAGTTAATGCTGCCAAGATAAATTTTCCCATTTTGCTCTCCTTTGTAAAAATACATTGGAGAATTAGTCTTCAAATTTTAGTTAAACGTAGACTTGCCTTTTACCAATGGTTATATCTTTTAATCTGAATATCACATGACTGCATATCTTGTCCCCTAATTTTTTTCTAATGGCTTGCTGTATGATGTCTAGATCCATGGGAAACAACGTACATGGTGGGATGGGACTTCATGTAAAGACTAATGCCGTGTACACACGAGCGGACTTTTCGATGGACTAGGTCTGGCGGACCGGACTCCGTCAGGCAATTCGACCGTGTGTGGGCTCCAGCGGACTTTTTTTTCCCAAAAGTCTGACAGTCCTAGCAATGAAACATGTTTCAAATCTTTCCGATGGACTCGAGTCCGGTCGAAAAGTCCGCTCGTCCAACTAGACAAAAGACGACGCTAGGGCAGCTATTGGCTACTGGCTATGAACTTCCTTATTTTATTCCGGTCGTACGTCATCACGTACGAATCCCTCGGACTTTGGTTGATTGTGTGTAGGCAAGTCCGTTCATTCGAAAGTCCGTTGGAAAGTCCGTCGAAAAGTCCGCCCGTGTGTACGCGGCATTACACACACCTATATCTGTTTAAGATATGTGTGGTATACAGTATATATATATATATATATATATATATATATATATATATATATATATATATATATATATACACACACACACATTTTCCATTTTCTTGATCTCTTTTTTAGGGGGATAGTTGCTGCATTTTAGGTCTCTAGTTTCCCTTCTTTTTTTTCTTGGACCCTTTTTTGGGGATTCCACTTGGTGATTATATTATGTATATATTTCCCCCTTTATATTTTATAGAACATTGGCAGCAACTTCTTCCACTGCATTGGACTGAGTGATCTTACCTTCCACCATATACGGTAAGTTGAAAAAAGGGGGGGGGTAGGGGAATAGGGGATTATTGGGACTTTATATGAAGCACACCACCAGAATCAATGAATCAATTGATAAATACTACTGTGTTTCCCCGAAAATAAGACCTACCCCCAAATTAAGACCTAGAGTTATTTTCCAGGAGGGCTGCAATATAAGCCCTACCCCGAAAATAAGCCCTAGTTTAACTGCTTCAGCCCCGGAAGATTTTACCCCCTTCCTGACCAGAGCACTTTTTGCGATTCGGCACTGCATCGCTTTAACTGACAATTGCGCGGTCGTGTGATGTTGCACCCAAACAAAATTGACGTCCTTTTTTTCCCACAAATAGACCTTTCTTTTGGTGGTATTTGATCACCTCTGCGTTTTTTATTTTTTGCGCTATAAACAAAAAAATAGCAACAATTTTGAAAAAAAAGCAATATTTTTTACTTTTTGCTATTATAAATATCCCCCCAAAATATATAAAAAAAACAAATTTTTTTCTCTGTTTAGGCCATGAATTTATGTATTCTTCTACATATTTTTGGTAAAAAAAAATAAAAATCGCAATAAGCGTATATTGATTGGTTTGCAAAAGTTATAGCGTCTGCAAAATAGGGGATAGTTTTATGGCATTTTTATTATTAATTTTTTTTTTAATAGTAATGGCGGCGATCTGCGATTTTTATCGTGACTGCGACATTATGGCGGACACATCGGACACTTTTGACACTATTTTGGGACCATTGTGCACATTTTCACTTAGGAGTGTACTCACTTTTGTTGCCAGCAGTTTAGACCTTAATGGCGGTGTGTTGAGTTATTTTGAGGGGACAGTAAATGTACACTGCTATACAAGCTGTACACTCACTACTTTACATTGTAGCAAAGTGTCATTTCTTCAGTGTTGCCACATTAAAAGACATAATAAAATATTTACAAAAATGTGAGGGTGTACTCACTTTTGTGAGATACTGTATATGCCTTTTATAACCTAGGACCCTTCAATTTGTTTTGGTTTATTAAAGGATTAAGCCAGCCATAGATGGTGCGATTTTCTTTTCTGCTATCACGGGTTGCAGAAAAGAAAATCTCGATTCCCCCATCAACTGGCCAAGATTGAAACCAGCAAAGTGTAATTTCTTCAGTGTTGTCACATGAACAGATATAATAAAATATTTACAAAAATGTGAGGGGTGTACTCACTTTTGTGAGATATTGTATATATACAGTATAATATACACTGATCTCCTTCCTGTAAATGTTTGATACTGCTTTAAAGAGTAATTACTGTCCTGTAGGCTTCAAGTTGCAAGGGGCACCAGCAGGCTAGGTCAGCTGACCCAGAGTGCATCTTTCTGAACACCGCTTTAAGGTGCCAGAGGAGGTGATGTGGGTCATAATGAGACAGAGGGCTTAAGTAAAATAAAGTTGAGGAGGCTTTTTTCTTAAAAATAATGAATGTGGGGGCGTGACTGGATGTAGAGCAGGAAGAGAGCTCCAAGTCATCCTCTGGTATCCTGTGCCTGTACGCCCGAATTCTGATACACTCGACCCTTTCTCCTAGCTTGGTCTCTCCCCTTGCTCTAGAGACTCTCAGGATGCCATTCAAGAGCTATTCTGTCACTCCTACACCTAACCCAATGGAACCGAGCTGCCATGTGTTCTGACGCCATGTTAGACAGCAAGCTTGGAGGAGAGTAGGAACGCGGAGCTACGCCTTCTGTTCAATCCCCGGGAGGTGATACCGCAATCATCCTGCAAGCCATTGAACAGAGCAGATTTTCCTTGCTGGTAAAAATAGCTCATTTAACTGCAAAATGCAATTTGATCCACAACAATCTTGACAAGATCAGGGGGAGAATGAGTGAAACTGAAACACGGATCTCTGCTGCAGGAGATACTACTTCCCAGCACACTCACATTCTGCAATCTCTCCAACAGACTGTTCATAAGCTTGTTACAAAATCTGATGTGGAAAACCGCCTGCGTCGTAATACTGTAAGTGTTGGGCCTGCCAGAAGGTGCGGAGGGTGATCATTCAGAGGAATTTTCAGAAAGCTTCTTTAAAAAGCTCCTGAAGCTCACTGAGGTCTCCCCATCTTAAATAGTGGAGCGTACACAGAGTCCCTACGGGACGTCGCATCCCAGGGGTTGCTCACAGGCCATTTCTGGTCAGGTTCCTGAATTATGGGGACAGAGACAGGATCCTCAGCGAAGCCAGGAAGCACTATCCTATCAAGACTCCACCATACATCTTTTCCCGGATTTCTCAGCAGACCTTCAGAAGTAGAGGAAGTCCTTTATGGAGATCAGGAAAATGTTCTGCATAAATGGCATCCAATATAGCATGTTATATCCGAGTCACCTACTTGTACCTCATGGCAGCACAGTGTGATTCTTTCACTCTCCTGAAGATGTGGAGGCCTGGTTCCTGACACTCCGTGGAGTAGATCGTCAGGCCCAATTCCTTCCCCTGGTTTGGTGAGCTATGGTATACATCCCTAATTTATCTAATTTCTGGAAGTGTTCCCTTAGTTTTACCCAGGACTTGGGGCTATGAGAAATTTTCAGACTCATCAAACATATTGATAGGCCTGCTCCATTGCATCCCCCTGACCAGTCTTGAGGGGGGGTGTTGCTACTGACTAATTCGCATTGGTACCCTACCCTAAACTACAGTAGGGCCTACCTGATATGGATGGAACATCCTCCCCTCTTTGCATAATCCTGGAAATAGGGCACAGTTGCATACCCCTCTTTTTTGTTTCCGGAGCTGCGGAAATTGTACCCTCTTCAGTTCCAGCAGTGTTATTTAAAGCTAGAAGACACCCCCCCTACAAACTGTGGACTCTGAAAGAGCTCTGCGACTGTACTCCAGGGCCATACTTTCCTTGGTTGTATGTCCCTTGAATACTTTTATTTTCCAATAATGTTTATTGAGTTTGAGAGGTAGAAAATTCAATATACATTCCACAAATATTGAAAAATAGAAACATATCACGGCCAACATGGCCTGCGAAAATTTTACATAAGGAAAATATCAACTCCACTATCTCTGCATGAAGTGAACTTGGCTGTCTAGTTGTTCACTTCCAATTCTGCCTAATTTCACTCAAATACCCATTTAGGCATTATATAGAATGTCATAAATTTGGAGTTATAGCTGTTTAGATATATATATTCGTTGTCCCTAGAATTATCTCTACATTACTTATGTACTTGTCGGAGAGAAGGTGATATGCAAGGGTCCCACCAGCCACCCCCTATGGGATCTCACTGTGGGTGGGAGGGCCCCAACCCCTTCCCTCCTCACCTCATGACCATTAGGCTATTTGCCACACATTGGTCTTTCACATAAGATACTAGGATAACAACAATGGAAAGGAAGACCTGCCTAGAAGAGGAAAGGATATGAGAGAAAAAGAGAGAAAAAGAAAAGGTGAAAAAGAAAGAGGGAAGAGGGGGGGGGAAATTGAGTGCACCCCTGTAGGTCTCTACTAGGTTCTACTAACTACTCATAATTCTGTAGACAGATATGACAACCACGGTTTCCAGATCTTATCTATCAAAAGCTGGCTGTTTATCCAATATTATCGCTGAGAGGCGTTCATTAATCATGATCCATGACAACTTCGCTTTCACCAAGTCAAAGGGGATCAAGGGCATTCTCCAAGTTCTAGCTACTGCAATTCTAGACGCCGTGAAAATAAAAGATATTTATTTTTTTTTGAGTTTTTTTGTGTGCCCAGGCACTCCCTCCACTTGGCCCCCCAGCAGCGCCTGTTGTGGAGATTTGTTAGATTCACTTGGGTAAGTGAGTAGATAAAGTTGTAAATGCATATCCAAAATCGCCTGACTTTAGAGCATGTCCACCATGTATGATATATTGTGCCTTCTTTACCACAACCCCGGAAACATAGTGGGGAGATGCCTGGGACGTATGTCGCTATTCTCGCTGGTACCATGTACCACCGTAATAGGACTTTATAATTCGCCTCTGTTAGTGATGTGTTTATATATGATTTTGAGGCAGATTGTGCAATTTTAATACATGTACCCATTTCCATCGTTACCTCTATATCCTGTTCCCACTTGTGCATATAAAATATTTTTTCCGTCTTTGAGGTCAAGATTTTCGATATGTGACCTGTATGCTTATCGAAGGACCTGCACAGGTATTCCATTGGGGTGGAAGTTGTGATATCAAATGTGCGCTGTAAAGTCTTTAAATAGTGCACTATTTGAAGGTAATGATAGAACTCTGTATTGGGTAATTAATATTTCTCTATGAGGGTTTGTTTCGATAAGATACCTCTGTGGTCACACATATCGGCAATACGCAGACCCTTATTGGTCCACCATGAAAACACGTGAGGATTAAGACCCGGGGTGAAATCTGGGTTACCCGTCAACGGGGCAGAGGGAGAATAGTTGGAACTGAAAGCAAAAGGCTTCTGCAATCTGTCCCATAAACTTAATGAAAAAGATAGTGTAGGGCACATTAGTGGTCTGTCTTTCATACGTAGCCACAAGTGACTAATCGGTTTTGTGGGATAGGAGGATGATTCCATTTTCATCCAGGATGGTTGAATTTGCAAGGAGTGAGAGCGAATTAATTGGGCTAGCTGAGCTGCCTCAAAATATTTGACCAGGTCTGGAACCGCCAGACCTCCTCTCATTTTGGGAGTATAGAGGGTTCGCTTATTCACCCTAGGTCTTTTATCCCCCCAGATAAACGTCATCATCTTATTCTGAAGAACCTTAAGGTCGGGTTTGTTGATAGCTATTGGAAGGTTTCTAAACAAATACAACAGTCTCGGTAAGAGGTTCATTTTTATGGAATACAGTCTGCCAAACCACGACCGTGGATTATTGGCCCATCTCAGAAGATCCGCTGTCAATTTCCTATAGAGGGGGGGATAATTGGCCTGGTACAGAGTCTGTAGGGTAGGGGTTAGAAAGATTCCCAAAAATGGAAGCGTTTCTCTTTGCCATTTAAACTGGAATGAATTTTGAAGTAGTTTTACTGTCTGCGATTCTAATGTTAGATTTAAAGCTACAGATTTGAAATGATTAATCGTGAGGCCAGAGAAAGCAGTGAAATGGCGTAGGACTTGATATAGATTGGGGAGTGACGTAACTGGTGATGATAGGAACATTAAAATATCATCGGCAAAAAGGGCACACTTATGCTCCCCATTTTCCACAATATATGCCTTTTATGTCCGGGTGATTTCTTAGCTTGATTGCCAGAGGTTCTAGTGCCAATATAAATAAAATGGGAGATAAAGGGCATCCTTGCCGTGTCCCCTATGTATATCTATAGTGTGCAATTTGTAGCCTTTTATCTGGAGTCTAGCATTAGGTGTGCTATATAATGCCTGTAGTATGGTCATAAAATTAGACCCAAATCTGTATCTTTTCAATGTATAGTGTATATAATCCCACGTCCCCGAATCAAACACTTTACAAAGATCTAGTTATAATAGCATTCCCTTGCGTTTGCCCTGATTGTCCCAATTTGAATTAAGCGCTGCTATAATGTCTATTACCCGTCGGGTTTGGTCAGGAGCCTGTCGATTGGGCACAAATCCCACCTGGTCCGGATGAATATAATTGGATAGAAAGGTATTCATTCTAGTCGCTAAGACTTTGGTCATCAATTTAAGGTCCACATTATTATGCGAGATCGGGCGATAGTTAGCGGGATCTCCGTGGTCCTTTCCTGGTTTGGGAATTACCTGTATAAAAGCCTCATTTTCGTGTGTGGCTAGGGGGGCCCCCCTTCGTAATGTGTTGAAAAAGGAGCATAGATGTGGTGTCAATATATCTGCATATTTTCTATATTAATGGCCTGTGAAGCCATCTGGACCGGGTGCTTTTGTAGGGTTCAAGCTTTTAATAGCTGCCAATATTTCCCCCTCTGTAAAATCCTCTTCCATTAGTTCTACGTGTTCCTGTGCTACTTGCGGTAGGGGGATATCCTGGAAAAATTTGTCTGCCTGAGCAGTGGGGAATAGGTTTGGTTTCTTATAAAGTTTAGCAAAAAAGTTTGAGAATTCCTCAATTATCAATTGAGGATTTTGGGTAAATTTCCCATCCTGCATCCGTAATCTCTGCATTGCAAGATTGAACGGTCGCGGAGGGAGTTTCCTAGCCAGGAGCGTGGAAGGTTTATCGTCCCTAGTATAAAACCAATGTCTAGACCATCGTAGATACTTCTCAGCTTTAGTGGTGAGACTAATGCCGCATACACACGAGCGGACTTTACGGCGGACTTTGCCCGGCGGATTTTTCGACGTACTTTACGACGGACTTTGTGAATGAACGGACTTGCCTACACACAATCCACCAAAGTCCGTCGAATTCATACGTGATGACGTACGACCGGACTAAAACAAGGAAGTTCATAGCCAGTAGCCAATAGCTGCCCTAGCGTGGCTTTTTGTCTGTCGAACTAGCATACAGACGGCGGACTTTTCGACCGGACTCTATTTCAACGGATAAATTTTAAACAAGTTTCAAATCTAAGTCCGTCCAACTTTTGAGAAAACAAAGTCCGCTGGAGCCCACACACATCGAATTGTCCGACGAAATCCAGTCCGCCGGGCAAAGTCCGCCGTAAAGTCCGCTCGTGTTTACGCGGCATTAGGTTCAATGCTGTTCGTGCCGTGTCTATTTTGTGTCTCAGATCTAGATGAGGGTTAGATTTTTGTTCCTGAACTATCTGTTGTAACTCTTCTTCTTGTTGCTGTATCTTCTGTGCATTATTACGTTTATTTCTGGATGCTACATGGATCAATTTGCCGCGAATGGTGACCTTGTGTGCTGCCCAGTTAACATAAAATATTGTCGTAAGGCTATCTCTATCTCTGTAAATATGATCGGATCATTGAGTAGTGAGACGTTGAGACGCCACGTTGAGGGCTTTGGTCTCGTCTACAGGTCGGTTAATGCTATTTGTACTGGTGAGTGATCTGACCAAGAGGTGGGCAGTATTTTAGCCGACTCTATAGAGGGGAGAAGTGATGATTGTGTAAATATATGATCTATTCGGGAGTACGTTTTATGGACCTGAGAATAATGGGTATAATCCCTGATCGTAGGATGAAGGTCCCGCCAAATATCTATGAGGTCGTGGGAATGTAAAATCCGGGCTAATTTGAAACCCTGCTTGGGGGTGTGTTTCAATATTGGTTTATGCGCATTGGTCCTGTCCAGGGCTTGATCAAAGGACACATTACATCTCCCCCTATTATAACTTGACCCAATGCATGTGGCATCAATACTTTTAGCATGGCTTCAAAAAATGCTACTTGACCCATATTGGGGGCGTAGTATGAGATGAGTGTGATAGCATGTTCATTTATTTTCCCCACCACCATGATATATCTCCCCTCCTTATCCCTTATGACTGTAGTGGGAGTAAACGGGACCCTCTTTGCTAAGCAGATCGCTACCCCTCTTTTCTTATCTGGACCGTTTGATAAGTAAAATGTGGGATATCCAGCATTCAAGTATCTGAGGACTGAGGTAGGCGAAAAATGAGTTTCCTGGAGGAGCAGAAAATCTATACCTAATTTATGGTAATTTTGGAAGGCCATAGCCCGTTTCGTAGGGGAATTTAGGCCCTGAACATTATGCGTTAATATTTGAGTAAGAGAGCGGTGGAGCTTAACATTATGGTTTGGCAGACTGTACTCGCCTGTTGTAGATATCCGCCGTCCCCTCCGAGATGTGAGAACTTCGGTGAACCTCTTCTAATTTCGGATACAGGGTTGCACTCAAGAAAATGAAGAAGACAAAGAAAAGAAAGAATCGAAAATTAATGTTGGGATAAGGTATACTGGACCATCGTCTACCTATTACCCTGCGATTAACCACTAGACATCCGCGCTATGGCCGAATGACGGCCACAGCGCGAACCTGCATTCCCGGGAGGCCATCATATGACGGCCTCCCCTGTGCACGCTCCCTGCGCGCGCCCTGCAGGGCGCGCACCGGGCGCGCTGTGATCACCGAGTCTATGAGACTCGGCTGATCACTGATCTGTGTAAGGGGCCAGTCCCGGCCCCTTACCATGTAATCAGCTGTCAGCCAATGATAGCTGATCACATGATGTAAACAAAACATCGGTAATCGTTTTTTTTTTTTTACTCACGCTGACAGCGCGAGTAGAAAAAAAAGCCGATCACCGGCTCACATGTCAGGGACATCCGTCCTGAAGTGGAAGAGGCACATCTGCCTCATCAGTGCCCACTAAAAGTGCCACCTAACAGTGCCCACAGTGCCACCTAACAGTGCCCACAGTGCCACCTAACAGTGCCCACAGTGCCACCTAACAGTGCCCACAGTGCCACCTATCAATGCAAACAAGTGCCACCTATCAATGCCCACAAGTACCACCTATCAATGCCCACCTGTAGTGCCAATCAGTGCCACCTGCCAGTGCTGCCCATCACTGCCACCCATCAGTGCCCATCACTGCCACCCATCAGTGCCCAACACTGCCGCCTATCAGTGCCCATCACTGCCGCCTCATCAGCGTACATCAATGAAGGAGAAAAATTACCCGTTTTAAATTTTTTATAACAAAATATAAAAAAATAAAAAATTTTTTTTTTTTAATTCATTTTTTAAAATTTCTTTAACAAAAAGTAAAAACCGCAGAGGTGATCAAATACTACCAAAAGAAAGCTCTATTTGTGGTGAAAAAATTATAAAAATTTCATTTGGGTACAGTGTTGTATGACCGCGCAATTGTCATTCAAAGTGCGTCAGCGCTGAAAGCTGAAAATTGGTCTGGATAGGAGGGGGGTTTAAGTGCCCTGTAAGCAAGTGGTTAAGAAATAATGACAGCTGACATAATAATAAAAACATACTCATGAAGGTCCGGGAAACTATGGTCTCCATCGGGTTGAGTGAGGTTGTCACCATCTTACTGGTAATGACAAGCTCACTAGCAAGTGGCATGCGTTTCCGCCCCGGCACTTTCTGTGTAAAACATAATACTAAGGTTTGGGGGAGACTAATGAATCTATTTGAACATACTCTATCATAACTGTATAACATCCAAAATAACATGTCGTATTTACTTATGTTAACTCTATCCCCCCTCTCTATCCCCCCTATATAGGAGGGGTCTTCACCCCCCATCAATAAGGTTGTCACATTAATGCATAAAAGGCATTCTAAACTGACTAAACTTCAGCCAACATTGCGAGTCTCAAATTACTGAAGGGGAGCCTTGGTCAGGCTTACAGTGATTTCAACTATCACCGTGTGGGGTTACTTCTCAAGTAAGGGTCCTTCCGGTCATCCATCCGGTCCTGCGATAGGGGGGAGTCTCTTAGAAGAAGATCGCTGACGTTGCTCCCACAAAGGCGAGATTGGGTGGCCCGAAGCTTGCTGTGCTTTGGGGGAAGGTGATTCTCCGGAGATCAAACCGAGGCTCGTGAGGATGTCTTCTCTATCCGGAGAGTTGGCAAAAGAGTGTGTCTTTCCCTTATAGGTGAATGACAAGCGAAACAGAAATGACCAACGGTATTTAATTTGGCGATTAGTAAGCTGTGCCAATAGTGGTTTCAAGGCACGTCTTTTTTGGATAGTCAATTGTGAAATGTCCTCAAATATTTGTATTGGATGACCCAAAAGGGTAATTTATCCCCTGCCACAGGCTGTGGACATTATTTTTTCCTTAATTCTGTAGAAATGCAGGTTGACTATGACGTCTCTAGGTAGACCATCTTGTCTTGGGGCCGTCAGGGCTCGATGAACTCGATCGATTTCCAGGGTATGTGGTGAGATGTCTGGGATCAAGTCCTGCATGAGAACATGCACAGCATCTTCAATGTCAGTCACCACTCCCTTGAATACTTCTAAGTCACTGACTTTGTTGTTAAGATTTCAGATCAAGCTACAAGCCAAGTTATGTTGGGAAATAGGCTGCGTGGCAGGGAGTTTTCTGTTATGCGGCGCACTCACTTCTCCGTATAAATGTGCACACCACTCATCTGTTCTCTTTGAAATTTGAATTACTGCAGAATTTACTCAACTACTAGGCCACCTGACCATATATCCATGACTATTTATATGGGTTTTATTGATCCTGTTGATCATTTTTATAACCGTTTTACCAATGTCTGAAATCACGCTGATCTCTTGGAACATACGGGGCCTCAACAATAAATTCAAACGTTTCCTATTGTTTAAATATCTAAACTCTCACAAGCTCCATATTTTGTTTCTACAGGAAACACACTTGACTGGCAGCAATGTCCTGGCCTTGCGCAGGGCATGGGTCAGGCAAGCCTTCCATGCAACCTACTGAACTACATTCACCCGAAGGGGAGATAATTGTAGAAACAAAAGCCATACTGCAGGAATTTAGTTATTACTATAAAGAACTGTATAGCCAACCTCCGCCCGTCTCTACCAAACTTAAGATGTAGGAGATCCAGAAGCTCTCCCTTCCTAGAGCAGGCGGATGTGGAATCTCTGGTTGCCCGATCTCCACTCTAGAAATTGAGGCAGCTATTTTCTCCCTTCCCCCTGCAAAGACGCCAGGCCCAGATGGTTTGCTGGGTGACTGGTATAAGATGTATGCAAAAAAGTTGGACCACAGGTTGCAAGATCTCTATGCACAATGCTTGGAAAATGGTTCTCTCCCACCCACGATGTACCAGGCACACATAGTTCGCATTCTCAAACCAGGGAAGGACCTGAAACTCTGTGCCTCCTATAGGCATATTTCACTTTTAAATTATGACTTAAAATGTTTGGCCAAGATACTTGCTACCAGATTGGTTCAGGTACTGCCTTCCCTTGTTAATATAGACCAAACTGGGTTCATGCTGAGGAAGTCTACGGATATAAATTTGAGATTAGTTAACACATCTGCAACCCCCCTCTCTCTTCTCAGACTCGAGTGTTGGTGGCCTTAGATGTAAAGAAGGCCTTTGACACTAATTTGGGATTACATGCTTATTGTACTATAGGCCTTCAGATTTGGTTCCATCTTTTGCAAACGGATCACCATTTTGTATAAATCCCCAACAGCGCAAATCAAATTGGAAGGCATGCTCTGAGCTATTTCAGATACAACAGGGAACCAGGTAGGGATGTTCCCTCTCTCCCTTTTTGTTTGCCCTGCTGATGGAGCCACTTGCCACTCCCATCCGTCAATCCACTAGTGTAGTAAGCATACAGGTGGGCACTATAACTGAAAAGCTGGCTCTGTATGTCGATGATTTCTCTTCGAGAGGCCCTCAACATTTTTCCTATCAGTCCTATCTGGACTGAAAATTCATTTGGGGAAAATCCCAAATTTTGCTTATTGACCCAACAGCTAGTCAGGGGGTGGATCCCTCTCTTCCACTGTCCTGGGCCTTGTCAATCCCTTATTTTGGAATTACCATTACCCCCAGGGTGATGGACTTTATTGAATTGAATCTTACTCCCCTACTTTCAATACTCAAATCCAAGCTACGTGTGTGCGACAATTTGCTGCTATCTCTTATTGGCAGAATAAACCTATTTAAAATGCCTTCCTGTTTTTCTATATGTCATACGACACACCCCATTTTGGATACCCAAAAAAACTTTTTCACACCTAGATGCTATCCTTTCTTCATTCCTATGGAAATCTAAACCCCCCAGGTTTAGCAAATCAACTATTCGGAGGCCCTGGACAGAAGTGGGATTGGCCTGCCCTGACCTTCAAAAATATTTTGAAGGTCTACTTACTCATGGACATAATTGGGTGATCTCCGATGATATAAATGCCTCGGTGGTGCTAGAAGCAGCCTTTTTGGGGTCTTTTCAGTCATCGAGAAATGCGCTGTACAGAGGTCCTCAGGCACCTTTCACCCTCACGCACTCTATGAAAATAGTGATAAGGATGTGGCAGATCCAGGTGTGTAGACAAAAAGCAGAACCAAATAGATCATCTCCGTCTACCCAAGAACTAACTAGAGGCTCCCTCCCTAAATTTTTGGAAAGCTCTGATTAACTCTGCAATTCCATTATATAAAACCATGTATCACTCTCGTGGGCGTATTGGTAAGTTTGATAAAGTGTGGAAGATATGGCTGGAATCTCTCTCCACTAATGCTGCTGAATAATATGGGCTGACTCTGATGTTCTCTAATTACTCTTTTACTATTACCAGCTAAAACTCTCACATTATTCCTCACATTTTAAGCCTTCTGTATACTAGGCCTAGTACAAACGCTCCCTCTTGGGAGACCTCATTCCTATAGAAGAAGTGTAGCGCATTTGTTAAGTCATGGCTTTTTCAACTTGAGTGACTAGGCAGCTGTTTTCTTTTCCTTCTTTTTTTTTTTAAGGTTGGTCTACTGTCTCGTATGGTAGCTTACATGTTACCTGTTATAAATGTGTATTTCTCCGAGCCGGGGACTGCCCAAAGGCTCTGTTTTGTAACGTTTTTATTTCTTTAGAAATACCAATAAAGAGAATAAAATAAATAAATAAATAAATAAAGAATGAATGTCTAGGAGCAGGTGGATGTGTATGGGTGCCTGATTTCAAAATATGTGCCCAATCAAAAAAGCTGAAAAGGAACAAGGTCTTCAAACAGTTTTGACTAGTCAAATGAGAAATATGGCATTTCTCTGCAAAGTACTGGGCTTTTATGACCCTAGTGCTTTTAAGGGGGGCTACATGATATGTTGAGATGATTTATATGAAATGAATGGTAGCTAACATGTTACCTGTTATAAATTTGTATTTCTCCGAGCCGGGGACTGCCCAAGGCTCTGTTTTGTAATATTTTTATTTCTTTAGAAATACCAATAAAGAGAATAAAAAAAATAAATAAAGTACTGGGCTTTTATGACCCTAGGGCTTTTAAGGGGGGCTACGTGATATGTTGAGATGATTTATGTGAAATGAAAATATCACTTTTAACATACTACATGAAGATGAAAAGGGGGTTTTCCAAGTAAATGCACCAACATATTTATTATCAATCTATCGAATTTGTAATACAGAGAAGTTTTGTGGCACAGATAAAGGTATGTATAAGTAAATGACTCCTGCGCTGTCAGAAAATTAAAATGAAAGAGAACTAGGGTACACTGCAGCAAAAACCTAAAAAACTGATCCTTGACAGAAAAAGAGTGAAATAGATAAATAATGATGATGCGCATGTAAACATGAATACAAAAAAATATATATGCAAAAATATCTAATTATTAAAGTGCCAAGTGCAGATTATCATAAACCAAATTAGTTTAAACACATGAATAAATGAGTAAAAAATGATTGCAATAATGACTGATATATAGCATAAATCATGCAAATAAAACTAAGTGACACAGTCCAATGTGCACAACCAAACAAGCAGTGAAAAAGTGCAGTCCAAATGATAAAAAATCAAATAATGTGATTCTGTGAAAAGTGCTGTGACAGTCTAAACAATATTTCACATAAAAAGTGAATCCCTCCACTGTGAAATGGCAAATAGCCGGTGCCTAGCCAATCTTCTGTGTTGGGACCTGTGTCTCTGCAAGCCTCTCACCTTACTGCCATAAGGTATACAACATAAATCAATCACAGGTTACAGTCTTCAGATGTTCCCTCTTGATTTAATGAATTAATCCTTCCCTAGTAGTCTCAATGTGTCACACTTACCCCAAACGCAGGTTGTTACAGAAAAATGTAACAATCAGCATGTAATTTGACCTGTTAGGATCCACAGAAAGCTAAAATAACAATTTTGGATTGATTTGGTTTTTAGTGAAGATCTGTTATCTAGTGGCAAAGCAGATATTGTTTGATACCTTTCCGATCTACCTTGTAGTGATACTCTTGAAAATTGGATGACCTAACTGATCAAAAGTGAGGTACAGTAACCAGGAGGATGTTGAGCCAAACACAGCTTCAGAAACTAATTTTTTTTTCTAGTTTCCAGGGACTTCTACAAGAACATATGTCCAGCCATCGTATGCGCCTTCTCTGTGAAATCCATACTCAAAAGTCTTTGAACCTTTGCATGGGGATTACCTTTATACTCATGAGTATCAGCTTAAATGTATGTTGTTTACTTCACTGGTCTCCTGGTATGAATCTGTGTTGGTTTACTACTAGAGTTTCTTCCACCTTCTGGACTTACCGGAAACGTCACTTTAATGGTATACGTGGTTTGAGGTGACAAAAAAATAAATAAATGATAATACCTACTTTGTTCATATTTTATATTAGAACAATATGAAGGTATTCTCTAGGTGATGAATGCTTGATAACTTCTAAACAGTTATTTTGCCATTTGATGTCTGTTATACCATTTTGATTTGGTTTCCACCATCTATCGGAATAGTATGTGGCTGGGGTGGTTCCTCAGGTTCTCTAACAATTCTTCTTAAAGTTTTTTTAAACCCTGATTCTATTTGTCTGTATGTTTTGCAAAATACTTTGTCATATACAGCATATTAGGAATCGGTTGCAAAGGTTCTTCTTTGGAGATCCTCCCAGTATGGCAATTCCTGTTGCAGGCTGACAAAGGTAAGGCACTGTCTAGCAATAAGCAGGAATGTTGCCATCCTGCAATACCAGTAGCCCACATGCAGACAATGTTGCTGCCATTTGTGAGATAGTAGTTCATGTTGGCAATAGGAAGTAATGTTAATGGCAGGATCTCCAGGTAAAGAACTTTGCAACAAATTTACAAAAGATGCTTTGCTTAACACTGAATACAGTGAAATATGATGTCATGTATACTAACAGACATACAGTTTAAGACAGCCTTTCTCAACCTTTTTATCCCAGAGGAACCATTACAATTATTTTTAGGTTTCAGGGAACCCCCTGCAAAAATTAGTCTATTGGGGGTCATTGGGAAAATGCTGTTTACTTTGGTGGTCAGTGGGAAGAATGCCCCCTTACTGTGGTGATCGGAATGCCACCCTTACGGTGAGCAAAAAAGACAATTGGTGTCACGCTATCTACTCTGTCAGTGACGATGGACCTGAAACTATGCAGGCACCATCATATGAAAGGCCAATTAGCCACAGCTCAAGGAATTCCTAGCGACCTATAGAGTAACCCTGGTTGAAAATGTCTGGTTTAACAGTTCTATCCCAGCAATGTTTGCTATAAAAACTCTTTTAAATCAGTTTGCCAAGTGTTTATTAAACCCAAGGAGGTACATGTGAAGTCCCAACTTTTCTTTTTTGTACTTTTATGAGTGTATTCACTGTTGGTAAATAATGGAAGGACATTTGGCATTGTTCCACAGCACAGGCTCATTTACTTAAAAAATATTTGATAGATAAGTTGAGCAATTTGGTGATCAAGTCTAAACAGATAAGATACTTTTATAAGCAGCCATCAAGGATGAATAATGGGGTTGAGAGGGAAGAGGGAATGCGTGAGCAATTGTGGAAGGTATGAGCTAACATGCATGACCTAAGCTGTAGGAAATAGATTGCAAATTTCACACTTCAGCTATCAATAGGTGGCTTCCTTATTGTAACAATTGTTTATAATATTCCTGGACAGCAAAGATAAGTAATGGAATTGTGCAACAGCAAGTATAGATTGCACACCATACCTCCACAAAATACACAGGTTAGGTCCAATTTCATGTTCATTTTCATGCTCATTTTTTATCCTCCATGTATATGTATCCCCTCTTGCCATGGTGTCCACTTCCCTGAAGTGAATGCAAGTTTGGTTCACTTTTTGCTTTTTTTTCCCTGCCACATCTTAACACTCATTACTCCATTAATTCCAGTTGTGTCCTCAATGACATTACCCACCACTAGGGGTGCAACGGATCGTCTTCGATCCGTGATCCGATCCGCGGAGGTTGATCCGATCCGCGGAGGTTGATCCGTACGGGACACCTCTGTGGACTCGGCCATAGGAAAGGCCACGGCTTTGGCCTAGCTCCGGAGCAGCGGCCATCTTGGTACACCCGGCAGCCGTTTAGCACGTCGAATGACGGAGCGATCACTTGTAACAAACCGGCGTCATATCATGACGCCGGTTCCTCTCTCTCCCCTATGTGTACTGATCTGTACAGTGGAGGGGAGAGATCGGATGGCAACAGTGCCAATACTCTGCAATGCCCTGACAATACTCTGCAATGCCCTGACGATATTCTGCAATGCCCTGCTGCAATACCCTGCTGCAATGCCCTGCCAATACTCTGCAATGCCCTGCCAATACTTTGCAATGCCCTGACAATACTCTGCAATGCCCTGACAATACTCTGCAATGCCCTGACAATACTCTGCCAATAGTCTGCCATACCCGGCCAATACTCTGCCAATACTCTGCCAATACTCTGCCAATATACCCGCCAATACTCTGCCAATACTCTGCCAATACTCTGCCAATAGGGAGATTGTAGATATTACTGTGGGGGAGATTTTTTTTTGTTGTTGATCCGAAAATGATCCGAACCGTGACTCCTGATCCGAGGAACGATCCGAACCGTGGGTTTTTTGATCCGTTGCACCCCTACCCACCACTTACTGTTTCACTAGCAACAGCAATTGAGCTTTTCCCAACCTACGGCCCTTAGGCAAATATACAAAGTTACTGTGGTCTGAACTACTACAATGAGGTCCAGGTGACCATAAATGAAAAAAAGACCTTACACAATTTACATGACTAGGTCTACTGCTAATGGGGTGTCTTATGCTTTTGAGGCTCTGTGCAAGACCATACGTTCACTTGAAGTTTAATACTTAGTCACTAGCAGATTAAAACACACAAGGTTTCTTTTATGTCTAAGTGACTGAAACTGTACCAAAATTACCAACTCTTTCCACCTATTAAATTTTACAAACATTTTGCATTACAGAGACTGTAGCCCATAAGTTGCTCATAGACAGGCATATGTTATCCCAAGAACAATGGGCAAGGGAGACATCTGTAGTGCCTCACATGATTCTCATGTGAGTTGCATAGTCAATAGTTTCCTCCCTCTCTCTCACAGAGATAGATGGCTAGAATCTTTACTACTCCCCGTATGGTTCTCAGGATCATTTGGCCAACATCTAAGTAGGGGGGGATGGAATGCATTATGAACCTGTCTGGTCATATTCTGAGAATTACAGTGAATACTGAGCACTTGTTCAAGAGCAATTCTTCAAGAGTTTCCACAAAGATTTGCATGGTACATGGTGGTATAATAATATTTAGTCCATACATGATATGAATATAATATTTGTTATTAGGGAACCCAAATCACCTAAAAGTGGACCTTGCAGTAACTTTACATGTTTGCATAAATAATTCCTGACCTCACAATATATAGCAACAATAGAATTTTTTAAAACAGCTTACCTGAAGATCCTTTTTTTGGAAGTACATCACGGGACACAGAGCACCACTAATAACTGTATGGGTTATATGCCACCTTCAGGTGATGGACACTGGCATAATTACAGACAGGAAGTTCCCCCTCCCTATATAACCCCTCCCACACAGGGAGTACCTCGGTTTTTGTAGCAAAGCAATATATACATATTCCAAAAAAGAGGGGAGGGATCTCTGTGTCCCGTGATGTACTTCCAACAAAAGGATTTTACAGGTGAAAAAGGGGAAAAGGCGGGACTTTAAATGAGGCATTTTACAGGTAAGCTGTTATAAAAATCCTATTTTGTTTTTCGTACATCACGGGACACAGAGTAATAACTGTATGGGATGTCCCAAAGCAATGCCATCTGAGGGGAGGGAGACACAAAAAACAATGCAGACCACCGTCAGGCGTGAGGACCTATACTGCTGCCTGCAGAACACTGCGCCCGAAGGCGGCATCCTCTTGTTGACTTACATCCACCTGGTAGAATTTCGTGAATGTATGTACTGATGACCATGTTGCGGCCTT
Organism: Lithobates septentrionalis; assembly: GCA_037952835.1. Lineage (NCBI taxonomy): Eukaryota > Metazoa > Chordata > Amphibia > Anura > Ranidae > Lithobates > Lithobates septentrionalis. The sequence goes on from JBBDGP010000292.1 coordinate 2,528,057, forward strand.
GCAAACCTGAGCCATGGAGGCTTGGTGATGAATTGCCCAAGAAGCACTAACTGCCCTGGTAGAATGTGCCCTAGGACGAAAAGGCAAAATTTTCCCTTTTAAATCATAGGCCTGAATAATGACCTGACGGATCCACCTAGAAATAGTTGATTTTGACGTTGCTTGCCCCTTTCTGGGACCTTCTGGTAGCACAACCAAAGCATCAGTTTTCCATATTTGAGCTGTTGCTTCCAGATAGAATCTAACCGCTCTTACTACGTCAAGGGAGTGTAGTAAATTTTCCTCTGCAGAACGTGGTTCTGGAAAAAACGAAGGTAGAGAAATATCCTGGTTCACATGAAAACTGGATACTATCTTAGGTAAAAAGGATGGGCAAAGACGTAAGACCACCTTATCTTTATGAATGATCAAGTATGGCTATTTACAAGAGAAGGCTGCTAACTCAGAAACTCTCCTTGCGGAGGTTATTGCCACTAAAAATACCAATTTCTTTGTCACAAGGACCAATTGAGTATCACATATAGGTTCAAAAGGAGGTTCCTGAAAGACCAATAAGATCAAGTTCAAATCCCATGAACACAGAAGTGATCTGACCGGAGGATTTATACACGATACTCCTTGATAGGGATGAGCCGAACACCCCCCCCCCCCCGGTTCAGTTCGCACCAGAACCTGCGAATGGACCAAAAATTTGCACGACCGTTAGAACCCCATTGAAGTCTATGGGACTCGAACATTCAAAATCAAAAGTGCTAATTTTAAAGGCTAATTTGCATGGTATTGTCCTAAAAAGGGTTTGGGGACCCGGGTCCTGCCCCAGGGGACATGTATCAATGCAAAAAAAAGTTTTAAAAACAGCCATTTTTTTTGGGAGCAGTGATTTTAATGATGCTTAAAGTGAAAAAAAATGAAATATTCCTTTAAATATCGTACCTGGAGGGTGTCTATAGCATGCCTGTAAAGTGGCGCGTGTTTCCCGTGCTTAGAACAGTCCCTGCACAATATGACATTTTTAAAGGAATAAAAGTAATTTAAAACTGCTTACGGCTTTAATGTAATGTCCAGTCCAGTAATATGGATGAAAATCAGTGAGACAAACGGCATGGGTACCCCCCCCAGTCCATTACCAGGCCCTTTGGGTCTTGTATGGATATTAAGGGGAACCCCGCACCTAAATTAAAAAAAAATTGGGCCATTGGTGGTGGTGGTGGTGGTGTTGCCACAACACTGTAAGTCCTCACAGTTACTCTTGGTGGGTGCTGGAACGGGCCCTGCTGTGAAATATTAGATCAAGAATTGTAATTACATGTCCCTGTTGAACAGGGGCAGAAAAATTGGGAATTAGGCACTGGTGCCACAACACTGCAACCCCTCACAAATACTCTAGTTGGAGCGCTGGAATGAGCCCTCCTGTAAATTATTGCATCAAAAATTGTAATTACACGCCCCTGTTGAACAGGGGCTGAAAATTGGGCCTTATGAAATGGTGCTGGTGCCACAACACTGCAACCCCTCACAGATACTCTAGTTGGAGCGCAGGAACGAGCCCTGCTGCAAAGTATTGCATCAAAAATTGTAATTACACTCCCCTATTAAACAGGGGCTGAAAAATTGGGCCTTAGGCACTGGTGCCACAACACTGCAACCCCTCACAGATACTCTAGTTGGAGAGCAGGAACAAGCCCTGCTGCAAAGTATTGCATCAAAAATTGTAATTACACGCCCCTGTTAAACAGGGGCTGAAAAATTGGGACTTAGGCACTGGTACTGGTGCCACAACACTGCAACCCCTCACAAATACTCTACTTGAGTGCAGCAACGAACCCTCCTTGCAAAATATTGCATCAAAAATTGTAATTACACACCCCTGTTACACAGGGGCTGAAAAATTGGGCCTTAGCCACTGGTGGCAGTGCCCAGAACCAAAACAAGCTATCAGCATGATCATTGAGGAGGAAGAGGATAGTCACTCAGCATAACAGGATAGTCACTCAGCATCAGCATAGGCAGTCTTGAAGGAATCTGACATTTCAAAAAAAATTATTCGGTTACATCAGCATCAGGTGCTTGGTAGCTGGTGGTGATCCAAGACTGATTCATTTTTATGAAGGTCAGTCGATCGACCGAGTCGGTGCACAGGCGCACCCTGTGATCAGTTACAAAACCTCCAGCAGCACTCAGGAGGACATGGCGGGGCTAGATAAGGAGTGACTGATGCCATTGAGCCAAGGGAAGAGGCTGAGTTGGCAGCTGCTTTGCCAGACAAAGTACCCTGAGTCTGGGTGAGAGAGGATGAGGAGGATGAGGTCTGCTTGGTCATCCACTCTACCAAGTCTTCCACAGCTCAACACGGCCAGCTGCCGAAAAAAAGGACAACGTGTCCCACGGCCACGTGCTGATGAGGATGCACCGTCTCCACGACCAGCACTGTTGCCTCTAGACACAGAGCCTGCTTGCCCTCTTTTTTTGTCTTGTGACTGTCTGCCTCGCCTTGTTGGCCTTCCAGACATACTAATGGCCTGCAGTGAGATGTAGCTGCACAAAGCTGGGATGTATATATATACTGATACTGCAGCTAGCAGAATCAACTGCCTGCCTGTGGTATTATTAGTATGAGAACACCAGCAATTGTCTTCAGGTAGCTTTAGGTGCACACTGTGCAGAGGACGCAATACACTAACTGTAAATACTGTAACTGCCTGCCTGTGGTATTAAAAGGAGTAGAACAACAGCAATTGTCTTCAGGTAGCTTTAGGTGCACACTGTGCAGAGGACGCACTACACTAACTGTAAATACTGTAGCTGCCTGCCTGTGGTATTTACTAGGATCAGAAGAACACCACCAATTTTCTTCAGGTAGCTTTAGGTGCACACTATGCAGAGGACACAGTGCACTAACTGTAAATACTGTAGCTGCCTGCCTGTGATATTAATAGGAGCAGAACAACAGCAATTGTCTCCAGGTAGCTTTAGGTGCACACTGTGCAGAGGACGCACTACACTAACTGTAAATACTGTAACTGCCTGCCTGTGGTGTTAATAGGATCAGAAGAACACCACTAATTTTCTTCAGCTAGCTTTAGGTGCACACTGTGCAGAGGACACAGTACACTAACTGTAAATACTGTAGCTGCCTGCCTGTGGTATTAATAGGAGCAGAACAACAGCAATTGTCTCCAGGTAGCTTTAGGTGCACACTGTGCAGAGGACGCACTACACTAACTGTAAATACTGTAGCTGCCTGCCTGTGGTACTAATAGGATCAGAAGAACACCACTAATTTTCTTCAGGTAGCTTTAGGTGCACACTGTGCAGAGGACAAAGTACACTAACTTGTAAATACTGCACCTGCCTGCAGTACTGTACTAATAGGATCAGAAGAACACCACTAATTTTCTTCAGGTAGCTTTAGGTGCACACTGTGCAGAGGACACACTACACTAACTTGTAAATACTATAGCTGCCTGTGGTACTGTACTAATAGGATCAGAAGAAAACCACTAATTTTCTTCAGGTAGCTTTAGGTGCACACTGTGCAGAGGACGCAATACACTAACTTGTAAATACTACAGCTGCCTGTGGTACTGTACTAATAGGATCAGAAGAACACCACTAATTTTCTTCGGGTAGCTTTAGGTGCACACTGTGCAGAGGAGGCAATACACTAACTTGTAAATACTGCAGCTGTCTGTGGTACTGTACTAATAGGATCAGAAGAACACCACTAATTTTGTTTAGGTAGCTTTAGGTGCACACTGTGCAGAGGATGCACTAACTAACTTGTAAATATGCAGCTGCCTGCGGTACTGTACTAATAGGATCAGAAGAACACCACTAATTTTCTTCAGGTAGCTTTAGGTGGGCACTGAGCAGAGGACGCACTACACTAACTTGTAAATACTGCAGTTGCCTGCGGTACTGTACTAATAGGATCAGAAGAACACCACTAATTTTCTTCAGGTACCTTTAGGTGCACACTGAGCAGAGGACGCACTACACTAACTTGTAAATACTGCAGTTGCCTGCGGTACTGTACTAATAGGATCAAAAGAACACCACTAATTTTCTTCAGGTAGCTTTAGGTGCACACTGTGCAGAGGAGGCACTACACTAACTTGTAAATACTACAGCTGCATGTGGTACTGTACTAATAAGATCAGAAGAACACCACTAATTTTCTTCAGGTATCTTTAGGTGCACACCGTGCAGAGGACGCACTACACTAACTTGTAAATACTGCAGCTGCCTGCGGTACTGTACTAATAGGATCAGAAGAACACTAATTTTCTTCAGGTAGCTTTAGGTGCACACTGTGCAGAGGACGCACTGCACTAACTGTAAATACTGTAGCTAAAAGGACTAATAGGATCAGAAGAACACCAGCAATTTTCTTCAAAAAAAAACATATAAGAATGGCGCTTTGAATAGCTGATAAACCACGAGAAAGATGCAGAAAAAGCTCTAGGAAATTCTAAAATTGTGTGTAAAACAATGGGTCCATAATAGAGTCCATAATTAAAACCAGTAAAAGCTGTAGATGTGAGGTTTGCTGGTAAGGAAGATGGTGGTAACGCAGTCAGCAAAGGGCAGCTCTTCTTTGGAGTGAAGCCAGCTCGGAGTCATCCATGAGAAAAAGAGTGAGAGAGAGAGTAGCGCCTCTAAGTAAAACTGCTTTATTCAATATAATAACAGAAGTAATAGCCACTTACATGTAAGCAAGGAACAATGCTCTCTGTGAGTGAATGACTGATAACAGGCTGCGGATGGGACACAAGCTGGAAACGAGGACAGAGTCTTGGGACGGGAACCGCCACTCATGCAGGGAAGGAGAGGACAGCTCGCAGAGTCAGTGTGTGACATCAGCCGGGTGGATGGAAACACAACGCATTTCAGAGCATGCGCAACGGCCGTGGGGCGCATGCGCGCTCCTTTCTCAAGTGTAGTGATAGAAAATAGACAGGGGAGCTTATATGTGCGTGCGCTGGCTGCAATACAACGTGCGGCTGGCTGAAAAGAGAGAGCTCTATGTGGCTGCAATACAGCTGAAAAGAGAGAGCTCTATGTGTGGCATTGTAAAAACAAGGCGTTGCAAAATATGATAATGACAATTATCTACGGAGGGGTATAAATATATGATAAAAAATAAGAATATGGTAGTAACAATAGAAGTTTAAAATGGAATAACAGTAATAATAAAAATAATAATTATATATATATGTATAAATAGTTGATGGGAATCCACTGACCTACCCCAAAATAACATTGATGGACATAATGTTAACAATGTTAACAATAATGTAAAAAAAAAAAGGTAGCTGTAAATACTGTAAAAACACCTGCCTGCCTGTCAGTAGTAGGAAGAGAATAACAGGAACGGATCTAGCTAAACTGAATACAGTGTGTATATATATATATATATATATATATATATATACACACACACAACACCTAGGATGTGTGTATATATATATATATATATATATATATATATATATATATATATATATATATATATATATATATATATATATATATATATACACAATACACTGTAAGTACAGCTAACTGACTCGCCTGCCTACTCTATCTAACTTAAATCAAATGACACTGTCTCTCTGTCTAGCTATCTCTCTCTCAATGCTGGAACACACTACACAGGGCCGCCGTGCAGGCGGCCTTATATAGTGTGGGGCGTGTACTAAACCCCCTAAGCCATAATTGGCCAAAGCCACCTTTGGCCAATTACGGCTCTCTGTACAGACGGCTCTGTGATTGGCCAAGCATGCGGGTCATAGTGCATGCTTGGCCAGTCATCAGCCAGCAATGCACTGCGATGCCGCAGTGAATTATGGGCCGTGACGTGCCACTCGAATTTGGCGCAAACGGCCCATATCATTCGGAATTCGGCGAACGACCGAACAGGCAAAGTTCGAGTCGAACATGCGTTCGATTCGAACACAAAGCTCATCCCTACTCCTTGAATAAAGGCCCAAACTAAAGAATGAGAAGCAAGAGGTTTTTGGCAGTAAACTGACAAAGCCGAGACATGACCCTTGATAGTACTTGTGGCTAGTTTCATCTCCTCCTGATTGCAGGAAGGATAGAATTCTACTTATGACATACTTGTGAGGATGCCAACCACTACTCTCGCACCAGGAGATGTAGGCCTTCCAGACCCTAGAGTAGATAGCTCTAGAGGCTGGTCTTCTTGCCTTAATCAGGGTAGTTATTACTGGACGTGAAAGCCCACAACGCTCTAGAATGAGCAGATTTAACATTTGTAAGGCAGGATGGAACACTGGCCCATGAGACGGAAGAGTCCAAGGATCCCCTACCGCCATTCTCGCAATTTCTGCATACCAGGATCTCCTGGGCCAAGCCGGAGCCACTAGGATTACAAGTTTCCGTTCCCCCTTTTAATCTGCATAGGAGACACGGGAGCAAGTGGACTGGAGGAAACGCATAGATCAGAGAAAACTGATCCCAACGAGTTACTAAGGCATCTGTTGCGCAAGCTAGCGGATCCCTTGCCCTTCACACAAAATTGTCCAACTTTTTGCTGAACCTGGACGCCAACAGGTCTATGTCCAGGATGCCCCACCTTTGGCATATGGCCCGAAAGACGTTGGGGTGCAGAGACCATTCTCCTGGGAGCAACTGTTGATGACTTAAGAAGTCTGCATGCCAATTTTCCACTCCTGGCATAAACACCACAGATAGGCTGGGCACATGCTCTTCTGCTCAAGATAGAATATTGTTTACCTCTCTCTGGGCAGCACGGCACCTGGTGCCGCCTTGATGATTGATATAGGCTACTGCCGTGGCATTGTCGGACTGAACCCGGACAGGACAGTTTCATAGTCTGTCTAGGCCTTCAGGGCCAGACATGCCGCCCGAATTACTAGAATGTTGATGGGTAGGAAAATTACGGAATCCGACCATTTCCCCTGGAAGTGTCTTTTTCCAAGACTGCTCCCCAGCCCAAACGGCTGGCATCAGTCGTCACTATCTTCCAAGTGACGGGTATGAAGGTCTTATTTTCTGCAAATTTGTCTGACAACCACCAATTGAGACTTTGACAAAAAACTTGGAGTCAAACCCATTGGACAATCCAAATCCTGTCTTTTCCTGCTCCAGGCAACCAAGATACTGTTTTGCAGAAACCTTGAATGAAATTGGGCATAGGGAACTGCCTCGAATGAGGCTACCATCTTCCCTAACAACCTCATGCAAAGGCCTCTCCTTTGTCCTGACCGAGAGCACCAGTTCTCCTTTGGCGCAAAACTTTGCCTGGGGTAAAAACACTTTCTTGTGGGTAGTATCTATGACTAAACCCAAGTACTCCAACATTTTTACTGGTCGTGAGGACAATTTTTCCAGGTTGAGAACCCAACCTAAATGTTCCAGATATCTGACCGTGCTTATCACATGCTGATCTAGCCCTGCTATGGACTGATCTATCAGCAGCAGGTCGTCCAGGTACGTCACCACTGTTATACCCTGGAATCTTAATCTTGCCAGAAGCAGAGCCAGGACCTTTGTAAACACCTGAGGTGCGGTGGCCAAATCGAAGGGCAAGGCCACAAAATGAAAATGCCACTGTTCTACTCAGTGCTGGGACAAGGCCATTTGGTGCCCAGGGCGAAGATGGCAAACTGCGCCCCCCCCCCCCCCCCCGTTTTTCATTCAGATATCCCCGCACAAAGTCAAGGACGTCGTATGACAACCGGCGGGCGGGAAGTGGTTAAAACGCATTTTTTTTTAACACAAAGTTGTCCATTTATACAATATTTCTAACACATAACATGTACATACCAAAAATGACACCCCAAAATAAATTCTCCTACTCCTCCTAAGTACGGCGATACCACATGTGTGAGACTTCCACAGCCTGGCCACATACAGAGGCCGAGCATGGCTGGGTATAACTAGCATGGCTGGGTATAACTGAGCATGGCTGGGTATCACCGAGTATTGCAGACTATGGCTGGATATGGAAGGGTATGGCTGGGTATCACAGAGTATTGCAGAGTATGGCGGGGTATTGCAGAGTATGGCAGGGTATTACAGAGTATGGCAGGGTATTACAGAGTATGGCAGGGTATTACAGAGTATGGTGGGGTATTGCAGAGTATGGCAGGGTATTACAGAGTATGGTGGGGTATTGCAGAGTATGGCAGGGTATTACAGAGTATGGTGGGGTATTGCAGAGTATGGCAGGGTATTACAGAGTATGGCAGGGTATCGCCGAGTATCAGAGGGTATTGCAGGGTATTGCATGGTATTGCGGGGTATTGCAAAGTATTGCAGAGTATTGTGGGGTATTGCAGGGTATTGCAGGGTATTGCAGAGTATTGCACAGTATTGTGGGGTATTGCACAGTATTGTGGGGTATTGCAGAGTATTGCACAGTATTGTGGGGTATTGCAGAGTATTGCACAGTATTGTGGGGTATTGCACAGTATTGCACAGTGTTGCAGGGTGTTGCAGAGTATTGCACAGTATTGTGGGGTATTGCACAGTATTGTGGGGTATTGCACAGTGTTGCAGAGTATTGCACAGTATTGTGGGGTATTGCACAGTGTTGCAGGGTATTGCAGAGTATTGCACAGTATTGTGGGGTATTGCAGAGTATTGCAGAGTATGGCGGGGTATCGCCGAGTATATCTGGGTATTGCAGAGTATTGCACAGTATTGTGGGGTATTGCAGAGTACTGCACAGTGTTGCGGGGTATTGCACAGTGTTGCGGGGTATTGCAGAGTATTGCACAGTGTTGCGGGGTATTGCAGAGTATTGCACAGTATTGTGGGGTATTGCAGAGTATTGCACAGTATTGTGGGGTATTGCAGAGTATTGCGGGGTATTGCACAGTGTTGCGGGGTATTGCACAGTGTTGCAGAGTATTGCACAGTGTTGCGGGGTATTGCAGAGTATTGCGGGGTATTGCAGAGTATTGCACAGTGTTGTGGGGTATTGCAGAGTATTGCGGGGTATTGCAGAGTATTGCACAGTATTGTGGGGTATTGCACAGTGTTGCGGGGTATTGCAGAGTATTGCGGGGTATTGCAGAGTATTGCACAGTGTTGCGGGGTATTGCAGAGTATTGCGGGGTATTGCAGAGTATTGCACAGTGTTGTGGGGTATTGCAGAGTATTGCGGGGTATTGCAGAGTATTGCACAGTGTTGTGGGGTATTGCAGAGTATTGCGGGGTATTGCAGAGTATTGCACAGTATTGTGGGGTATTGCAGAGTATTGCACAGTATTGTGGGGTATTGCAGAATATTGCACAGTATTGTGGGGTATTGCAGAGTATTGCGGGGTATTGCAGAGTATTGCGGGGTATTGTGGGACATTGCAGAGTATTGCACAGTATTCTGGGGCATTGCAGAGTATTTTGGGGCATTGCAGAGCATTAGGGATGGCTGAGCATGGATGGATGGCTGGATGTCACTGAGCAGCGCTGTGGGCACTACACATCTAGCCCACAGCGCTGCGAGAGGGGAATTCTGGGAGGACGTCATAGTACGTCCTCCCAGAGTTAAGCAACCGCCCTGTAGCCGTCATTCGGCTATGGGCCGGTTGTTAAGTGGTTAAACAGCAGCGGTGGTCATTGGTCATTAACCTCCTCTCAGCCTCCTCCCCTCCCCCAATCCAGCCATTTATTAATCTGTTTTTTAGTGTTTACTTACACAAGTTCAGACTCAGAAGTTCTGAGTCTGAACTTGTGTAAGTAAACACTAAAAACAGATTAATAAATCTGAGGCTGAGGCGAGGTTAATGACCAGTGACCACCACTGCTGAAGATCTGAGTCAGAACACTGGCATACATGACACTGGCACTGCACTCTTCTACCTTCGCTTCCTTCCAGATTGAATCCAGCAGCAGCTACTAGAGCCAGCCAGCCAGCCAGGCAGGCAGCAGCTCCTCAGCTCCTCTCCTCTCCTCAGCTCAGCTCGCTCGCGGTGACAGCGCGCCGACACAGCTCCCAGCTCCCGGCTCCCGGCTCCCGGCTCCCGGCTCCCGCCTCCCTGTGCTCCTCTGCGTCCTCCCACCTCGCCTCCGGCCGTGTGTGACGTCACGGCGCTGGTAGAGACTACGGCACTCCTCCATAGGGGAGTAAACTGTAACAGAGTAGTTTGTGCTGAGGGAAGGGAGGATGCAGGAGCACACGAAGGCAATTTGTACAGTGCCGCTGGGGACTGTAAATGCACTGGACTGTTGTATTATTGTACACATTGGCGGGCGGCGGCCGTGGCAGAACGTCACTTGCAGGCTGCGCCCCCCCCCTATAGCAAATGGTAGCGCCCAGGGCACGTGCCCCTTCCGCCCCTGCCTTGTACCGGCCCTGGTTCTACTGCGAATCACAGGAATCTTTGATGAGCGGGAAATAATGGAACATGAAGATATGCATCCTTGATGTCTATTGATGCTAGAATTTCTCCTCCCCGAACGAATGTTTAGGAATCGGTTCAAACCCTTGAGATCTAAAATGAGTCTGACACCTCCATTTGGTTTCGGCACTGTAAAGAGGTTTGAATAAAACCCCAACCCCTGTTCTCTTAAGGGAGTCTCTATGATCACCCCCCGAGATAGCAGCCGGTCTAGTGCCTGAAATAAGGACTTTTTTATTGGGTCCTTGGGAATGCTCGATCTTAGAAAGCGAGACGGTGGAAACTCCCGAAACTCTAGTTTGTACCCCAGAGACACTGTGGAGATGACCCATTTGTCCTGGATTTCCTCCCGCCAGACTCCTGAGAACTGCCGGAGCCTTCCCCCCACTCGATCGAGCGGGGGCGCCTCTTCATAAGGAGGCCTTGGAAATCTGCTTTGTAGACTTCTGCCCCCAGGGCTTTTTCTGGCCTTGAGTTTGGTTCTGAGGCCTTCCTCTTGGAGTTGACGGCGGAGGCCGACGTAACTGTCTGGAGGCCGTTACCCCTGGCGATGGAGAGGCAGAACGTTTGAAAGAGAAAGGCTTACTCTTTCTCTTTACTGGAAGAAGGGTACATTTTTCACTAGATATCTTCTGGATATATTTATCCAAGTCATCCCCAAATAATCGTTCCCCATGAAAGGGAAACCCAGTCAGCAGTTTCTTACAAGGCAACTCTGCTGACCAATTCTTAAGCCACAAAAGTCTGAACTAAGAGAAGGGCAAGGCGAGACGCCTGATGAATAGAATAGTGTCAACCGCAAAATAAAAGGCTCTGGGCAATTCTGCTAAATCCGGGACCTGGTCCCCTTTGATGACTTGTTTTACTTTGTCATTAAGTGATTGACAGACGCCAATTGCTGCTACTGCAGGCTGTGCAACTGCACTAGCCATGGAAAATGAGGCTTTACGCAATGTCTCCAGTCTCTTATCTGCTGGATCCTTAAACACCTGAACATTGTCTACTGGACAAGTAAGACTCTTATTCAGAGAAGCCACATCTATTGCTGGCAAACTCAATTTTTTAGTAAATTTCTCCTCCATATGATAATCCTGAGAGAATCTTTTAGGAGGAATAAAATGCCTATCTGGATGATCCCAGTCAGCATAAATAAGCTGTTCCAGCAACGGGTGCATAGGAAAAGCATGTGAACCCTGGGGGGTTTCATTGAACCCAAAGAGTAAAAAGGTGCTTCAGCCGTCTCTGCTAAGGGTAATTTATAACAAAAACGCACTGTCTTAGTGAGTGATTGAACCAACAACCTTTGCGACTGTGAAGCTGAAACCGAATCCTCTGGGGTTCACATAGGTTGGACTTGATGGACTTGTGTCTTTTTGAGATGTGCATTCTTGCCATGTTCATAAATGTCTGACACATATCACACTTCTGCTGCAGTGCTGGCTCTGGCCACTGCAGGGAGACTGATGAAATCATCTTATTCTAAGCAAAATAGAGCTCAAAAACTGCTGATTATAAAATGTTATTTATTTTTTGTACATCACGAGACACAGAGCACCAGTAATAACTGTATGGGTTATACGCCACCTTCAGTTGATGGACACTGGCATAATTACAGACAGGAAGTTCCCCCTCCCTAAATAACCCCTCCCACACAGGGAGTACCTCAGTTTTTTCACCAGTGTCTAAGGTGTTGGTCAGGGTTAAGATCTGTGCTAAAGAAGCACCCTGGAAAGGCCTGCAGGGTCAAAGAGCTGCACAATCGGATCCATTCAAAGGCCACAATCAAAAGCTAAGGTGAATGGTACCCGAGCCTCGGTACGGAAGAATGAGGTTTTGCCGTAACGCTTCTCTTTAAGAGAGCTGGGCCCTGGGATCCAGCGCCTTGGTCACATTCTCATACCACAGGTTTTGTTCTGGCAGGGCGCTATACGGGTCTAAGGCAGTGGACCCTACATTAAAAAGGGGACCCTTCCTTGAAGGTCTGGCATGACTCCAACCCAACGTGATGGGTGAAGATTGGGTCACTGTGAGTATTCCAGTTTGTACCCTGCGGCAGGAAGTAAGTAAGTTTTAAGTTTTAAGTAGATGTTGTCTTGCCTGTATTTATATTTTCAACCACTAGAGGGTGTTATTGAGGGTGTTATTGACATATGTAGTGTTAAACATCGCATGCTAGTCTCTATGGATAGCTGTGTCAAGCAGTACTTGTGGAGGGGTCTGCTTCCTAGGCTCCTGTCAGCAGCTACTCGTAGGGGGAAGAAGGGGGAAGAATCCAGGCAGTATACTCACTCCCTTCCTCCCCCCGGGATTGGCAGTGTGTACCGCCGCACACGCATGCGCTCTCCTCCTTTACAGTTTGTGGATTGAGAGGTTGTCACAAGGGGGCGGGGCTCAGCGCCGCCGGCATGCGCGCTTTCTCACGGCGCAGGCATGGACCGGCGGCTTTGTATAAGCCATTGCCGTGTACAGAGTGCTGGTTGAAGGAGGGACACAGGCACAGTCTAAGGGCATGTAAGCGCTGGGTGATTGGCTACAGGCAATTCAGACGCATCTACTTTGCATCTTGCTGACACTGATAGTGGCATATTAAACATTGCTAAGACTTAGCTCAGCAATAGATGCATGGTAATAGTACCTCTGCTGTGAGCTTAGGACTATGTATTCCCAAAAGAGAGGGACAAAACCAGGGAGAAGGAGCGTAAAAGTGCAGCGGTCAGGATCTGAGCACCCTAGTCATGCTTCCACAGTATCATCCTCTCCTGAAAGTCCTGAAGCAGCTGACCAGGCTGGCATTGTAGCTACCTTCAACACTCCAGCCTCTGCCTATTTCACTAAAGACAATTTGGCTACAGCCCTGGCTGGGTTGGAAGGAAAGATAGCTAGTTTGCTTGCATCCTCCTCCCAGGCTGGCAGGAAACGCAAAATATCCCCTTCCCCTGCCCTGGACTTGGCATCTGCGGATCAGGAATGTTTAGAGGATTCGGATGTGCCCCTGGGGGGCCCACTAGAGGGGCAGGAGGATGGTTCCTCATTTTGTTCCTCGTTTGATTTTATGTTAGTATTACATTGTATATCCCTGTATGTTGAGGTCGTTCAAGTGCTTATCTAATAGTTTTGAAATTATCGATGCTCCCAGCTGAAACTACTGTCTTTTGAAGAGAATTCCACATCCTTACCACTTTTACAGCAAAGAACCCTCTACACAGTTTAAGGTTTAACCTGCTTTTCTTTTAATTTTAGTGAATGACCACGTGTCTTATTAAATTCCCTTTCGCGGAAAAGTCTTATCCCTATTGAGGGGTCACCAGTATGGTATTTCTACATTGAAATCACATTCCCTCTCAAGCGTCTCTTCTCTAGAGAGTTCAGTGCTCGCAACCTTTCCTCATAACTAATGTCCTCCAGTCCCTTTATTAGTTTTGTTGCCCTTTTTGTACTCTCTCCAGTTCCAGCACATCCTTTCTGAGGACTTGTGCCCAGAACTGGACAGCACACTCTAGGTGCGGCCGGACCAGAGTCTTGTAGAGTGGGAGAATTATCGTTTTATCTCTGGAGTAAATCCCCTTTTTAATGCATACCAATATTCTGTTTGCTTTGCTTGCAGCAGCTTGGCATTGCATGCCATTGCTCAGCCTGTCATCTACTAGGACCCCCAGGTCCTTTTCCATCCTATATTTCCCCAGAGGTCCTCCCTGTCAGGAGATTCCAAATGTCACTCCGGTTTCCTGACCGGTAGTCCTGTTATCCCAGTATCAGGTGGGGGGACGGTTGGGATCCTGCAGCCAGTATCAAGGGACCACAATAGAATGTGCAACCGGCTATATCAAGGAACACCAAACAAGCAACTCACAATTAGTAGAGAGTGAAGTCAGCAAACCAAGGCAGCAATCTATGGGGTATACCAGGAAGAGGCGTTGGAAACAGGCAGAGTCAGCTAAAAAAAAGACTATTGCATCCCTCTTTTGGGTAGGCCACCAAACCAGGGATTTCAGGCATAAGAAGGTCTGTTTGGTACCAGGATGTCCGGATATCCTCTGTCCATGGGCCCATTGCAAAACTTATTTATGTAATTCTTAAGGAATATACAACGTATTCGACGGAACCGAAAGATTAGAAGGTGCCCGAGATTGAGCAGCCAACAAGTTCCCAGTATCAGGCGGAGGGACGGTTGAGATCCTGCAACCAGTATCAAGGGACCACAATAGAAGGTGCAACAGGCTATATCAAGGAACACCAAACAAGCAACTCACAGTTAGTAGAGAGTGAAGTCAACAAACCAAGGCAGCAATCCACGGGGTATACCAGGAAGAGGCATTGGAAACAGGCAGCGTCAGCAACAACGATCAGCGTAAATCCAAAGGAGGAGACCGAGAAGCGTAGTCAGAAACAGGCAGAAGTCAGCAACCAGAAATATAAATTGTTAAACACCAGGAAACAGGACCTATTTTAGGGTAAAGACAGGAAGGGAAAGTGATGTTTTATAGGTCACTAGATCAAGTGACTGCCTACAGCTGGTCACTGGGTGGAGCCAGGGTCCACAATCAAGGAGCAGGGAATAACAAGGGCTCTACACAGATGGAAGTCCCCTAGTGACTTAGGCAGTAGGGAACTGACCCAAAAACACCAGGTCCCAGGATCAATTCCCGGTCAAGGCGTTACACTCCCTCCAATGAGTAAATTGCATTCATATTTTAGCCACCCAAATGCATTATTTGACATTTTTCTACATTAAACCTCATTGGCCATGTAGTTGCCCTCCCCATTAATTTGTTCAGATCTTCTTGCAAGGTTTCCACATCCCGCAGAGAAGTTATTGCCCTGCTTAGCTTAGTATTGTCCACAAAGACAGAGATTAAGCTGTTTATCCCATCCTCCAGGTCGTTTATGAATAAATTAAATGGGATTGGTCCCAGGACAGAACCCTGGGACCTATCCTACAGAACCACTTTCCACCCCAGACCATTCCATGTACTCCCCATTTATCACTTCAATACATGTACTCACCCTATGGTCCATGTCAACGGACCTTACTTTGTACAGTAAACATTTATGCAGAACTGTATCAAATGGTTTAGCAAAATCCTGAAACACCATGTCTACAAGCCTTCCTTTATCTAGATGGCAGCTCACCTCCTCATAGAAGATTAATAGATTGGTTTGTCAAGAACGATTCTTCATGAATCCATGCTAATTACTGCTAATGATAGCGTTGCCATTACTAAAATCTTGTATATAGTGCCTTATCATCCCCTCCAAGAGCTTGCATACAATTGATGTTAGGCTAACTGGTCTGTAATTCCCAAGGATGTATCTTGGCCCTTTTATAAATATTGGTGCTACATTTGCTTTTATCCAATCAGCTGGTAACATTCCAGTCAGTAGACTGTACGTAAAAATTAGGAACAATGGTCTGGCAATTACTTGACTGAGTTCCTTAAAGTGGTGTTTTCATGGCCGAAATTATACTCTTTAAATAAAAATACCTCTATAATACACAAGCTTAATGTATTCTAGTAAAGTTAGTCTGTAAACTAAGGTCTGTTTTGTTAGTTTATAGCAGTAGTTTGTTATTTTATAAACTTGCAGCAAGCCGTGGCCATCTTAAGTGTGGGCATCTGAAGCCAGACTGTATTTCTTCCTGGATCTCATCCTTGCAGATCTCGCACATGCTCAGTGCAGCACAAGCAGTGTAATAGGTTTCAGGTCAGGTTTCCATAGCAACAGCAGTGTCAGAGGAAGTTGCCGCCCCTTCCCAGAAGGCATTGCAAACAGGAAATGATGCGATGGGCCACGGCCAGGGAGGAGGAAGTGAAAAATGAATACAGCAGATATACAGTAGGTGCTGAGAAAAAAAAATTAAAAAATATCCAATTCGTTTACAGTGCACAGTTTAGTGAGGGATGCTGAAGAGTTGTAAAAGTGGGTGGAACTCCACTTTAAGGACCCTCGAGTGCAAGCCATCTGGTCCCGGTGACTTATTAGTGTTACTTTTTCAAGCCTATTTCTAATTCTGTCCTCTGTTAGCCATGAGGGTGCTTCCTTTGACGTGTCATGAGGATAAACATTGCAGTTTTGGTTACTGAAGCCCCCCAATTCCCTTGTGAAGACTGTGGAGAAGAATAAATTCAATACCTTCGCCATCTCTCCATCTTCAGTAACCAGATCCCTTCATTATGCTTTATGGGACCAATGTGATCTGACCTCCCTTTCTTACTATTTAGGTATAATGCAAAAAAAGTGCAGCGCTAAAAAATTGAAAAATATGTGTGTGCCACAACTAAATACTAAAATGCAAAAGTGCAAACAATAACCATGGTGTAAAACCATAAATCATGAAAATCAATAAAAAAAACAATCAGTACAGTGCACAACAGCAATTGATTAAGCAAATGTTCAATATATCAATAGGGCACAAAATACAAATTTCCGCATTCTATTTAAAGTTAACGAGTGACTTGAGTTCATAAATAAAATCCTAGTGCGCTGTGAAGTGAATCATTCATAGATAGTGGGACATTAGATAGACATGACCACGTGAGACTACCACCACAGAGAGACAGGAGGCTTACCAGAAAGCCAGTGACCACCCTTATTCAGAAGGGTCATATAAGGTCAGTTGGATCTGAGATCTTGTAGGAGAAGTATCCTGATAACTAGAGCCTGAAGAGATGTTCCAATGTGCTGGGCCTTCACCACCGGATGGTTTCCACAGGCGCTGAGCGGTAGTCCACTCCAGTCCAGAAAGCCAGTGACCGCCCTTATTCACAGGGGTCATACAAGGCTTGTTGGATCTGAGATCCTGTAGGAGAAGTATCCTGATAACTGGAGCCTGAAGAGATGTTCCGATGTGCCGGGCCTTCACCACCTGATGGTTTCCACAGGCGCAGAGCGGTAGTCCAGTCCAGTCCTACAGCCAAAAGTCCAAGTGAACGGAAATAAAAAAGAAGAAGAAAAGGGGAAAAACTTGCAATATTGTTAAAAAAAAGGCTTTTTTTGGAGGGTGATGCAATGCTGCATGTAACGAGATGACCCACAACCGAGCCACTCGATCAATCAAGTAAAAGTTGGAATTACAGAGTAAAAACACATTAGTGTGTGAGAGCGATCATGCATGCGCAGAGTGTGTGTGCGTAGCATCTCGGCGACCATTTCATCATACGTGACATATTCAGGGGTGCGCCCACACGCCTGCGCTAGTGCTCTAAATAGTCCATTGGTGGTACAAAGAAGCGCTGCCATTGGTCAGATCAAATGATCCAAAGGTGCTGATTGAAATATATGTGATGAGGAAGGTAAAGCGCAACCCCTGTAGTATTCAACAGTCAGGAAGAGCGCACACTAATTAAAGCTTTCCGTGCTCATATTGATAAATATGTCGCCATCATGTGGCCAAAAAATATATGGCGGCCATACTACACAATTAAAAAAGAAAAGAAAAAAATGGCGTCAGAGAGGTTACCTTGATGGACTCTGTGCTGGTCGCTCTTGTGTACGCCGGTGTGCGTGCCCCTGTGGGCACTGGCGTACATGGTCCTGTGGGCGCTGGTGTGCGCGCTGGCGTGCTGGCGTGGGTGCGTGCACGCACGCCTGTGCGTGACGATGTACGCACACGCGTGGCGTTTGTCGCCAATCGGCCTATTTAAGTTAGCAGTGCACTCTGCTCTGTGCTGCCTGATCATCAGCTCCCCTGTGCCTTGCTCCTGTTACCTGTACCTGTGTTCCTGATATCCTGACAACTCGGCTTGCTACTCGGATACCCCTGACTTCTGCCTGACCTTGGCCTGTTTGTCTCCACTTCTGCCTGCTCCTCTGTACCTCGCTGCCCGTCTATTGCCGAACCCTGCCTGTGCTCAGACCTGCCTGCTCTGCTCCTGCTCAGTACGCGTTTGCCTGTGTAATGTGCTGTTGAAAGACTATCTACCTACCAGCATCTGGATCCTACTGCCAGGCTCTCATACCATTCCGCACTCCTGTTGCCTTCTGTTTATTCTACCAGGAGCCGCGAGTCGGATACGTAAGGGAGACCACCCTCTGCCCAAGCGGACTCAGGTACGTAGAAGTCTGATAAACGGCCTGCTTCCATATACTGTCAGTGTGAATGTTATTCTTACAATAGGAAAGAAATATGTATATATATCTCGCAGTCGTCCCCAGTGTGGAAACATGTCAATTCAATATGCCCTGTTTAAATATGATGAGTAAGAACAATGTATTGACCCATCCGTAATCAGACAAGATGTATAATCAAAAGAAGTATACAAAATTAAATAAAATGTATGAATAATATAAAAGTATGAATATGAAAAAAATATCTCAACTTAAGATGGATAACGGGACATCAACTGATATTGATAAAACAGTTGATGTCCCACTCCACATTGAGACCCCCAGGTGTATGGGACCCCAATCTGAATATCCAATTGGTCTCTGTCCTAGAGATATTCCGCTTGCCATTACTACTGCACCAATGGGGTACATACTTTTCAAGAGCCACAAAAGTGGTACCACTGGGGTCACAATTATGTTTCAAAGCATAATGTTTTGACACGTTATGCTTATCAAAATCCTTGCGGATGTTTGCTTTATGTTCCCCTAATCTAACATGCAACATACGAATAGTGCGCACCACATACTCAAGGCCACAAGGGCACCTGAGAAGGTAGACCACACACTTCGTCCTGCTTGTGATAAATGTTTTTATGGGGTAAGCGACACCTGTGCCAACTGTAGTGAACTCAGTTATCCTTCTACCTCGATGGGTGTTAATTCCACAGGCACGGCATTTGCCACACAAGTAGTACCCCTTCAAATCACCAAAAAAGGTTGGTCTGGTGGGGTGATCCGGGACATTAGGTGCTGAAATAAAAAAATGACTGAAGGTCCGCGGTAACTCTTCTCTCTGAGCTTTGGTTTTTGAGATGTCAGACCTCCACCCCCTGCTTTTGAAAGCTCAATTAATCTGTTTAAATCCTGATTTTAAACAGTTGTAGAAAATAGATGGCTGTTGATAAATGGGTACAACCTAACACAAGAGGATTTGTTTCAACTTTGTGTATCACCTGAGGCTAGTCACTTCACTGAGTATATGGTAGGGGTTTACAACCACTGTTTAGAACAGCTGATTGTAGCCCACCAGGCCTTTATAGAGGGACAGTAAGAACCTATTGCTACAGCAGCAGATGCAGACCCTGTTACGGAAGCAGGGGACAACATTAACACCTTGACAGCTGGTAAAGAGCGCTATACAGAAATTGTGTCTGGAGGATAATTTTGAAGCCTACCTCAAAATCTTTGAAAGAGATGAGGATCATGAGAAGCTACCTGAGGAGCAGTGAGCTGATGTAGGTAAGCCCATAAGTATCCAAACTCAAAAGGGACATTTTAGCCAGGCTTAGGGTTACCATGGCTGTTTACATGGAAATGTGATTATTGGGATACCAAAGCCACACACTGAGCTGGAAGAATGGATCAAAAGAACCCTGAAAGGTATGCTAAAAAAGTGGTTGATAAGCATGGAAAAGACTGGGACATCCTGCTACTTTAACTAATCTTTTAAGTAAGGAAAGTGCCACAGCGTTCACAGAGTTGCTCCTGGATATAGCCTTGGAAACATGGAAGCAAAAGGCCACACCTTGCAAAAGTCTAATTGAACACATTGTTCAGATGCAGGATAGCATAGCAGCATTTATGTCTATATTTTAGAAGCATATGCAGGAAGTCCTACAGACTTCTTAGGTGAAAAGTTAGTAAAATTTGTACAAAAATTCTTAGAATATTCTCAGAATATTTGAATGTCGTTCAAAAGATTTTGTTTGCTTTTAACATATTATTTTGGAATGAATGGACTTTACCGAACAAAAACCACAGACATTGTTAGAAATTAATTTGTTCAAGAGAAAGTTTCCCTACCGCTCCTTCAAATTTTTAAATGATAGAATGCCGATTTGACCTCCGTAATGATTAGAAAAACTTTCTTAGAACATTAATTTCCTAAGAATTCTCGTAAGAAACTCTACCCATTAAAGGCTTTCTTTTGAAAAAAACAACAAAAAACAAACATGTCATACTCACCTGCTCTGTGCAGTGGTTTTGCACAAAGCAGCCCAGATCCTCCTCTTCTTGGGTCCCCTTCTACAGAGTGACCCCAGAGAAAACAGCAGCTTGCAATGTGGGCACCTAAGCAGGCTCATTCCCACAGGTCGCCCCCTCCCCCTCGCTCTCCTCATTGGTCCACTGGTAGTGATTGACAGCAGCAGGAGTCAATGGCTCCCACTACTGTCAGCCAATGAGGAAGGAGAGTACACGAAGAGCCGAGGCTCTCGTGCACATCGCTGGATCGAGAAGTGGTTTAGGTAAGTATTAGGGGTAGCTATGCATCCTGCTGCACAGAGGTTTTTTACCTACATGCACAGAATGCATGAATGTAAAAAAAATGCATGAATGTAAAAAAAAAACTTGAGCCTTTAGAACCACTTTAAAGTAGAACTATAGGCAAAACTTTTTTTACATTTTGGATTTCCTGTCCCATAGCCAAACAGGAAGTGGAAGGAAATCCCTGCGAATTAAGGGAGTTCCCTGGGGACTGGCAGATAACCAGAACTAGTGTCCCCATTGGAAGATTTCCCCTGTATTACTTTTCTAGGGACAACCCAAAATGTGGGCTTTTCTTTTACTTTCAATTGATAATGATAATGGTAATGATGATGATAATGGTAAACAGGACAAATAGAGAGGGTGAATTTCTTTAACGGGCACAGGCAGCAATAAAAATCTGACAGGTGTTCTAATCCCTCTCCACTTTTGCCTTTAGTTATACTTTAAGTCTCAGTTTTGCTGAAAAGGGCTGAGTGTTGATCCTGAGCATTCCTGCCTTGTGCATGGTCTACTACTGTCAATACCAGTTGATCCAGTCCCCCTTACCATATATATATAAATGAAAAGCAAGAGGCTGCATAGCATGCCAATTAAAGTCTATTTATTGCAACATCTCAACAGAAATCTAACAATAATCCACACCAGACAGTAGCAGGTACAGAAGGTTGATATGTTTCACAGAAGTATGCTGTGCTTATTAGTTTATGAATAAACACAGCATACTTGTGTGAAACGCGTCAACCTTCTGTACCTGCTACTGTAATGTGTGGATTATTGTGGGATTTCTGTTAGGATGTTGCAATAAATGGACTTTAATTGTCATGGTATGCAGCCATTTCCTTTACATACATGTATTCCATGGAAGTGAGTCACGGCTAGCACCCATGTGTGGAGTTCAATCAGAATAACAATCTCAACTGGAGTGGCACATCTGTTGTCTGTTGTCTCACTGCCCCTTAATATATATATATATATATATATATATATATATATATATATATATATATATATATATATATATATAATCTATCAATCAAAGAAATCAAGGATACAATCTCCAACTGCAATTTCCTTACTTCCAAATAAGGTTTCTATTCAAATTACATACATTGTAGCAGCAGTCACTCCTCTTGGATACAAGAGGAGTGACTCACACTACAAGTGTATTATATATATATACCTCACAAAAGTGAGTACACCCCTCACATTGTTGTAAATATTTTATTATATCTTTTCATGTGACAAAACTGAAGAAATTACATTTTGCTACAATGTAAAGTAGTGAGTGTACAGCTTGTATAACAGTGTAAATTTGCTGTCCCCTCAAAATAACTCAACACACAGCCAATAATGTCTAAACCGCTGGCAACAAAAGTGAGTACACCCCTAAGTGAAAATGTCCAAATTGGGGCCAAAGTGTCTATTTTGTGTGGCCACCATTATTTTCCAGCACTGCCTAAACCCTCTTGGGCATGGAGTTCACCAGAGCTTCACAGGTTACCACTGCAGTCTTCTTCTACTCCTCCATGATGACATCACAGAGCTGGTGGATGTTAGAGATCTTGTGCTCCTCCACCTTCCGTTTGAGAATGCCCCACAGATGCTCAATAGGGTGTAGGTCTGGAGACATGCTTGGCTAGTCCATTACCTTTACCCTCAGCTTCTTTAGCAAGGCAGTAGTCGTCTTTGAGGTGTGTTTGGGGTCGTTATCATGTTGGAATACTGCCCTGTGGCCCAGTCTCCGAAGGGAGGGGATCATGTATGCCTCAGTATGTCACAGTACATGTTGGCATTCATGGTTCCCTCAATGAGCTGTAGCTTCCCAGTGCCAGCAGCACTCATGCAGCCCCAGACCATAACACTCCCACCACCATGCTTGACTATAAGCAAGACACAATTGTCTTTGTACGCTTTACCCGGTTACCGCCACACACGCTTGACACCATCTGAACCAAAGAAGTTTATCTTGGTCTGATCAGACCACAGAACATGGTTCCAGTAATCCATGTCCTTAGTTTGTTTGTCTTCAGCAAACTGTTTGCAGGATTTTTTGTGCATCATCTTTAGAAGAGGCTTCCTTCTGGTGTGACAGCCATGCAGACCAATTTGATGCAGTGTGCAGCTTAGGGTCTGAGCACTGACAGGCCGACCCCCCCACCCCTTCAATGTCTGCAGCAATGTTGGCAGCACTTATACATCTATTTCCCAAAGATAACCTCTGGATATGACGCTAAGCACGTGCACTCAACTTCTTTGGTCGACTGTGGCGATGCCTGTTCTGAGTGGAACCTGTCCTGTTAAACTGCTGTATGGTCTTGGCCACCATTCTGCAGCTCAGTTTAAGGATCTTGGCAATCTTCTTATAGCCTAGGCCTTCTTTATGTAGAGCAACAATTCTTTTTTTCAGATCCTCAGAGAGTTCTTTGCCATGAGGTGCCATGTTGAACTTCCAGTGACCAGTATGACAGAGTGAGAGCGATAACACCAAATTTAACAGACCTGCGCCCCATTCCCACCTGAGACCTTGTAACACTAATGCCGCGTACACACGGTCGGACTTTTCGTCTACAAAAGTCCAACGGACGCTGACGGACTAAAGCTGGCTGGTAATCCGATCGTGTGTGGGCTTCTCCGGACTTTCAACATACTTTTTTAGCCTCAAATCCGACGTACTTTAGATTTGAAACATGCTTCAAATCTTTACTTCGTAACTACGACGGACCCCGAAATCCGCTCGTCTGTGTGCTAGTCCGACGGACAAAAAGCCACGCTAGGGCACCTATTGGCTACTGGCTATGAACTTCCTTATTTTAGTCCGGTGTACGTCATCACGTAAGAATTCGACGGACTTTTGTGTGATCGTGTGTAGGCAAGTCTGTTCGTTAGAAAGTCCGCCGCAAGTCCGTCGAAAGTCCGCCGAAAGTCTGCCGGAAGTCCGTCGGACAGGCTGTCTGACTTTTGTAGACGAAAAGTCCGACCGTGTGTACGCGGCACTACAAGTCACATGACACCGGGGAGGGAAAATAGCTAATTGGGCCCAATTTGGTCATTTTCACTTGGGGGTGTACTCACTTTTGTTGCTAGCAGTTTAGACATGAATGGCTGTGTGTTGAGTTATTTTGAGGGGACAGCAAATTTATACTGTTATACAAGCTGTACACTCACTACTTTACATTGTAGCAAAGTGTAATTTCTTCAATTTTGTCACATGAAAAGATATAATAAAATATTTACAAAAATGTGAGGGGTGTACTCACTTTTGTGAGATACTATAGACACACAGTTTATGCAGTTTTATATTCTTTAAATTATAAGTATTACCTCTTTACTTATTTCATAGAAAGCCTTGGTGAATGAGACAACCAAAATACATATGGTTATGGAACAAAAGCCAAACAAAAATGGCAATGGCTTGCTGGATTTGGCATTGGGACACATTGGACGTCTTCAGCTCCTATTGTGCCCTGATGGGTTTCTGGTATGTCCCTGCACCGTTAGGAGGAACAGGCTGTCTCCCAACATACCTGCTCTTATTTATCTATTGCAATTTATGATCCAACATGGAGCCTCTCACATAGACTAGATGCACTACAGAAACTAGAGTTAGGACCACATTCCTGCTTCTACATATATTTAGAAATGTTGTGCAATTTAAACCTCTGTTTTTAATGTAAATTGTTAGTGTAATTTGTGTGTTTTTTTTTTTCAAGCTGGATTACTGGTAAGTGTGCTTGGAATTACATTTTGTTTTGTTTGCTCTGTGCAAAGCCCTTCTATGTGCACCTTATGCCGCGTACACATGAGCGGACCTAGCGAACGGACTAAACTCCGTCGTCATTTCCGACAGAAACATTTAGAACATTTTCTATATCTGAGTCCGTCGGAAATGCCGACAGAAAATTCTGATGGGGCACACATACGGTCCGACCGAAAGCTCCCATCGGACTTTTTCTGTCGGAAAGTCCGGCCGTGTGTACGCGGCATTACTCTTACTTAATAAGGTGATTGTTAGGGTTTACACACATTATAAAGTCTCAGGGTAATGATTTAAACACAAACAAAGCATGTTTTCTGCAGACTAGTAAATTAAAAATACGTATCTTATTTCTTGAAATGGCAAAGGCCATTTCCATGTTGCTCCAGTTGTTACAAATGCATTCTTGAACCTTGTGTGTTGTATTTTAAACTGTTTTGTTTCTGTTCCAGAACTGCATTCGGATATTTTGAGAGGTGACCCTTTGCTCCCTTTTTGATAGAAGTACTACAAGGTTTAAAATAACTGCTGTCAAGAAAACTCAAGGTTGTATTTTGAATTAAAAGACATATGTTGACACAGACGTGAAGGTCAGAAGGATGCCCATCATTCCACTTCTATTCACCTTACAGCCTTTGCCTTTGAACTTCCACTGTCTCCAGCCTCCTTTATAACAGTAGAAATATTAACTAAAAATGACACTGTATTTTTTTCTCCAACATCACCAGAAATATTTGTCTTTCAGTTATCAAGATGTTTAAGATGGAATAAAAAATAACATGTCAGAAATGGCTCCTTCCTTGCATGTTTTAGGTTGGCCATGCATGGCTCAGATTTATGCTGAAATTCAAGCTGTGGGTGATTGTGCTCACATTACCCAGCTCGCCAAACTTTGACTGAAAAATTGAAGATGGTGGGCAAAAAAAGTTGGCCAAGCAATGACTGTAGCCAGTCAGCTGCAGTCAATGTTGAAGTATTCTGACAGCAATGGTGGCTGGCTGTCAAAATACACTAGTCTAGGAAAGTGGAAAAATAGCACCAGACCTGTAATATTATGTTATTAGTATTACTATCTTAAAGTATTGCTGTTGATATAAATAATTTGGTTCCAGGGCAGGTTGCTAATACACCCCAGAGAATATCCACAGTCTCTTTGGCTTGTTAGTGTACTGTTAATGTAATGTTACATAAAATAGAAAATGAAAATGGTGTACTAAGTATCAGGGCTCACAGGGAGGTCTCGCCATGATATATGTGTCTTTGCTTGCCCCCCCCCCAGAAGCAACCCTACATGTTAGCCTGGAAGAGGGATCTGGATTATGGTATAGAACCAGAGTCTTGGTACACTCGGCTTCAGGTCTCTTTTAAGGGGATCCTTAATGTGTCTTTAGTAGAAGCCAGTTTAAAGAATTTATTTAGATGGTACTCGGTCCCCTCCCGCCTTGCACAGATGTATCTGAATGCTTCTCTGGATTGTTTCAGAAGATGTTCTTTACGGGGTACTATGATTTACATCTGGTGGGAATTTCTAAAAATAAGGGGTTATTGGAATAGGGTGTTTTCCATGCTCCACACATCGATGGGCTTTTCTATCCCACAGCAACCTCATATTGCTCTATTGAATGATTCTCCACACGGCTCGCCTCGCCATGTGCAGCATTTGGTCTGTTTTATCCTCCTGGCGGCTAAAAATTGTGGGCATATTGAATACACCCTCAGCCTTTATACGTTGTTATACTGCAGCAGGGCGGCCTTTCAGTGGGAAATAACATACCTGTACGTGATGTTGTTTCCTGGGTCTGGGAAGCGCGCGCGTGCCACCGGCGACCCGCTCCTGCTGTGATTGGACACAGCGGGAGCAAATCAGCAGGTCCAGCAGACCCAATGTCCACCAGGACCTGCCAGTGGTTTTTAAGGCAGATGGAACGGGAGTCTGCCTATGTAAACAAGGCAGATCGCCATTCTGTGACAGGAGAAGACAGAGATCTTGTGTTTCTGCTAAGCAGGAACATGGGTCTCTGTCTTCTTAAAGTACAAGCTTTTGATTGCCCCTGTTAACCCCTTCCCTGCCAGTGTCATATTATTTAACACTGTATTCGTGTCACTGGTCTCCAAAAAAGTGTCAAAAGTGTCAGTTAGTCCGATTTGTCCCCCACAATGTCACAGTCCCGCTATAAGTCGCTGATCACCACCATTACTAGTAAAAAAATAAATAAATAAATATTCCATAAAAATATCCCATAGTTTGTAGACGCTATACCTTTACCAAAAATATGTATCAGAATACATATTAGCCTAAATCGAAGAAGAAATTTGATTTTTTTTTTTTTAATTTTATTGGATGTGCTTTATAGCAGAAAGTAGAAAATATTGTTTTGTTTTTTTCAAATCGTCGGTCATTTGCTTATAGTGCAAAAAATAAAAAGAGGTGATCAAATGCCACCAAAAGAAAGCTCTATTTGTGGGGGAAAAAGTACATACATTTTATTTGTGTACAGTGTCACACAACCGCGCACTTGTAGGTTAAAATAACGCAGCAATAAGCCTATATCATAATTATTATAGCCATGTTATTTTTTACCCTTTTGGCATTTTATGTTTTGCACTGACTGGTGTTGGAGGGACCTTTTGGTTTTGTTTATTCTCTATGTCTGATATTTGTGACTGTACGCTATATTCTCTTTATATGATAGCTGCTTATCTGTATACTTCACTTGTTTATTTTTATGCTTATAACAAAATAAAACTTTTTGAAAAATAAAATAGGAATTGAAGTGCCACAGAACTGCTAAAAGATCCACTTATTGCTTTATTCCAATAAAAGTAAGGGTGACAATCAAATGAGCCAATGTATAATGAAATATCCATATCAATACAATATGAATACAGTATCCCTTCCCCAGGGTCAAAGTAAAACCAAATACCAATAGTATTGGATGTATAAAAATGATTGTCTGGGAACATTGAGTAAATCAATACACAAGAACCTCAGACAATTGTGAGAATCTGAATATTAAAACATTTGTATTGTATTGGTAATCAAGAATGGACTTCTGCGCTACTAAAGTGAATGTTGAGTGTTGTGTGGAATGCCGCAAAAATCAAAAAAGTGTACACCACTCACTAACTTAAATCCAAGAATAACACACTCAATACTTGTGCCTGTGATTTTGCGCAAACCTAAATACTTAATCGAACATAAATGTGAATAATAATAGAATCAAATAAATCAATTAGTCCATAAAGTGAAAAATCCGTGACTGTTGTGTAAATCAATACGGTGAGTACAAATGAGTGAACAGTCTATACAGTGATAGAACAAAAAGTGACAGAGTGCGTTGCTAGTAGATCTCGTGACTTTCGTGGTATTGGATACCCACTAGGGGCTCCCAGAACTCTCACCTTCCTGGCATTAGTAAAATGCCTTTATGTATCCATCCGGGGCTGCACTTGTTCCAGTCCCAGCGGTGTAGTTGTTCTGGTGCGTCTTATGGGGCGATAGCGTCCTCTCCGGTGAATAAACTCCACATGAGGGGGGTAATCAGAAAGGAGGAGACTCCAATAGGGTAATAACGTTTAAAACCGAAGTTTTATTTAAAAGTATCCGCTTACATTAGAGTAGTGTAGAATCAGCAATTCAAACAGTAATGTTTACAATCCCCGCTACGTCACTTCCGGTCCGCGCTGTTGTGTATCCGGTTACGTCCGTTACGTAACGGACGTAACCGGATACACAACAGCGCGGACCGGAAGTGACGTAGCGGGGATTGTAAACATTACTGTTTGAATTGCTGATTCTACACTACTCTAATGTAAGCGGATACTTTTAAATAAAACTTCGGTTTTAAACGTTATTACCCTATTGGAGTCTCCTCCTTTCTGATTACCCCCCTCATGTGGAGTTTATTCACCGGAGAGGACGCTATCGCCCCATAAGACGCACCAGAACAACTACACCGCTGGGACTGGAACAAGTGCAGCCCCGGATGGATACATAAAGGCATTTTACTAATGCCAGGAAGGTGAGAGTTCTGGGAGCCCCTAGTGGGTATCCAATACCACGAAAGTCACGAGATCTACTAGCAACGCACTCTGTCACTTTTTGTTCTATCACTGTATAGACTGTTCACTCATTTGTACTCACCGTATTGATTTACACAACAGTCACGGATTTTTCACTTTATGGACTAATTGATTTATTTGATTCTATTATTATTCACATTTATGTTCGATTAAGTATTTAGGTTTGCGCAAAATCACAGGCACAAGTATTGAGTGTGTTATTCTTGGATTTGTATTGTATTGACATTGTATTGATATGGAGATGACCTTGTGTTTTTTCTAGCCCTGATGAAGGGGGCATTTTCAATCCCCTGAAATGCATTGGAAACTCTATGGATTGCCCCCCTGACTTATTGGAATAAAGTTGTATCTGGATCTCTTAGCAGTGGTGTGGAGCTTCAGTTACCATTTGTGTTTGCTAGAATACAGTAGTCGGCAGCAGGAGATTTGTCCATCCATGGTGTTTATCTATGACCAGTGAGCAGGCAGGTGAGCGAGCAGAGAGATGACATCATCTCTCACCTCCTGCCCTGCATCACCGCAGTTCCACCCTCACTATGCAGCCACGGGCAGCAGAGATTACATCATCTCTCACTGCCCCCCCCCCCCCTCACATTTGCTGAAAAGCTGGGGAGAGAAGTCTGTTTCTCTGCTGTCACTGTCGTTGCAGGATAGTGATAATCTGTATCTGGTGGCAGGTGACGTGGCAAGTCACGCACTCCACATCTAGTGGCAGGTGATTTGGCAAGTGACAAGCAGGCAATGTGGCAAGTGACAATCCGCATCTGGTGGCAAGTAACGTGGCAATTGACAAGCTGCATCTGGTGGCAGACAACGGTGGCAAGTGACAATCCACATCTGGTGGCAGGTGACGTGGCAAGTTACAAGCTGCATCTGAAGGCAGGTGACGTGGCAAGTGACAAGCTGCATCTGGTGGCAGGCAATGTGGCAAGCGACAATCCGCATCTGGTGGCAAGAAACGTGGCAAGTGACAAGCTGCATCTGGTGGCAGGTGACGTGGCAATTACAAGCTGCACCTTGTTGCAGGCGATGGTGGCAAGTGATGAGTGACAAGCTGCATCTGGTGGCAAGTGACGGTGACAAGCTGCATCTGGTGGCAGGCGACGGCGGCAAGTGACAGGCTGTATGGTGGCAGGCGACGGTGGCAAGCTGCCTCTGATGGCAGGCGACGGTGGCAAGTGACAAGCTGCATCTGGTGGCAGGCGACGGGGGCAAGTGACAAGCTGCATCTGGTGGCAGTCGACCGTGGCAAGTGACAAGCTGCATCTGGTGGCAGGCGACGTGGCAAGTGACACGCAGCATCTGGTGGCATTATAAATTTCAATTGCTCCCAATTACCCTCCCGCAGAAATATTTTAAGAAACTTAGAACTATTATATTGAAGTATATATGGGCACATAAGCGCCCTAGGATTTTTTATGCTGTATTGGCTAAAGAAAAGAAAGCAGGGGGGCTAGCATTGCCAGATCTTAAAAAGTATTAACTGGCGATCATTATTTCAGATTGGTTTCAGATTGGATTCACAATGATAAAAATAAAAGTTGGGTTGAGATAGAGTTTGCACAAAGTAAAGTAGATTTAGGTAAGATGGTTTGGATCCCACGATTATATTGAGATTGAGCATATAGCACAAATCCACTGACAGAAAAAGTTTTTAGAATATGGGATAGCCTGTGTAGGCACTATCATTGGGAGCACAATTCACCTTTAATTTCATTAATGGATACAAATTACTTCACACCTGGGAAAGAGGATTATTTATACTTTGTTAGATAGGCAAAAAAGGAGATACTATAAGATGTGATGGTAGGGGACAAGATTTGTTCATTTTTTGAATTAAAGCAAAAATGGGTTAGTATTCCACTAGATGAATGGAGATATGCACAAATACAGCACTTTGTACAGGCATTGCCACAGCACTTGCCTTTGTGCACTTGTGGTGGGAATGTACCAAGATACAGGCCTTCTGGAAGGAAATCATCGAGGCTATTCAGGAAATAACAGGGGAGCATATGCAGGCCGAATCCTGGGGATGTCTATTTCATAAAACTAACAAATCTATAGCACAATATAGGATATCTCTAGTACCACACCTTTTAAATGCAGTTAAAGGCCTGATTACCAGATACTGGCGATACACAAAAAATCCCAAGTGTGAAGGAATGGATACTAAAAATGAATCAGATATGTTCCATTGAAGAGACAATACATGCAGGGGAGGACTTAATAGAAAGATATAATGACATTTGGGGAAAAAATCTGGGGAGTACATTGAAATATTGGATATAATAGAATGAGAATACATAGATATATTAATATCTTGAATCCCAAGAAAACTGGCAATATGGGAAAGATTAAGAAGGGAAAAGGATGGTAGCCTAGAAAGGAGAGGGTGAGGGAGTGTTTTTGTGTTTCTTTTTTTTTTTTGGGAGGGGAAAAGGGGGGGGGGGGTAAAGACTGTGTATGATTTTTTGCATAAGTCTGATAATGTTTATACTGATATCCTTTTAAAAAAAAGAATACAAATTATTGAATATAAAAAAGATAAGATATAGAAGATGGTGTTGTTGATGTATACACTGTGTGTATACAGTGGGGAAAAATGATTTGATCCCCTGCAGATTTTGTAAGTTTGCACACTTACAAATAAATGAAGGGTCTATAATTGTAATCATAGGTGCATTTTAAACGCTAGAGACAGAATATCAACCAAAAATCCAGAAAAAACACGATACAAATGTTATAAATTGAGTTGCAGTTCAGTGAGTAAAAAAGGTATTTGATCCCCTAGCAACCAACAATAATTCTGGTTCCCACAGACTGGCTACAGTATGTGCTCATGTGGTACAATTTAAGAAGTTGCTCCTAACAACAACTCGTTTTATAATGACACCTGTCAACAGAATCTTTCTTCCATTCAAAGCTCACCATCATGGGTAAGACCAAAAAGTTGTCAAAGGATGTCAGGGAAAGATTGTAGACCTGCACAAGGCTTGAATGGGCTACAAGACCATCGACAAGAAGCTTGGTGAGAAGGAGACAACTGATAGAGTGATTATTCGCAAATGGAAGAAATACGAAATAACCATCAATCGCCCTTGCTCTGGATGCAAGATTTCGCCTCATGGGGTAAGGATGATTATGAGAAAAGTGAGGGATCAGCTCATAACTACACGGGAGGAGCTTGTAAACGATCTCAAGGCAGTTTGGACCACAGTCACCAAACAAACCATTGGTAACACAATACGCCGCCATGGATTGAAATCCTGCAGCACCCGCAAGGTCCCCCTCCTCAAGAAGGTACATGTATAGGCCTGTCTGAAGTTTGCCAGTGAAACTCTAAATGATTCAGAGAAGGATTGGGAGAAAGAGCTGTGGTCAGATGAGACCAAAATTGAGCTCTTTGGCATTAACTCGACTAGCTGTGTTTGAAGGAAGAAAAATGCTGACTATAACCATAAGAACACCATCCCTACAGTCTAGCATAGAGGTGGAAACATAATGCTTTGGGGCCGTTTCTCTGCTAAAGGTACAGGCCAACTTTCCCGCATTGAGGGGCCAATGGACGGGGCCATGTATTGTAAAATCTTGGATGAGAACCTTCTTCCCTCAGCCAGTACACTGAAGATGGTCGTGCATGGGTCTTCCAGCATGACAATGACCCAAAATATACCGCCAAGGCAACAAAGGAGTGGCTCAAGAAGAAGCACATTAAGGTCATGAAGTGGCCTAGCCAGTCTCCAGACCTTAATCCTATAGAAAATTTATAGAGGGAGCTGAAAGTTTGAGTTGCCAAGCGACAGCCAAGAAACCTTAAGGATTAAGAGAAGAGCTTCAAAGAAGAGTGTACCAAAATCCCTGTATGCAAACCTGGTCACCAACTACAAGAAACGTCTTACCTCTGTGCTTGCCAACAAGCATTTCTTCACCAAGTACTAAGTCATGTTTTGCTTGGGGATCAAATACTTATTTTACTAACTGAACTGCAACTCAATTTATAACATTTGTATCATGTGTTCTTTCTGGATTTTTGGTTGATATTCTGTCTTTATCATTTAAAATACACCTATGATAAAGATTATAGACCCCTAATTTCTTTGTAAGTAGGCAAACTTACAAAATCTGCAGGGGATCAAATAATTATTTTCCCCACTATATGTATTCCATTTTTGGGGGCAAGTGGATATAATTAAATTATGAATAACATTCACTGATGGTTAACATTTGATGGATAAAGAATTAGATCTGAAATATAATGAACACCATTCGCTTTCAGCAATCGTTGAACATTCACTCTGATTTGATGGGGAACTAAAAAGGACAAATGGTGATAAAAGTGTGGGTGGCAAACGTTAGGATGACTCTTTGCAAGGGAATGTATGGTCTGTATCGCTAGCCTCTGATGTTGTCCTGTAGGATGAAACGCGCTGGGTGGAGCTTTGCATACTGACATCATACATTGTTTGTTCAATCAGAGCGATAGCGTTATGCTTGAGTCTTTTGATTTTAAGTTTTGCCAGCTACTTTTTATATCTTGTATTACCTAATAGTTTTAAACAAATAGCATTACACTACTGGAGCATTTCTTTCTTACACATGCCACTATTGGGAGATTTGTCTGATCCTAAAGATTGGATATGGTATACTTGCTGAATTAATCACGCGCAAATTGACCTCTGTCTAGGATGTTGAGGCCTTTGGCTCTGGTGAGTGTTTATTTGGATTCATGGTGGAGGTTGTGATTGGATTGAATACACCATGGAATTTGCGCACTACTGCGTACAAGGAAAACAGAGGTTTTGGTGCAGTACCGGACAATGTGTTTCTTTATACAAAATAAACAGATACTTCGTCATGCTATATAATGCCTTCCAGTGACCCTTCCTATATAAAAAGCTGCATGACTATAAAACCCTACTTGATGTAGTAAACTCTACATGGCCGCCTTGGAGGAACTAGAAAGGAAATGAATGAAGGTCCTAAGAGAACTTCAAAGTGCCAATTACTTTGCGGTTTCCAAGTAATCTGAATCTGGCTTTCTCCTTCACAAAGCTTAACGTTGTGAAGTGCAGCACATGGCATGTAGTTACCTGTACACAAAGGTTATTATAAAGGCAGTTTAGTCACAGCATTGCAATGGTTCATCTATTAAATGGTTATTACTGTGTTTTCTAGGCTCAAGTTTTAGTACAAGATGCAGCACGTTACTGTACGAGGACACAATGATTCTTTTACAAGCATGGCTAACTGCGAATGTGTAAAAAGCATGATGTGCCCTTATGATGTGTGCAACGGGAGGACATTTATTAAACCTGTAAATACTTCTGTGGTTTCTCATTAACAGCCAATACTCAGATTGATAATGGACCATTTAGGTCTACTCCAATGATGTGTGTGGAAAGATTTTCTAACTTGCTTGGCAGTCTGCTTTGAAGTAAATAGGTGGTCCTAAGACACAACCTAAGGGAAATAACAGTAAGCAGGGTATGTGGGAGGAGCTGGGAACCCAGATACAGAGATTTCACTTCCACAGTGAAGTATAAAAAAGAACCACTGATCAATTTAACATCTTAAGGACCAGAAGGATTTGCCCCCTTAATGACCAGGCCATTTTTTGCGATACGACACTGCGTTGCTTTAACTGACAATTGCACTCGTGCGACCCTGTACCCAAACAGAATTGACGCCCTTTTTCCCCACGAATAAAGCTTTCTTTTGGTAGTATTTGATCACCTCTGCGGTTTTTATTTTTTGTGCTATAAACAAACAGAGCGACAATTTTGAAAAAAAAAAATTTTTTTTTTACTTTTTGTTATAATACATATCCAAAAAAAAAAAAAAAAAAAAAATATATATATATATATATATATATATATATATATATATATATATATATATATATATATATATATATATATATATATATATATATATATATATATATATAAAAAAAACAAATGTATTCATCAGTTTAGGCCGATATATATTCTTCTACATATTTTTGGTAAAAAAAAAAAAAAAAAAAAGAAAATCGCAATAGGCGTATATTGATTTGGTTTGCACAAAAGTTATCACATCTACAAACCATAGGATAGATTTAGGGACTATTATTTTTTTTTTATTGTTTGTACTGGTTATGGCGGTGATCTGCAATTTTTACCGGGACTGCGACATTGCGGCAGACAAATATGACCCCAAATGACACTTTCTAGGGACCAGTGACATTATTACAGTGATCAGTGCTATAAAAATGCACTGATCAATGTAAAAATTACACTGCCAGGGAAGGGGTTAACACTAGGGGGCGATCAAGGGGTTAACTGTGTTCCCTAGGTGTGTCCTAACTGTAGGGGGGATGGGCTGCCTGGGACTTGACAGAGATCACTGTTCCCGATCACTGGGAACAGTAGATCTCTGTCACGTCATCTGCCAGAACGGGGATCTGCCTTGTGTACAAAGGCAGATCTCCATTCTGCCTTTGTACACAGCGTTCGCAAGTCGGCGGCGGACATAGAGTCTGCCTGACCCACGGGCATGCTGCCGCAGCATGCAGCGGGCGCGAGAGTGCGCCGGCGCGCATCCGCTTGCAACTGCGCCTGCGCGAGCCGACGTACAATGATGGCGGTTCGCGTAGGGGAGCCAACCTGCCGCAGTACAACTGCGGCGGCTGGTCCTTAAGTGGTTAAAGAGTAACTCCAGACATTTTTTCTACTTTTGAAAACAGTGGAAAGGATTTATCACTCTGTTGAGATTTTTTTGCTGCCTATGTCCATTGGGGAAGCACTTCCTGTCCCTTGAGACACAAAAGGAAATAAAGGGAAATCTCCCCAAAATGAGGATCTCACCTTAATATTTGTCATTGGAACAAGTGTCCTCATCAGAAGATAAGCTCTATACTCCTGTTCTGGTGACCACCGTAAAGTGTTGGTTTCCTCAGTGTTCTGTCCCACTTATTTGTATTTTCCTGTGTTGTATTGAACTGTATCAGAGTGCCTTTGTTTGATGTATGCTGTCATCTGGTGGCAAATTTGGACCACTACTACTTATTTACTTATATGGTTTGATTTCTCCCTCTGTTCTCCCCTCCTGCTTAGTGTTAGTTTAGTCCTTGCATGCTCCATTAGTCAGTATTAGTTTTATGTAATAAAATCATTGTCTTCTTACACATCAAAGACTGCAAAAACATCCTCTGCACTGTAATTATCTAAAGTATCATTGTGCTGGATTCAACTTCTGGGTCTTTTTAAAGAGTTAAGCTGCCTATGGATGGTGCCAAATCAGCAGGTGACCATACTGTCTGGACAGGCTGGGTCTAAGAAGGTATGTTAATGCATAATGCGGCATTTGACACAGAGCACTCATCACTTTTCCCAGGGTGACAATAGTCCCTGGCTTATATAGTGATGACATACACCCACCGCCCACTTTATCAGGTACACCTAGCTAGTAGCTAGTAGATTTTGGTCCATAGTGACATGATAGCATTACGCGGTTGCTGCATATTTGTCGGCTGCACATCAATATTGCGAATCTCCTGTTCCACCACATCCCAAAGGTGCTCTATTGGGTTGAGATCTGGTGACTGTGGAGGCCATTGGAGTACAGTGATCTCATTGTCATGTACAGTGCCTTGCGAAAGTATTCGGCCCCCTTGAACTTTTCAACCTTTTGCCACATTTCAGGCTTCAAACATAAAGATATAAAATTTTTATTTTTTGTGAAGAATCACCAACAAGTGGGACACAATTGTGAAGTGGAACGAAATCTATTGGATTGTTGAAACTTTTTTAACTAATAAAAAAATGAAAAGTGGGGCGTGCAAAATTATTCGGCCCCCTTGCGTTAATACTTTGTAGAGCCACCTTTTGCTGCGATTACAGCTGCAAGTCGCTTGGGGTATGTCTCTATCAGTTTTGCACATCGAGAGACTGAAATTCTTGCCCATTCTTCCTTGCAAAACAGCTCGAGCTCAGTGAGGTTGGATGGAGAGCGTTTGTGAACAGCAGTTTTCAGCTCTTTCCACAGATTCTCGATTGGATTCAGGTCTGGACTTTGACTTGGCCATTCTAACACCTGGATACGTTTATTTGTGAACCATTCCTTTGTAGATTTTGCTGTATGTTTGGGATCATTGTCTTGTTGGAAGATAAATCTCCGTCCCAGTTTCAGGTCTTTTGCAGACTCCAACAGGTTTTCATCCAGAATGGTCCTGTATTTGGCTGCATCCATCTTCCCCTCAATTTTAACCATCTTCCCTGTCCCTGCTGAAGAAAAGTAGGCCCAAACCATGATGCTGCCACCACCATGTTTGACAGTGGGGATGGTGTGTTGAGGGTGATGAGCTGTGTTGCTTTTACGCCAAACATATCGTTTTGCATTGTGGCCAAAAAGTTCGATTTTGGTTTCATCGGACCAGAGCACCTTCTTCCACATGTTTGGTGTGTCTCCCAGGTGGCTTGTGGCAAACTTTAGACGAGACTTTTTATGGATATCTTTGAGAAATGGCTTTCTTCTTGCCACTCTTCCATAAAGGCCAGATTTGTGCAGTGTACGACTGATTGTTGTCCTATGGACAGACTCTCCCACCTCAGCTGTAGTTCTCTGCAGTTCATCCAGAGTGATCATGGGCCTCTTGGCTGCATCTCTGATCAGTCTTCTCCTTGTCTGAGCTGAAAGTTTAGAGGGACAGCCAGGTCTTGGTAGATTTGCAGTGGTCTGATACTCCTTCCATTTCAAAATGATCGCTTGCACAGTGCTCCTTGGGATGTTTAAAGCTTGGGAAATCTTTTTGTATCCAAATCCGGCTTTAAACTTCTCCACAACAGTATTACGGACCTGCCTGGTGTGTTCCTTGGTCTTCATGATGCTCTCTGCGCTTTCAACAGAACCCTGAGACTATCACAGAGCAGGTGCATTTATACAGAGACTTGATTACACACAGGTGGATTCTATTTATCACCATCAGTCATTTAGGACAACATTGGATCATTCAGAGATCCTCGCTGAACTTCTGGAGTGAGTTTGCTGCACTGAAAGTAAAGGGGCCGAATAATTTTGCACGCACCACTTTTCAGTTTTTTAATTGCTAAAAAAGTTTAAAATATCCAATAGATTTCGTTCCACTTCACAATTGTGTCCCACTTGTTGGTGATTCTTCACAAAAAATTAAAATTTTATATCTTTATGTTTGAAGCCTGAAATGTGGCAAAAGGTTGAAAAGTTCAAGGGGGCCGAATACTTTTGCAAGGCACTGTACAAGAAACCAGTGGTGAGATGATTGGAGCTTTGTGACATGGTGCATTATCCTGTTGGAAGGAGCCATCAGAAGATGGGTACACTGTAGTCATAAAGGGATGGACATGGTCAGCAATAATACTCAGGTAGGCCGTGGTGTTTAAATGATGCTCAATTGGTACTAAGAGGCCCAAAGTGTGCCAAGAAACTATCCCCCACACCATTACACCACCACCAGCCTAAACCATTGATACGAGGCAGGATGGATCCATTTTTTTCATGTTGTTTATGCCAAATTCTGACCCGACCATCTAAATGTTGCAGCTGAAATCGAGACTCATCAGACCAGGCAACGTTTTTTCCAATCTTCTATTGTCCAATTTTGGTGATCCTGTGCAAACTGTAGCCTCAGTTTCCTGTTCTTAGCTGACCAGAGTGGCACCCGGTGTGGTCTTCTGCAGTTGTAGCCCATCTGCCTCAAGGTTCAATGTGTTGTGTGTTCAGAGATGGTATTCTGCATACCTTAGTTGTATTGTGTGGTTATTTGAGTTACTGTTGCCTTTCTATCATCTCAAACCAGTCTGCCCATTCTTCTCTGACCTTTGACGTCAACAAGGCATTTTCGTCCACACAACTGCCACTCACTGGATATTTTCTCTTTTTCAGACCATTCTCTGTAAACCCTAGAGATGGTTGTGCGTGAAAATCCCAGTAGATCAGCAGTTTTTGAAATACTCAGACCAGCCCGTCTAACACCAACAACCATGGTCCATTCAAAGTCACTTAAATACCCTTTCTTCCCCATTCTGATTTGAACTTCAGCAAGTCGTCTTCACCACATCTAAATGCCTAAATGTACTGAGTTGCTGCCGTGTGATTGGCTGATTAGCAATTTGTGTTACCGAGCAATTGAACAAGTGAACAAAGTGGCTGATAAGTGGATCTTCCCAATGAAGGACACAGACAGCAATAAGAGGTCATAGACCTTCCGCATTCTATCCAAAATTAGAAAGAAAAAAAAAGAGTTTTGGATAGTTATACTTTAACTTTATACGGACCAGTATTGTCCTAAAACTACATAATGAGGAATGCGCAGACTGTCCTTGAAAGAGTTCTGTAGGCATTGATAATCAACTTTATTTTTTGTTTAGGTTCACACAGGCAACCGGGAGAGGTATAACCAAGCAGATGAGCCACAATTTTACAATGGTGGCTGGATGGAGTCGTACACATTGGTGCAGCCACAATGCTTTGTGGTGCTACAAAAAATATATAGCATGTCGCATTGGGCAGGCAGTACCATCACCAAACCTGACCCATGCAGGTGAATCGGGCCACACCGCAATGCCGATCCAAAATCATAGCTCACAGTTGAGGAGTAGTATTTCAATAGAAAATCAGAGTTTTGCTAAAAAAAAATGGCTATTCATGAGGTGTTAGGATTCAAAGTGTATTGCTTTTCAGGGGGAGAGTACAGTTTGCCACACATATGAACAACCTACAACCTAGTAAAAAATAGTTTGCCTCCAGTCTTTGTTCTGTAATACACCTAAATTAGAAAAGTCTCTTTGAAGGTTTTAATAAATCATTTTTTTACTTGCACTTAGTCCATTCATCTTTCCCTGTAGATAGAAATGAAACTCTACAGACATCATCTCATAAATTGCTTATCCCTCTAATCTAATAATATCTCCAATGCACGTCATTTTATTGATATATTGTATTTTCTTACTCAGCTATTTTGGGTTCCTTTTCAGAGTTGGAATCATATTACAAAATGTAACTGCATCTATGTAACAGAGAAAAAGTACATTGAAAAGAATGATGAGAATTGGAAACATCATCCTTATCATTATGTAAAGATGACCGATACACAAAGATTAACAAGATATGTTACAGAGGATCCATACTCAAAAAGAACAAATTTGATATCTACTAAGGGATATGTATAAAGGTTCTCTAAAGCTAAACAGTACTCCACCCTATCTTGCCTCTGTACACTGCCATTCACATGAGATTTGAGGCTCATTCACACAGGTGGCAGGCTCTACCACTCCTCTGGATAGTGATTCTTGGTGCAGGATCCTTGGTGGATTTCTTTTTCAGAGGCAGTTTAGAGATTATCACCCCCTGGCTGCACATATGAACTTAGCCTTAGAGCATCTTACTACAATTGCTGATATACTGAGCTTCTCTCGTTCTCCTTGCTGGAGAGGAAGCCATACATTAAAACCTTTAGTGAAAGCACCTCCCTTCTTCTGCTTAATTCATTCTATGGATCTGTGTTTTTTTTTCACTTTTCCTTCTGCTTCTTGATCATTACCCCATTAGTCATAACCTCATCAGATTTCCAGTCTACAGGTCTGAGCAAACAATGGTACCACTGCAGCACTAAAAACCAAAGCAATGTTATCATCCCTGTCCAAATTCACCTACCATGGACTACAGAGAACCTCCCCTTATGTTATAGTGAAGAGGAAAAAGGGGGGTGTTTTGTAGTTTAACAGGGAAGAATTCAAGCAGGGCTGTTAACACTACTTGGGATTTGTATGCAGGAAATGTAGCCCTGTCAGCTCACAATGATCATCAGGTCTATCTAGTGGCCAAAAAACAATATTTTTCTGATTGAGGTAGTTCAGGAAAATACAGCATTAGGGCCAATAGATGGAGCTGATAATCATAGGAAATTAACATATTAGACATGTAGCACCCTCTAGTGTGCTACTAGTGTGAGTGCAGGAAAATATATGTTGACTCATGCTTAAACCTGTGAGCCTTAATTGGATCATTGGTTTACTTCAGGTCAGGGCTGGGTGACTCATGCAGTCAACTTTCTGATACCTCCCCTTGTTTCTGGAAAGTTAGAGAACATTCTTGAAGCTGGAGGGTAAAGGATAGGAGGTTTGGTTGTCCTGCATACTCAGAGGAGCTTGGTCAATCCTCAGGTGGTGGGCCTGACAGGGTGGTTGGGCTAGCTCATAAGTATGGATGAGTCATGCTGGTAGGGAGATTCTGGTGGAAGATGGAGATGGAGTGCTGAGGGGACTGTCGGTGGCCCTTGAGGCAAACCCCCTAGTCTGGGGGGGGGGGGGGTGCTCTGCCTTGGGCTGGGGCTCAGGCTGGCCTGGTACGATCCTGACAACAGAAGCAGTTTGGAGAGATCTTCCCTGAGAGGCAGCGGGAACAAGGAGGACAGTATGAGTACTACAGCATGGTCAGAGACTTACAAGGGGAGAAATTGCCGTACGTACTGTAGTAGGTCTCTCTGAAAGAAAGCGGTGTGCTTAAATCTTCCCTAACCTTGCCCTGGGAGATCTCTGAAGCAGTTGGGTAGACTGGTGAATAGTCAGTCGAGTAGACTGATGAAGAAGCAGTCAGATGGGCTGGCATTTTCTGCAGTGGGTAGAGTTGGGATCAGTGTCTACAAAGGAGCTGGAGGTACTCCAGGATGAAGTTCACATCACTTTGTGCTACTTCCAACAAAAGGGGACTAATGCCGCGTACACACGAGCGGACGTTACGGCAGCCTTTGCCCGGCGGACTTTTCGACGGACTTTACGACGGACTTTCTGAATGAACGGACTTGCCTACACACAATCAACCAAAGTCCGTCGAATTCGTACGTGATGACGTACTCCAGACTAAAATAAGGAAGTTCATAGCCAGTAGCCAATAGCTGCCCTAGCGTGGCTTTTTGTCCGTCGAACTAGCATACAGACGAGTAGGGATGAGCCGAACACCCCCCGGTTCGGTTCGCACCAGAACCTGCGAACGGACCGAAAGTTCGCACGAACGTTAGAACCCCATTGACGTCTATGGGACTCGAACGTTCGAAATCAAAAGTGCTCATTTTAAAGGCTAATTTGCATGGTATTGTCCTAAAAAGGGTTTGGGGACCCGGGTCCTACCCTAGGGGACATGTATCAATGCAAAAAAAACTTTTAAAAACGGCCGTTTTTTCGGGAGCAGTGATTTTAATGATGCTTAAAGTAAAAAAAAAAAAAAGTGAAATATTCCTTTAAATATCGTACCTGGGGGGTGTCTATAGTATGCCTGTAAAGTGACGCGTGTTTCCCGTGTCTAGAACAGTCCCTGCACCAAATGTCATTTTCAAAGGTAAAAATCTCATTTAAAACTGCTTGCGGGTTTAATGTAATGTCGGGTCATGGCAATATGGATGAAAATCAGTGAGACAAACGGCATGGGTACCTCCCAGTCCATTACCAGGCCCTTTGGGTCTTGTATGGATATTAAGGGGAACCCCGCACCCAAATTAAAATAAGGAAAGGTGTGGGACCACCAGGCCCTATATACTCTGAACAGCAGTATACAGGCGGTGCAAACAAGACAGGGACTGTAGGTTTGTTGTTAAGTAGAATCTCTTTGTAATTTTGAACGGGTACATTTTTAACGTGTTTGGCTCCAGCCAAAAAATCTTTTTTAAGCTTTTTGGAAAACATAGGGAAGGGTTATCACCCCTGTGACATTTGTTTTGCTGTCTTTCCTCCTCTTAAGAAGATTTCACCTCACTTTTTGTCCCAATGAAAAATGTTTTTTAAAAATTTGGATTTTTTTGTGGAACAAGGATTGGAAAGCATCAGTGGAAAGGAGAATTTTTTTTCCCATATTAACTCTTACAGGAGAGAATTTCCCTTCCTAGGGGTAGATTTCATCTCACTTCCTGTTGTCTCCTTCCGTTTGCAAGTAGGAGTCGTTTGTAAGTTAGATGTTTGAAAGTAGGGTCCTGCCCTATATACTCAGCAGAAATTTGGGCCTTAGGTGTTGCTGTGACCACAACACTGTAAGCCCTCACAGGGCCCTGCTGTGAAATATTAGATCAAGAATTGTAATTACATGCCCCTGTTGAACAGGAGCTGAAAAATTAGGCCTTAGGCACAGGTGCTGGTGCCACAACACTGCAACCCCTCACAGACACTCTAGTTGGAACGCAGGAACGAGCCCTGCTGCAAAGTATTGCATCAAAAATTGTAATTACACGCCCCTGTTAGACAGGGGCAGAAAAATTGGGCCTTAGGCACTGGTGCTGGTGCCACAACACTGCAACCCCTCACAGACACTCTAGTTGGAATGCAGGAACGAGCCCTGCTGCAAAGTATTACATCAAAAATTGTAATTACACGCTCCTGTTAAACAGGGGCTGAAAAATTGTGCCTTAGGCACTGGTGGTGGCGCCCAGAACCAAAAATGTTCTTACAAGCTATCAGCGTGATGATTGAGGAGGAAGAGGATAATTACTCAGGGATAGTCACTCAGCATCAGCATAGGCAGTCTTTGAAGGGATCTGAGATTTCAAAAAAAATTATTCAGTTACATTAGCATCAGGTGCTTGGTAGCTGGTGGTGATCCAAGACTGATTCATTTTTATGAAGGTCAGTCGATCGACCGAGTCGGTGGACAGACGCACCCTGTGATCGGTTACCACGCCTCCAGCAGCACTGAATGTGCGTTCCGAAAGAACGCTGGATGCAGGACAGGCCAGTAGCTCAATTGCATACTGTGCAAGCTCTGGCCAGTGATCCATCCTCAAGACCCAGTAACCCA
Organism: Lithobates septentrionalis; assembly: GCA_037952835.1. Taxonomy (NCBI): domain Eukaryota; kingdom Metazoa; phylum Chordata; class Amphibia; order Anura; family Ranidae; genus Lithobates; species Lithobates septentrionalis. The sequence continues at coordinate 2,571,458 of JBBDGP010000292.1, forward strand.
GAGGATTTTTGGTGGGAAAGGTGTCCAAGTCTGATCTTGCCCCTAGGTATTCCTGCACCATGTAAAACAGACGCTGGCGATGGTTGCTGGAACCGATCATACCTTGGGGCTGCGGACCAAAAAATTGTCTGAACGCATCGGTCAGATGGCCACCTTCTCCACCGCTCCTTCTTTGACTGACCAAAGCCTCAGCAACACGTTGTCCAGAAACAGGAGTTTGTAACCTCCCAGTCTCTGGGAACGCGTTGCACAGACCTTTCTGCAAGGCCTCCCGAAGATGTTTCATCCTCTGCTCCCTCTGCGATGGCAAGATAAGGTCCGCAACCTTACCCTTGTAACGTGGATCAAGGAGGGTTGCCAGCCAGTATTGGTCCTTCTCCTTGATGCCACAAATACGAGGATCCTTACGCAGGCTTTGCAGGATCAGGGAGGCCATGCAGCGTAGGTTTGCTGAGGCATTCGGTCCGGAGTCCTCTGGGTCACTAAGGACGACAACGTCCGCAGCCACCTCCTCCCAGCCACGTACAAGTCCATGTGTTTCTTGGGACTGATCCCTTAAAGACTGCTGCTGATGCTGAGTGCCAGGCTCCACCTCCATACTGACACAATCTTCCTCCTCCTCCTCCTCCTCCTCGTCCTCTTCCTGTGTGATTGGCGGGCACGCAGGAACACTGTCTGGATAAAGGGGGCCTTGAGAGCTAAGGAAATCCTCCTCTTCCTGCCTCTGTTCTGCCTCAAGTGCCCTGTCCATTATTCCACGCATCATGTGCTCCAACAGGTGGACAAGGGGGACAGTGTCACTGATGCATGCACTGTCACTGCTCACCATCCTCGTGGCCTCCTCGAATGGTGACAGGACAGTGCATGCATCCCTGATCATGGCCCACTGGCGTGGGGAAAAAAAACCAAGCTCCCCTGACCCTGTCCTGGTGCCATAGTCGCACAGGTACTCATTGATGGCCCTCTGCTGCGTGTGCAGCCACTGCAGCATGGCCAACGTTGAGTTCCACCTGGTGGGCATGTCACAGATTAGGCGGTTCTTGGGCAGGTTAAACTCCTTTTGGAGGTCCGTCAGCCGAGCACTGGCATTATATGACCGGCGGAAATGCACACAGACTTTCCTGGCCTGCCTCAGGACATCCTGTAAGCCCGGGTACCTGCCCAAGAACCGCTGCACCACCAAGTTAAGGACGTGAGCCAAACAGGGCACATGGGTCATTTGTCCCTGTCGGAGGGCAGAGAGGAGGTTGGTGCCATTGTCGCAAACCACCATTCCTGCCTTAAGTTGGCGTGGCGTCAACCACTTCTGAACCTGCCCCTGCAGAGCTGACAGAACCTCTGCCCCAGTGTGGCTCCTGTCCCCCAAGCACACCAGCTCAAGCACCGCATGGCATCTTTTGGCCTGCGTACTTGCGTAGCCCCTTGAACGACTACGGAGCACCGCTGGTTCCGAGGAAGAGGCCATGGAGGAAGAAGAAGAGGAGGGGGTGGAGGAGAGAGGTGTGTCACAATCATTAGCATTTTGGAGGCGTGGTGGCGGAACAACCTCCAACACTACTGCACCTTGTCCTGCATCCTTCCCAGCTGCCAGCAGAGTCACCCAATGCGCCGTGAAACTTAGGTAATGTCCCTGTCCATGCCTGCTGGACCATGAGTCAGCGGTAATATGCACCTTACTGCTGACCGCCCTGTCCAGCGAGGCATGGACATTGCCTTCCACATGTCGGTAGAGAGCTGGAATCGCCTTCCGTGAGAAAAAGTGGCGTTTGGGTACCTGCCACTGAGGAACCGCACATTCCACAAACTCACAGAAGGGGGCAGAGTCTACCAACTGAAAAGGCAGCAGTTGAAGTGCTAGCAATTTTGCCAAGCTAGCATTCAACCGCTGGGCATGTGGATGGCTGGGAGCAAACTTTTTTCGGCGGTGCAGCAGCTGGGGCAGGGAAATTTGCCTGGTACAATCTGACGTCGGTGTACCAAAAGCAGATTGCCCACAAGTACTTGGCTGTGACACACCTAATTCTACACCTTCATTACTCTCAGTGCAGGTCTCAGAGAGGACTGGAGGTCTAGTGGGGTTGGAAATCTCAGCTGATGAGGAGCAAGGAGAGGTCCTCTTTGTTCTTTGGTGTGGGTCTTTTGGATACGCTTGCCACGAACTGCATGGCAGGTCAACATATGTCTGGTCAAGCATGTGGTACCCAAGCGGGAGATGTTTTGGCCACGTGAGATACGCTTGAGACATATGTTGCAAATAGCAGCGGTGCGATCTGATGCACTCGTCTCAAAAAAGGCCCACACCAAAGAACTTTTTGAATAACGCGCAGAGACTGCAGCGCCCTGCACATGTGGAGCTTTGGGGTGTGATGTAGTCAATGTGCTGCCCTTAGGCTGGCCCCTGGAGGGCATCCTGCCTCGTTGGTGATGTGCCGCCTCCTCCTCCTCCTCCTCTCTCCTATCAGGCACCCACGTTGAGTCAGTGACCTCATCATCCACTCCCTCCTCATCACTGGAGCAAACCTGGCAGTATGCTGCAGCAGGGGGAGCATGACTGCCAGATTGCTGTCCTTCTTGGGCACCCCCTCTGTCCGTGCTCATGTTACTGCCTTCATCGAGCTCAGTATCATCATCAGAGCCTTCCAAACGCTGGGCATCCTCCTGGAGCATGTACCCAACACTGTGGTCAAACAGTTCGAGGGACTCCTCAGGAGGACATGGTGGAGCTAGGGAAGGAGGGAAGAGGCCGCTGCTTTGCCAGACAAAGCACCCTGGGCATGGGTGAGAGAGGATGAGGAGGATGAGGACGGCTTGGTCATCCACTCGACCAAGTCTTCCGCATGTTGCGGCTCAACACGGCCAGCTGCCAAAAAAAAGGCCAAGCGTGTCCCATGGCCACGTGCTAATGAGCATGCACCGTCTCCACGACCAGCACTAGACACAGAGCCTGCTTGCCCTCTCTTATTGGCTTGTGACTGTCTGCCTCTCCTTCTTGGCCTTCCAGACATACTAATGGCCTGTAGCTGCACTAAGCTGGGATATATATATATATATATATATATGTATATATATATATATGTACTGATACTGCAGCTAGCAAAATCAACTGCCTGCCTGTAGTATGAGAACACCACCAACCTTCTACAGGTAGCTTTAGCTGAACACTGTGAGGTGGACGCACCCCACTAACTTGTAGGTTTAGCTGAACACTGTGAGCAGGACGCACTGCACTAAATGTAAATAGTCTAGCTGCCTGACCGTGGTACTAATAGGATCAAAAGAACACCAGTAATTTTCTTCAGGTAGCTTTATATACTGTAACAAGACAAGCCTGCCTGTCAGTAGGAAGATAACAGGAACGGATCTAGCTGAACACTGTGAGCAGGACGCACTGCACTAAATGTAAATAGTCTAGCTGCCTGACCGTGGTACTAATAGGATCAAAAGAACACCAGTAATTTTCTTCAGGTAGCTTTATATACTGTAACAAGACAAGCCTGCCTGTCAGTAGGAAGATAACAGGAACTGATCTAGCTGAACACTGTGAGCAGGACGCACTGTACTAAATGTAAATAGTCTAGCTGCCTGACCGTGGTACTAATAGGATCAAAAGAACACCAGTAATTTTCTTTAGGTAGCTGTAAATACTGTAACAAGACAAGCCTGCCTGTCAGTAGGAAGATAACAGGAACGGATCTAGCTGAACACTGTGAGCAGGACGCACTGCACTAAATGTAAATAGTCTAGAAGATAACAGGAACGGATCTAGCTAAACTGAATACAGTGTATATATATATATATGCAACACCTGGGATGCATATATATACACAATACACTTTAAGTGCAGCTAACTGACTGACTATCCTGCCTAATCTAGCTAACTCAAATGAAATGACACTGTCTCTCTCTCTCTCTAAGCACACCGGAACACACTGCACAGGGCCGCCGTGCAGGCGGCCTTATATAGTGTGGGGCGTGTACTAAATCCCCTGAGCCATAATTGGCCAAAGCCTCCTTGGCTTTGGCCAATTACGGCTCTCTGTTCAGGCGGCGCTGTGATTGGCCAAGCATGCGGGTCATAGTGCATGCTTGGCCAATCATCAGCAAGTAATGCACTGCGATGCCGCAGTGAATTATGGGCCGTGACGCGCCACACGAATTTGGCGCGAACGGCCCATATCGTTCGCAATTCGGCGAACGACCGAACAGCCGATGTTCGAGTCGAACATGGGTTCGACTTGAACACGAAGCTCATCCCTACAGACGAGCAGACTTTTCGACCGGACTCCAGTACGTCGGATGGATTTGAAACATGTTTCAAATATAAGTCCGTCCAACTTTTGAGAAAACAAAGTCCGCTGGAGCCCACACACGATCGAATTGTCCGACGAAATCCCGTCCGCCGGGCAAAGTCTGCCGTAAAGTCCGCTCATGTGTACACGGCATTAGAGTTCCTAGTCCATAAGGGGCTGTTGCATATTTTCATTTAAAGACTGTCAGTGGTCAGGAGTGAAGAAGCAAATCAGAAGTTGTACATAGGGAGGAAGTTGTCCCTGGTTTGTGTTGCTATCAAGTTGGGCATCCCATAATTCCTATTACCCATCCAAGTTATTACCCCTAGTAAAAATATAAAAAACAAACCCAAAGACTTCTCCTTATGTCTGGGTGAAAGCTGGAAAATGCTATCTGCTTTGCTGTGTAGAAGTGGGGAACCTAGTCATCTGCAACCTCTACGGGGGTAGTGCTACAGACGCACTACAGGGATTATTTGCTTAACTTTATATATAAGTAAACCCCTAACTATTTATCTTTTGCATTGATTTTCAACAATAGTTTTTCTGATGTTACTGGAGAGTTTGAAATAATTTGTGCTCCAAGGTCCATGTCATATGGATGAGTTTTGATGCTGTAACAGTCTAAACTCAAACTGCATTATGTTCTTTCCTACGTCAGAGTAAGCAAATGCTAAAGTAGGTAAAAAAAGTCACGTGGATTGTAGGGGAGACACAGGTACCTAAAGCTGGCCATACACCAGTAAAACAATATGTGTAACACCTTGAATAAAAGCTCACACCAAAGAATTTGAGCAATTTGTCTCTGAAAAAAAATTGCCAAGGTCAAAACTTGACCTTTGACCGTACTCTATGCCAGCTTCTGAAAGCCATACTCAAGGCCAGCCTTTGACCATACTTAAGGCCAGCCTCTGATCTATTCCCGATTGAAGAAAGGCCAGACACAAGCAAAAAATTTGGAACATGTGCTAACGGGGAAGGGTTAGATCTGGGAGGGAACTTTCTGCGTCTACTTTGCTGCCAGTGTCCAATCACTTGAAGGTGCCAGCATAACCCTGTCATTATGAATATGAAGATGTACTGTGTCCCTGGATATATGAAAAAAAGTGATTTTTCCCAAACGAAAACCACATTCATAGTTATGCCCTGTACACACGATCGGACATTCCGACAACAAAATCCATGGATTTTTTCCGACAGATGTTGGCTCAAACTTGTCTTGCATACACACGGGCGCACAAAGTTGTCGGAAAATCCGATCATTCCGAACGCGGTGACGTAAACCACGTACGTCGGGACTATAAACGGGACAAGAGCTAATAGTTTTCGTCTCTTAATTTATTCTGAGCATGCGTGGCACTTTGTCCGTCGGATTTGTCTACACACGATCGGAATTTAAAGGATCGGATTTTGTTGTCGGAAAATTTTATAGCCTGCTCTCAAACTTTGTGTGTCGGAAATTCCGATGGAAAAAGTCTGATGAAGCCCACACAAGATCGGAATTTCCGACAACAAGCTCCGATCGCACATATTCCATCGAAAAGTCCGACCGTTTGTTCAGGGCATTAGAGTTTTGTTTGTTCTTCTTAGATTTTCATGGTCATTATAGTCCAAAAATGTTGTCGATTTGACCCCATTAACTATTCAAAATTTCAATTAACATACCCAAAAACTATTTTTTCAAACAACATTATACTGATGTATGACCACAAATATACTATATAGCTGTTCACTTTACATATTCTTTAGTGAACTCTGGTTTTATCTGGAGTTCTTCCATGTTTATCTTGTGTTTCACTTTCAAACGGCTCCATCGGGAAATACAATAGTGTTTCTGTGGAGTTGTTTGATGAAAATGATTATTATATAAAAGGAGCAGTGTGTGTAGGATGTGGATTGGGATGTTGTCCCATCATGTTTGGTACAAGAGTGCAGTTTTGGCTAATACATGGGGGGATAAAGTGCTTTTCCAACACGTTACGTAATAAAATAATAGAAAGTCATGAAGAGCTAATGCAAAGACCTTTCAGAAACATGTTGTGACAAAAACTCAAGGAAGGAATTTAGTGAATAAAAACCTTAGATTGTGTTCACATCTCATCCACAATGGGTGAAAATGTCATTCTCAGCAATGAGAGCCCTGTCTGCTAAGAGATGGTAAATGGCAAAAATGGCTATAGAGTATGTACAAGGGTGAATTTAACATTTATTTGGCGAATCCTGTTGGGTTCATTGTTGTCAATCAAATGTCAATTCAAATGTGTTACTAAGTATAACTAAAAGCATTTTTTTTTTTTAGCTTTGGATAGAGTGGAGATGGATCAGAATGCCTGGCAGGTTTTTATTGCTCTCTGTGACCCCATCAGGGAGATTCACCTTCTCTATTTGTCCTATTTACCATTATTACCGACTAAAATCCCAAATTTGCGATTTTCACCAGAACATCAATTGAAGAAATATCTTCCAATGGGGACACTAGCTCTGGTGACCCTGGTGACAACCAGGAATTCTCTCACTTTGGAAGATTTTTCTCACTTCCTGTTTTGGCTATGGGACAGGAAGTGAAATCTCCCCAATGAAACACAGATGTAAAAAAAAAACATGACAGAGGTTATAACCCTTCCTTAATCTATCCAAAATGAAAAAAAAATTGTCTTTGGTTCCACTTTCATAATTATATGTTATTATATGTATTCTTGGGAATATAAGCAGTATATTGATGCAATACATTTTTAGAGCAATCAATCCTAAAAGAAAATACCTTAAGAACAATCAGAGGACAAAGCACCCTAAGGATATACAATCCCTGGACAACAAATCCGAGGAACAGTCAATCATTAAGAAAACACATTGATCACTTTCCTACTGGGCACTTTTACCCCCTTCCTGACCAGGCCAATTTTCAGCTTTCAGAGCTGTCACACTTTGAATGACAATCACAACTGTGTTTTTTCTTTTTTGCTACACAAACATGTTTTCATAGTTTGTTATACAATTACAACAGGTAATTTTTCTCCTTCACTGATGTGCGCTGATCAGGGCTGCACTGAGGGGCACTGATAGACTGCATTGATGGGCACTGATGAGGCAGCACTGATGGGCACCGATAGCTGGAACTGATGGGCACTGATGAGGAGGCACTGATGGGGCTTCACTGATAGTCAGCACTGATAGGTGCCACTGATGGGCACTGATAGGCACTGGTAGGCAGCACTGATGGGAAATGATGGAAAGCACTGATAGGTGACACTGATGAGGAGCCACTGTTGGGCACTGATTGTCAGCACTTATACGCACTGATTGGCAACACTGGTGGGCACTAATTGGCAGCACTGGTAGGCACTGTTGGGATTGCACTGATAATCAGGACACTCATAATTGGTGCCCTGATCAGTGTAACACAAGCCTTGTGGCATTGTGATCACTTGTCATTGGACACAGCTGATCACTTGGTAAAGGGCTGCTGTGATTGACCCTTTACCCTGACCTGTGATCAGCTGAGTCCTTAGGTCTCAGATCCTGGGAGGACATAATATGACGCCCTCTTGGCAAAGTAAGACTGCGCTGTAGCTGTATTTCAGCTATAGCGTGGGCGGGAAGTGGTTAAAGTGATACTTAAGACACACTGTTTAATTTACAATGTCCCTTCTCTTTCTGTATGGGGATAATGGCACTGTAATTATTTTAATTAAAAAAAAATCTAAGTACAACAATCTTTTTCCTAAGCGATATACATTTGTCACATGGCCCAGATCTTCCCCAGCCTGTCTGCAGGGAAACATAAGAAGGAGGAGCTTCTAGTCCTCTGCTGCTGGTCACATGTTAAAAAAAAAGGCAGCCTTTGTAATACAGGATAAAATAAAAAACGAATAACAATAAACTGTTTTAAATTGTCATACAAATACAGTATATATTTAAAATTAAACCTTTATTATTTTTTGGCAATAATATGGTATGGGCGGATTTCTACCAGTCGCAGGTTGTGTCACGCCCCTCCAGCCTGTGTCTTAGAATAAGAGGCAGATGAAGCCTCCATCAATCTATGTGTAATAATCCACCCCCATTGTGCTTAAAGAGGAGTTCCACCCAGGGGGTCCATTAAAAAAAAAAATTAAAAGTCAGCAGCTACAAATACTGCAGCTGCTGACTTTTAATTGGACACTTACCTGTCCCTGGGTCCAGCGATGCGGGGGATCGAAGCCCCGCTCGTCCCCCCCCTCCGCTCGTCGGCGCCGTCATTTCAACTGTGGGCGCCGGGCTGTGGCTTCACAGCCTGGCACCCATTGCGCATGCGCGAGCGGCGCCGCACGCCGTGATTGGCCGCTCAATCACCTGGGACCTGTAATGGGTCCCAGATGATTGACAGGAGGGAGGGAGCAGAGCCAAGCCCTTCCTGTGCCCAGGGGGAAGTGATGCCACCAGCCCAGGCAAAGGAAGAGGCAGACGACGAGGGACCACCTAGCAACAGGCATTTAGAGGTAAGTAAAAAAAATATATATATCCAAATGTTTTTTTGTTTTTGTTTTTTGAATTTTTTAGGTATTTTTGTTTTTTTGGGTGGAACCCCACTTTAAGTGGTTGGTGGGATGGATGTCTTCCCCTAGTAAAAGCACCCCCCACAGTTCACAAAAACACTGGCTAGGCACACATTTAACCCTTTGATCGCCCCTGATGTTTAACACCTTCCCAGCCAGTGTCATTAGTACAGTGACAGCACCTATTTTTAGCACTGATCACAGTGTTAGTGCCACTGGTCCCCAAAAAGTGTCAGTTGGTGTCCGAATGGCCGGCGCAATGTCGCAGTCCGGCTATAAGTCACTGATCACCGCCATTACTAATAAAAAAAAAAAAAAAAATATACAATATTTTGACACTTGACGCTTGAGAGGGGATATGATTTCAATTTATAAATACCATACTGGTGACCCCACAATAGGGATAAAACTTTTTCGCGGAAGGGAGTTTAACAAGAGACGTGGCCACTCATTAAGATTAGAAGAAAAGAGGTTTAACCTTAGACTACGTAGAGGGTTCTTTACTGTAAGAGCGGCAAGGATGTGGAATTCCCTTCCACAGGTGGTGGTTTCAGCCGGGAGCATTGATAGTTTCAAAAAACTATTAGATAAGCACCTGAACGACCACAACATACAGGGATATACAAGGTAATACTGACATATAATCACACACATAGGTTGGACTTGATGGACTTGTGTCTTTTTTCAACCTCACCTACTATGTAACTATGTAATAGTTTGTAAATAGTAAATGTAAATAGTTTATAACTTTTGCGCAAACCATTCAATATACACTTATACACTCCAAAATATGGAGCAGAATACAGATTGGTCTAAATTTATGAAGAAGTTTGATTTAATTTTTTTTTTTTTATTGGATGTGTTTTATAGCAGAAAGTATAAAATCTTGTTTCTTTTTAAAAAAAAATTATCGGGCTTTATTTGTTTATAGTGCAAAAAAGAAAAAAACACAGAGGTGATCAAATACCACCAAAAAAAAGCTTTATTTGTGTGAAAAAAAAGACATACATTTCATTTGGGTACAGTGTCGCACGACTGCACAATTGTCAGTTAACCGCTTGCCGACCAGCCACCAGAGTTGTACTGCGGCAGAATGGCACAGGCAGGTGAATCGCCGTTATGTTACGTCGGTTCCAAAGGCGGCCACTAGGGGTGCGCACGCGCCACCGGAGGCGCGCGCACGCGCTGCCCGCCCCCAGAGCCGATGCGAGTGCCCAGCGGTCTCTATGACCGCCAGGCTCCCGCGATCGCTTGTAACACGGCGAGAACCAGGATCTCTGTGTGTAAACACAGAGATCCTGGTTCTCTGAGGGGAGAAGTGACAGATCGTCTGTTCATACAAAGTATGAACAGCAATCTGTCATCTCCCCTAGTTAGTCCCCTCCTCCCTTCAGTTAGGGAACACAATTAACCCCTTGATTGCCCCCTAGTGTTAACCCCTTCCCTGCCAGTGCCATTTTTAAAGTAATCAATGCATTTTTATAGCACTGATCTCTGTATAAATGCAAATAATCCCAAAAATGTGTCAAAAATGTCCGATGTGTTTGCCATAATGTCCAGTCACGATAAAAATCTCAGATCACCGCCATTACTAGTAAAAAAAAATAATAATAAAAATGGTATAAATCTATCCCCTATTTTGTAGACGCTATAACTTTTGCGCAAACCAATCAATAGACACTTATTGCAATTTTTTTTTACCAAAAATATGTAGAAGAATACATATCGGCCTAAACTGAGGGAAAAAAAATGTTTTTTTATATATTTTTGGGGGATATTTATTATAGCAAAAAGTTAAAAATTATGCATTTTTTTCAAAATTGACGCTCTTTTTTTGTTTATAGCGCAAAAAATAAAAAACGCAGAGATGATCAAATACCACCAAAAGAAAGCTCTATTTGTGGGAAAAAAAGGACGTCAACTTTGTTTGGGTACAATGTCGCACGACCGCGCAATTGTCAGTTAAAACGACGCAGTGCCGGATCGCAAAAAGTGCTCTGGTCAGGAAGGGGGTAAAATCTTCCGGGGCTGAAGCAGTTAAAGCAATGCAGTAATGTATCGCAAAAAAAATGCCCTGGTCATGAAGGGGGGTAAATCTTAGGAGCTCAAGTGGTTAAAAAGGACATTTTTTACACGAAGGCCATAAAGCAACTTGACAACAATCTTGGTGTAGTAGACACATATTTAAAATTGAGTGGAACAGCTTAAATGTATTATTTTTCAGGGATACAAGTAAGTCTTTACCATTGGGAGCGGCCATTTTTGTTTAGCATGCCTATGACTATATATAGAAGCATGTGAAAAATTCAGTTTGACACATAATAGCAATACTTGCTGAATATCCTGTTGGCTTCTCAAGAACTGTACATTCGTGCACCCAGTCCTTCAAAGCTGAGCTGCCAAAGATCCCGTGTAGCAAAAAAAAGAGGAAATTCTTATCCCTCATATCCAGCGGTTGGAGTTGATTGTGAGCCCTTCATGGTTTTGTTTATAAGGAATGCAAGCTTGAAAGTGTTTTTGGAGGATTCTTGAGGATTCCAGGAGACTGATTGCCAGTTAGCACACATGTGTTTCCTGACATTTTGTTTTGCAGGAGGGAAGTGCGCTGATCGGGGAGATATTATTGAAGGCGGCAATCCCTGGCCACACACTTATTCTCAGGCCGAGTCTTCATAATAAAACAATGCTGTTCTGGTATCGCGAAATGTCATCGGGCAATATTGATAACGCCAATGTGGAGAAGTTTAAAGGTCAACTTGTACGGGATAATGACCCTGTAATACAATGTAACATATTAAGGAGATTCTGTAGCCACCTTGGCTAAATCAGCTTCCTGTATTGTTGCATTATTTTAATGGGCGTACTAAAGTTTTTTTTTTTTTTCTTACATTTTTGTTTAGAATGAGTTTTGAGTAATTCCCTGGAAGTTTTATTAACTCTTCTCTGTAGTACTGAATGTTCTAGAGGGAAAGATTTTAGCAGGGATTCTGTATAAGAGGACAGATTTGTGAAGATAATAATTACAATAATAAATATACTGTTAGGAATATCACAGTGGTTCTATCAAAAGAGGGATGGTTGAAGTATTTGACTAGGGGGAAACAGTACGTTTTTATGTTGTTCAAAAGTATTTAAAGCAGAATTAAATTTGGAACAAAAAAAAAAAAAAAATTAAAACAGGGTTTTACTGTCTCCAAATTATTTTTTTTGCAAAATGACAATGATTAATATATTTAAATATAGAACTTACTTGTTCCATTTTCTCCTAAAAAAAAAAGTTATAAATTTTAATGTTGCCGGTTGTCATCTTGCCTGTGGGCATGTGAAGCCCACAGGCATCCTCTTCTGGGATACGGTGCTGCTGATCAACCTGCATGCACTGCCCGTTCTATCCCCGATCTCGCGCATGCGCAGTAAACTCAAATCGGAGCGCCGTCAACAGCTCTGGTTGCCATCATAACGGGCGGCGTCGTAGAAATCCCGCGAGATTTTGCGGCGGCTCTCCGCACTGACTCCTGGGTTGAATGACACGAGATCCCAGGAGACAGTGCGGCGATGAAAGGAAATGATGCGTATACCCTCAAAAGCCCCGCCCACAGCCGCAGGGACCGAACACAGGCTGGGCCACATATCTGAAGGTAGGAAAAAAAAATTTAAAAAACGGTCCATTGAGCACTATGTGCTATATTTAGAAGCCACTGAGCTGAACTTTAGAAAATGTGTAAAGATCCGCTTTATAATGACCCCAAGGAGCTTTATGTCACAATGTATTAGTTATACGTGTGGGCAAGGTGGGTGTGTTGGATGTCCCTGGGCAGCACGTCGATCATGATCTACCCATCAATTGCAGGCAGGTGACAGGTAGACCACGATCCTTCCTTGCCGACCCCCAGAACCTGGACAGGAGGGACAGCAGGGGGAATTTACTGGAACCGTTTTGTATTTTCATCCTGCAGCAGCTGAAAGTAGGCTTCTCCTCCTCTCCCTCTTGCCGGCATTCAGCTGCCACAGGAGGAGAATTCAGGGGGTCAGTACCAGTATATGGCGCCCCCGCTGTCCCTCCTGTCTTTGTCTTCTTTCTGCTGCCTGGTTCCACGTGTGCTCCCCTGCCCCCCCCCCCCCTCTTCAGCACTGCCGGCATTTCCTCCTCTCCCCCTGGCTGCTGTGGGGGATTGTTTCAGGATGGAGAGCAGGGAAGGGGCCAGTAAACATGTCATTTACTGGCCCCCCTTTTTTTTATGAACACAGTACCGATTGCTCCTGTGTCTATTCATAATTGAGCTGAGGCTGCAGACAAAAGGACTGGGGAATCTCTGTCCTCAGTCCCTTTCTCTTTCTCAAAAGTGAGACATCAAAGGTCTGTTTAGATTCTTGATTTTTCACCAAAGCCCCCCAACGCAGCTCCTATAAAAATATTGAAAAAATTTTTTTTTTTTTAAAAAAAGCAAAAAAAAAAAAACTACTGACACCATCTACTGCCCTACTGACACTAATCTCTGCACTACTGACACCATCCTTTGCCCTAATGACAAAGTCCACTGCCCTATTGACTCTGTCCACTGCTCTACTGACTGACACCATCCACTGTCCTACTGACACATCCATTGCTCTACTGACACCATAGACTGCTGTACTGGCACATCCACTGCTCTATGTTTTAATTCATTTAAAAGAGTGTGTGTCGACAATATTCGCTTGGCCTCCAATATAATTCAAGACGCAGACATGTTCTCCATAAAAGTCGTACTGTTGAGCCTAGATGTACATAAGGCATTTGATAGCGTAACTTGGCCTTACTTAGAATCCGTCCTGTCCAAATTTGGGTTTCGGGGGAAGTTTGTGCATGGGTTCAGAGCCCTATACCACCACCCTCGCACCTGCATTAAACTCCCGGGCTGTACCTCAGAGTATTTCACACCGGGCTGGGGGACCAGGCAGGGATGTCCCCTATCCCCTTTGCTCTTCGCTTTGGCGATTGAGCCTCTGGCCAGAGCGATTTGTCTGAACACCAACATTAGGGGATATGAGAAAGGGAAACAAGTATTTAAACTAAGTATGTACGCGGACGATGTACTCCTTTTGCTATCTGACCCGGTGGTCTCTTTGCCAAACTTGTTCCCCATCCTAAACACCTTCCATAACTTGTCGGGCCTGGGGGTCAACCTATCAAAATGTGCTGCGCTTCCAATCAACATTCCGCAACATACACTGATAGGAATCCAGTCGAGTTTTGGCTTTACTTTGTGTAGGGAAACATTACCTTACCTGGAGATTAAGCTTGCCACTTCCCTCCACAAACTATACTTTGCAAATTACCCCCAGGTATTTGCTCGTATTAAGCAACTGCTACGCATGTGGGCTACATACAACATATCATTTTTGGGTAGGATACAGGCCATCAAGATGTCCATACTTCCTAAGCTTCTCTTCTTTTTCAGATCCCTACCTCTATATGTTTCTCGCCAGACCATAGAGTCTATTCAAAAGGAGGTTAATGCCTTTGTCTGGCAAGCTAAAAAACCCCGGTTGAAAAAAAAACTACTCTACCGACCAGCAAAGATTGGGGGTCTGGGGCTACCGCACTTGTGGCTATATTATGCTTCCGCCAGACTAATAAAAATGGCACAGTGGCACTCCCCTTCGGGTAGTGTACCATGGCTTCAGTTTAAGGAATCCTCGGTGGACCCATATTACCTCCCGGGTCTTCTGTGGGTGGATAGAGTAAGGCCCAAAGACCTAACACAATTAAACGGAGTAGTTGGCCAATCATTACAGCTATGGTTGTTATATAAAAAATCATATGCCCTAGTACCACACTGCCCTTGCTTGGCCTCATTCTTAGGCGACCCCAAGTTCCCGGCAGCCTATAACACACCTAAAAAAATTTCCCTCTGGATACAGAAAGGCTTAACCTCCTTGGAGGCCCTGACCCAAGAACCCCCCTTTAGCTCCTTTGCCTTCCTGCAGGAGCGGCATGATCTACCTAGGACGGAATTTTTTAAATACTTTCCGATTAGGCATTTCTATGCTACTCACTATCAAAGGGAGGGGCCTAGTACATCTAACACATTTGAACATCTATGTCAGTCCTCCTCCAGGGATAAAGGAACTATTTCCACTATGTACCAATACCTCAACGACCGCAACCTCCCCTCGAAGTCACAAGCGATGCTTAGCTGGGAGGCGGAAACAGGTCTAGAAATAGGATTTTACAGATATGGTATCAAATATGAGAAAATGTACAAAATCCATGGCGGTAAGGGAAACAGTGGTAAAACTCCACACAAGATGGTATTATACCCCCTCAAGATTGAATAGATTTAACCCCCTGGTCCCAGGAAACTGCTTCCGAGGTTGTCCAGATAGAGGCACAAAACTCCATATTTTTTGGAGCTGCAAGGTCCTCCAGCCTCTATGGCTAAAAATAGCCAATAAAGTAGCCCAAATCACAGGAACACACTATACTATAACCTGCCAGATGGGCCTTCTTTTCGCTGATCTCCCAGAGGTCACCCTCCCAGCTCAGAAACTCGCCCATACGCTCTTCAGTGCCGGCAGTTCCCTGGGACCAGGTACTAAGACGCATGGAGGCGATCCATCTCATTGAAAGAGTCCACCACACTTTCATGGACCCTATGCCAGTATTTGAAAGAAAGTGGGCTCCCTGGCCATCCTTTGATCTTTAAGGTCCAGGGACTGTGGATTTACGTATGCATGGTACCTCACAGTCATTATGTCAGAGCCCCCCTCCCCCCCTCATTTACGTTCTCACTTTTCTTTTTTCTTTTTTTTTTTCTCTTTTCTCTTTTTCCTTTTCTCTTCTTATGGTTTTAAGGATGTGATGTCCTTAGGATATTCCCCTAATACAATAATGGTAGTTTCGGTTACCAGATAGGGCAGTCATACGTGTTTTTAACATTACTCATGCAACCTGTAATCATTTATTTTTGGTATGTGATTATCACCAGATTATCCTATAATAGATTACAATTGTTATGTACATGACTATAACTTGTAATTTGAATGTTTGTCTTTTTTCTTTTTCAACAAAAATAAAAATCATTGGTAATAAAAAAAAGAGTGTGTGTGTGTGTGTATATATATATATATATATATATATATATATATACACACACATATACATACACACACACATGCATGTGTGTTTAAGCTTTGGGGTGCACTCCCTAATGCAATAGGCTGCACACACCTATGATACTAGTATGTACATTGTATAGCATATTTGCACATTATGGTGGACTTACCTGCCCAGCAATCCCCTCCAGTTCTGCACTTCCTTTGAATTTTATCATCACTGCCCTGTCGAAAATGAACATCAATTTGACCCCACTAATGATTAAAAAATCAAATAAATGTTCTTAAAATGAAAAAATTGCAAACTATATTCTAACAGTGTATGACAACAACCAATAACAAACCTGCGCAATACATGAAAGAATCTAACAAAAAGTTGTTTTTAATGGGAGCTTGCTAACACTACAAAGTGATCAGTCAACCTTTACCTTGAACCAGTCCAGCGCTACCCTATTATAAATCAATAATCAATTATCAACTAATGTCACTATATACAGTGCCTTGAAAAAGTATTCATATCCCTTGAAATTTTCCAAATTTTGTCATTTTACAACTAAAAACGAAAATGTATTTTATTGGGACTTTATCTGATAGACCAACACAAAGTGGTACATAATTGTGAAGTGAAAGAAGAATGATAAATGGTTTTCAAATTTTTTCACAAATAAATATCTGAAAAGTGTGGCATGCATTTGTACTCAGCCCCCTTTACTCTGATACCCTTAACTGAAATCTAGTGGAAGCAATTGCCTTCAGAAGTCACCTAATTAGTAAATAGAGTCTAGCCCACCTGTGTGTAATTTAATCTCAGTATAAATACAGCTGTTCTGTGAAGCCCTCAGAGGTTTGTTAGAGAACCTTAGTGAACAAACAGGATTGTGAAGGCCAAGGAACACACTAGACAGGTCAGGGATGAACTTGTGAAGAAGTCTAAAGCAGGGTTAGGTTATAAGAAATATCCCAAGCTTTGAACATCTCACAGATCACTGTTCAATCCATCATCCGAAAATGGAAGAGTATGACACAACTGCAAACCTACCAAGACATGGCCGTCCACCTAAACTGACAGGCCAGGCAAGCAGAGCATTAATCAGAGGAGCAGCCAAGAGGTCCACAGGACAACTATTAGCCGTGCGTTCCACAAATCTGGCCTTTGTGGTAGGAAGAAGAGTGGTAAGAAGAAAGCAATTGTTGAAAGAAAGCCATAAAAAGTCCAGTTTTCAGTTTGTGAGAAGCCATGTGGGGGACACAGCAATGTGGAAGAAGGTGCTTTGGTCAGATGAGACCAAAATTGAACTTTTTGGCCTAAAATCAAAATGCTATGTGTGGCAGAAAACTAACACTGCACATCACTCTGAACACACCATCCCCACCGTGAAACATGGTGGTGGCAGCATCATGTTGTGGGGATGCTTTTCTTTAGCAGGGACAGGGAAGCTGGCCAGAGCTGATGGGAAGATGGATGAACCAAACATAGGGCGATCTTAGAAGAAAACCTGTTAGAGTCTGCTAAAAGACTGAGACTGGGGCGGAGGTTCACCTTCCAGCAGGACAACGACCCTAAACATACAGCCAGAGCTACAATAGAATGGTTTAGATCAAGGCATATTCATGTGTCATAATGGCCCAGTCAAAGTCCAGACCTAAATCCAATTGAGAATCTGTAGCAAGACTTGAAATTTGCTGTTCACAGACGCTCTCCATCCAATCTGACAGAGCTTGAGATATTTTGAAAAGAAGAATGGGCAAAAATTTCGCTCTCTAAAAGTGCAAAGTTGGTAGAGACATCCCCAAAAAGACTTCCAGCTGCAATTGCTGCAAAAGGTGGTTCTACAAAGTATTGACTCAGGGGGGCTGAATACAAATGCACACCACACATTTCACATATTTATTTGTTAAAAATTTGGAAAACCATTTATCATTTACCTTCCACTTCACAATTATTTGCCACTTTGTGTTGGTCTATCTCATAAAACTCCAATAAAATAGATTTACGTTTTTGGTTGTAAAATTACAAAATTTCGAAAATTTCAAGGGGTATGAATAATTTTTCAATGCACTGTAAATAAATAGGTGAATAACCAAATCAAAATAAGGGAGAGAGGCTGGTCCCATGGAAGTCGGCTAAAACATTGTTTTATTATAGCATGTGAACTGTCAAAAAAGCCAACACGTTTTGGCCTTTTAGACCTTAATCATGGCCATGATTAAGGCCTGATGGCCGAAACGCTTTGGCTTTTTTGACTGTTGTTCACATGCTATAATAAAACAATGTTTCAGCCGACTTCCATGGCATCATCCTTTCTTACTTTTTTGCATGGATTACATGGGGTTTTGAAGAGACTTCACAGGCTGAGTGCTGTGTTCTTGAGGCTCACCAGGCATTGCACCAGGCATTGCACAGGAGGTAGTAGCTCAGATGCACCTGTTTCAACCAAATTAAAATGCTCCTTTACCCTTTATACAATAAAACTTTTCATTGAGCACTATGAGAGTTATATTGGGGTCAATTCACTAACATTTACTGAATGCGATAACACGGTCACGTGACTCATTTGCATAAATGATCGCATGCGCTAAAAAAATTAAAAATAACGATTATGTGGTGTTTACCGCAAAATTTAAAAAAATGTTCCGGTAAATATCATCCAAAAAACATGCGGTAAGCATGAAAGACAAACAGAAAGTAAAGAAACATGCAATATTTATCACCAGGTTTTGCTAGCGGTATCACATCTGGATATTTTTCAGGAACAGCACAAGACTGATGAAAGTTTTTCGACCGTGTGTATGCTCCATCGGTCTTTTTGCTGGCGGAATTCCAGCCAGCAAAAGATTGAGTGCATGCTCTCAATTTTTCGGTCGGGAAAACTTCCTATCCGAAAATGCGATCGTCTGTGGCAATTCCAAATCCCTACGCATGCTCAGAAACAATTCGACGCATGCTCGAAAGCATTGAACGTCATTTTCTCGCTCGTCGTAGTGTTGTACGTCACCGCGTTCTTGATGGTCGTAATTTCAGCGAACTTTTGCGTGATTGTGTGTATGCAAGGCAAACTTGAGAAGAATCCCGTCGTAAAAGCCGTCATATCTTTTTCCGACGAGAAAAGCGATCGTGTGTACGAGGCATTAGAGTCTTCCTCCTTCAGAACTGCATTTGACTCCCTTCTGACCCGCATCTGACCTTCTTTTAAATAGGTTTAGCATTCACATAGACTTGTATAGGGATGCTAAGCCCGCTGAAAGAGAACTGATTGGCTGCAGCCCCTGATCGAGGAAAATGTTCTTACATGTCTCTTTGACAGAAGTCGATCGATTAACTTCTGTCAAGCAGGGGAGCCAGCACATGGCTCCCTGCTGAATCAGCCAAATTTTGATCAGTATATGGCCAGCTTTTCAATAACAGTACACAATATATATAATTTTGCATCGGTTTAGAGTAGCCATAACTCTACAGGGTGATAGCTGGCTTGCTGCTATGGGTTACAACACTTCAAATTGCTTATGACATAAAGGTCTTTTGTATCCCCCCCCAGGTATGCACAGCATGGTTCCTGCGTGAGATCAGCTGGTGGCTATTCAGGCAGCTGCCAGCCTCTTTAAACAAATACAGTTGTTCATGCCCACCTAAGGGTCTATTGTCCATTATTTTCCTGTGAGAACCAGTACATGAAATGTTCTTGTATAGGGGAGATTTCAGCACAAACAATCATTGCAAGGGTGTTACGGAAATTATGTCACCCAGTGAACGTTTGCCAAAAAATCTATCTATAACAGAGAATTGCATAGCATGTAAAAGGGGGGGGGGGGGGGGGAGTCATGTGACCACAGATAACTACTATTCACAAAAAATGTAAGAAAGACTTTACAAAATCTCTGGTCTGAAAAAAAGTTTCTTTATAAAATTTAATTAAAGCCAAAACTTTTTAGTTATGGATAGAGTAGGGAGTGATTTGAAACTATGCAGGGTTTCTTATTGCTGTCTATGTTCTTACTAGGGAGATTCACCCTTCCCAATTGTCACTGAGACAAAAGGTAATGCTCCGTACACACGAGCGGAAATTCCGCCAGCAAAAGTCCGATGTGAGCTTTTGGTTGGAAATTCCGACCATGTGGATGCTCCATCGGACTTTTGCTGGCGGAAGATTGAGAGCAGGTTCTCTATTTTTCCGTCTGAAAAAGTTCCTATCGGAAATTCTGTTCGTCTGCGTGCAATTGCGACGCGCAAAAAAACAAGCATGCTCAGAAACAATTTGACGCATGCTCGGAAGCATTGAACTTCATTTTCTTGGCTCATCGTAGTTTTGTACGTCACCGCGTTCTTGACGGTCGAAAGTTCAGAGAACTTTTGTGTGACCGTGTGTATGCAAGCCAAGCTTAAGCGAAATTCAGTCGGAAAAACCATCCAAGATTTTGCAGACGGATATTCCGCTCGTGTGTACGGGGCATCATAAGAAATCCAAAATCTGACAGCTGTCACTGGAGGTAAGGGGAAATCTTCCAATTCAGACACCTGTGAAGCCATTTGCATTTTACGGCATGCACAGCAATGCACAGATGCAAACAATCCAGGCAATGTGCTCTACTTTGTGGTTACCTTAGTGAAATACACATTAACACGCATGCAATAATGCATTAGACATGTGCACACTGAAATATTTCTTTTAGGAATTTCGGTTTCCTCCGAAAAATAAATGTATTTAGTTACTCCCGAAATTTGTTTTTATTTATTTTGTTTAATTAAAAATGCATCCGTACGAAAATCAGAATTAATTAGGGTCAAATCTGTCAATTGAAGGCTTATGGTGTCTGTCGGATGTTCTAAGAAGATTCAACGAAGCAGCTAAACTGCACGACGCCGCAATTGTACATTTCTGGTCGAATGCCCCGCCCACAAACTATAGTAGAATTCTAATGTTGTTTGACTAGTAATAATTATAATTATTAATTATTATTACTAGTCAAACAACATTAGAAGTCTTCTATAGCCTATGGGTGGAGCATTTGACCGTAAATGTCCGCTCGCGCTTCATGTCGAACAGTATAATACATATTTTTGATCGTATCGAATCATACGATACTTGTTTGTTCATGTCGAACGGTCTACCCCAACAGCCAATGGAACTGTGTTATATCAAAATTCCAGCATATAACTTCCTTCCTGTTCGCCCTGTGCGCCTAACGGTTCTGGTTCACACTGGCGATAGCAGCATCCGCCGGTGGCTCCAGGCAGTTCAACCCCATGGAGGTTCCTGGCCCTTCTATGGAGGCAGCAGCACCAACACCACCATCAAAAAGAGCAGGAGGGGGACACAATCTGCAACCAGCAGAAAGCTTAACCATTTGTGGACACTGAGTCCAAGGTCCTTGTAAGGGAAACACTTCTTTGCTGGATGCAGCTGTGTGGCACCCGCTCCAGGGAGACCGCTCCGGAGTGGAAGCTGAAGAAAAGTTGAGGAGATGCAGCGTCATCAGCGTGACCCGTCTGCGACATAAAACGGTAAAGGCAGTACCTAAAGCAGAGCTAGTAGCAGAGACTTTGCCACTTTTTTTAGCAAGGCGTTCACCACGACCGCGACCACGACCTCTACCTGCCTTCACTTTTCCGTTAGAACGGTACATTGCTGTATATTTAGTTCTAACAGAAAATGGACTGTTGATCAGACCTGCAAGCAGGTAACAATGTAAAATCAAATGAAAAATAGATCACAAGAAATAGAACAAAAACAACAAATATGCCAGAGTTGGCAAAACTACCTGCACGCAGGTAACAAATTAGGGTATATAGAATCTTTATAGAATCTATAATAAATAATAAATCCTCCCAAAACACGGACAGCCTCTGAGGCTATCACAACACTAGTATCAGTATCAAGTTCAACACCAGTGATGGGCGAATGGTTGGGCCAAACGTTGGTTGTTCGGATGTTCTGCGAACACCGAACAATATGCGGTGTTTGGGGAAAATTCGTAACACCGTTAAAGTCTATGGGACACTAGCATGAAAAATCAAAAGTGCTCATTTTAAAGGCTTATATGCAAGTTATTGTCACAAAAAGTGTTTGGGGTCCCGGGTCCTGCCCCAGGGGACATGTATCAATGCAAAAAATTTTTTTTGAAACGGCCGTTTTTTCGGGAGCAGTGATTTTTTTAAAGCTTAAAGTGAAACAATAAAAATGAAATATTCCTTTCAATATCGTGCCTGGGGGGTATCTATAGTATGCCTGTAAAATGGCACATTTTTCCCATGTTTAGAACAGTACCACTGCAAAATGACATTTCTAAAGGAAAAATTGTCATTTAAAACTGCTCGCGGCTGTAATGAATTGTTGGGTCTTGGCAATATAGATAAAACTCGTTGAAAAAAAGAGAATGGGATCCCTCCCCCAGTCCATTACCAGGCCCTTTGGGTCTAGTATTAATATTAAGGGGAACCCCAAACCAAAATGTAAAAAAAAAATGCGTGGGGGTCCCCCTAAAATCCATACCAGACCCTTCGGGTCTGATATGTAAATTAAGGGGAACACTGCGCCAAATTTTTTTTAAAAAATGGCGTAGGGGTCCCTCCGAAAATCCATACCAGACCCTTATCCAAGCACGCAACGTGGCAGGCCGCAGGATAAGAGGTGGGGGTGAGAGAGCGTCCCCCCTCCTGAACCGTACCAGGCCACATGCCCTCAACATGGGGAGGTTACTTTGGGGTAGCCCCCCAAAGCACCTTGTCTGTCAGGGAATCAACAGCAGGAGAAGGGTTCTAGGACCCAGCATCTCTACCAGCACTTATGGCAGGAGAAGGACTTTAGGACCCAGCATCTCTGGCAGGAGAAGGACTTTAGGACCCAGTATCTCTACCAGCAGGTCACATGGGCCTATATAAGGAAGTCTGCTAGTGTCTGCAATTGCTGGTTTGTCTTCAGCTCCCCCTGTGTTCCTGTGCCCTGTATTATCTGCTGATCTGATCTCCTGTGTACCGACCCGGCTTGTTTTGACCTGCTGTTCCTGATCCTTTGGCTTGACCCTTTGGCTTGCACCTGACTTCCTCCTGCCTGCTCCCAGCATCTGACCCCGGCCTGGCTTTTGGACTCTGCTTATCCTGCTCCCTGTACTAAGATGCAGCTGATCTTAGGTCATTCTGATCCTGGACTGTCTCTCTGTGAATGACCCCTGGCCTGGCTCCCGGCTCCGCTATCCAGTTATTCCACTGGACTCTGTCTCCTATGCCTGTCTCCAGCAACCCGGCACCCGTGCTTCTGTGGGCACCACACCTGCTGTTCCACCTTCAGTGGTGTGCTGCGCTCGGCCGCAAGGGGAGCCCTCCCAGCATCTCGGCCTCCTACCAAGTTACTGACATTGTCCCCATGTTGATGGGGACAAGGGCCTCATCCCCACAACCCTTGCCCGGTGGTTGTGGGGGTCTGCGGGTGGGGGGCTTATCGGAATCTGGAAGCCCCCTTTAACAAGGGGACCCCCAGATCCCGGCCTCCCCCCCTGTGTGAAATGGTAACGGGTACATTGTACCCGTACCATCTCACAAAAAAAGTGTCAAAATGTTAAAAAAAACAACACACAGCTTGGGTCAAGTCCTTTATTAAAAAATAAAAAAATAAAAATGTCCCACGAAGTCCATTCATCTTCTTCTATTGCTCCGCCAATGGACCGAAAAAAAAAAAAAAAAAGCCACCGATCCGCCTCCATGGGAGACTCCCACCGTATGACGTTTCATCGCCTTTGACAGTTCTTATATAACTGAGGGCGGGGCCACACGGTGACGTACCCGGGTGACCCCGCCCTGCTCTGACTCCAGGGGAAGCCATGGAAGTAAGGAATAGCGAATGCACATGTCTATAATGCATCGCAATGAACCGCAGCCCTGAATGGATCCTAAAAGTACAGTAAAGTTTAACTCCGGACAAATAGCTAACTACAGATACAAAACACACATATGAAAGCTGGTTTACCTGTCCAAGAATTTGTATTTCTGTCTATCCAGTCCTGAGATTTACATAGATCTGCTGCACGGCACAGCCCTGTCTAGCAGGTCAGAAGACCTGCATTTTATATCTGTCTGCAGTTCAAGCAACCCAGACACTGTACCCCATTACATGTGCCCCATTTCACTTTAACGTTTAATACAGAAATTCTTATTAGGCTCTTTCTTGAAACTCTGTAGTCATAAAAAAGGATATCAATTTTAATTCCTTTTTTTTACCTTTTTTTCATTTATTTTACTGTTGTTAAACACTGCTTTTTGCATTGAATGCAGCACTGCTCAACGTGCATGTTCAAACATAAAAGGCTGAGTTTGACTTGTTTTGCCTGCAATACAAACAGATCTTAGTAGCACCTGCAGCATGCAAAGAAATGCAACACAAAGCAGCTCAGAATTATGCCGGGTTCACACTGGTGCAACATGAAAGTCACGCAACTGTCGGCCCGAATTTGCCCTGTGACATCGGTCCAACATTGATTCAACTTCCATGCTACTTTCATGAACGGAATCCGATTTTGATCCGAATTTGAGATAAGTGCGACTTGGGTCTTGAGGGGAAACCCTTGAGGGGAGACCCTTAGGTCTGGTATGGATTTTGAGGGTTAACCCCACGTAAAAATCCATACCAGACCCTTATGCGAGCATGCAGCCTGGCAGGCCAGGAAAGAGGGGGGACAAGCGAGCAGCCCTCCCTCCTGAACCATACCAGTCCACATGCTCCCAACATGGGGGGGATTTGGGACAGGGGGGCTCTGCCCCCCACCCCAAAGCACCTTGTCCCCATGTTTATGGGGACAAGGGTCTGTTCCCCACAACCCTGGGCTGTGGTTGTGGGGGTTTGCGGACAGGGGGCTTATCGGAATCTGGAAGCTCCCTTTAAGAAAGGGGGCCCCCAGATCCAGCCCTCCCATGTGACTGAGTATGGGGGTACCTAGTCCTCCCTAACCATTCACTCAAAAAAAACAGTGTAGTGTAAGAAACACAGTAGGCAATTTTTGACAAGTCCTTTATTAGAAATGAATAATGTCCACCATGGTAGCTCCAACGTCAATCACGATGGCTATCCCCGCCAACCCGATAAAAAAAGAACCTCTCTTGCCCCAACAAAGACTCCCATGGTTCTGGCAGCTCTGGTGTCTGACAGTTCTTATATACTGTAACTATGGGGCATGGCTATGTGGTGATGACACCCAGAGACCCCACCTTGTTGTGACTTCACAGACACATCATGCCTGGGGCGGTGATGACACTGCATAGCCATGCTGCATAGTTATATAAGAACTATCAAACACCGGAGCTGCCAGAACCATGGGAGTCTTTGTCGGGTCAGCGGCGGCAAGTGGCCATCATGATTGACGTTCGAGCTACCACGGGGACATTATTTATTTTTCATAAAGGACTTAAAAAGTTAAACTACACTGTTTTTTTGTGTGAATGGGTAGGGGTACTATGTACCCCATACTCATTCACATGGGCGGAGAAAAAGAAAGGGGGCTTCCAGATTCCGATAAGCCCCCTGCCTGCAAACCCCCACAACCACAGCCCAGGGTTGTGGGGAAGAGACTCTTGTCCCTATCAACATAGAGACAAGGTGCTTTAGGTTGGGGGGGGCAGAGCACCCCCCCATGTTGAGAGCATGTGGTCTAGTATGATTTGGGGGGGTGCTCACTTGTCTCCCCCCCCTTTACTGGCCTGCCAGTCTGCATGCTTGGATAAGGGTCTGGTATGGATTTTGGTGGGGGTCTCCACGCTGTTTTGTTTTCAATACATTTTACATTGCTAACATTACCTCTGAGCACATGTCGCATTTCACAAGTCGGATCAGTTAGGATGCTGATCCGACTTGGATGCGACGTCCATTAAATTCAATGGGCTGAAATCGGACCCAAGTCAGATCAAAGTAGTATCTTATTCCTAGGTATCTCAGATTTCCAAATTGTTGGCAATTGCTATGCAAACTGGCCAATTCCACTGAAAAGAATGGGTTGAAGTGTACATATGCTCAAGATTTAAAATCACATTCATTTCCACATTGTACTCTCTTATTCCTAGACTATTCCTAAGTTTGAAAACATACTGAAATAAAAGAAACCCTTATCAAGGCACGCCTATTGACGTGTGTTGTGGGAAGTGGAGAATTTGAGATGACATGATGTCTTTTATGTGTTAAGGAACTTACAATTTTTGGCATAAAACATCTTCAACATATTTGATATCTGCCGAGGATACTGGATCAGGTATAGCGTATCAGGACGCCTCTGCATTCCTTTCAACAGCATGGAGAGAATTGCTGATCACAACACTTCTCTCCTGTTATTAATGGGGGAATCCATTCTCAGCTGCTTGATGTGTCGGGTCCTCTGTTCTTGTGCCGACAAAGAGCTCTGTACTCTGACACATCTGGCTGGGTTGAGGATATAGATCCAGACGCCTATGTGTATATATACCTAAAAACGCAGCAATACATAAACACCAGAAAATGACACAGACCTGTAATCAGCAAAGTATATTGAAATTGGTGTAAGTAAGAAAGTTTACAGGGATATATCGGCAAGGAAAAGTTATACTGAATTGGTTCACTATCAAAGGTGATGAAACAGCAGTTAACAAACAAATATCAGCAAATAGTAGTAGCCTAGTAATTAACTGAGAAAGTTCAGAGGCTGAAAATAATGAATACTTAATAGTCCACTCTTTCTTTAATCTTTAATCAGTGCTTCCTGTCAGTGCATTAGGGGCACCCAGGAGCCATCCCCCCTATCCTCTCCAATCCCTATATGCAGTGGATAGATTCATGCATAGCAAGAATCTATTCACGGCCGCCGCTGTCACCACCTATTCATGTGTCCGGCCCCTTTCGGGTCAAAAGGCATATGAATTAGAGCGGCCAGGTTTTTTTTAGAAGAACCTGATAGGCTTCTAAATAGGGTGGACTCGGGACGTAGAGCATTGCCTCTGGAGCAAACCCAGGTGTGTTGCAACAGCGAATAAAAATTCACCGTTGCAACACTGATCATCCTCCCGGCCAATCGGGAAGCAGGTATGAGACCTTTTTCCCGATTGGCCAAAACGTCAGGCAAATCTATTGGATGCCTAGCGCTGGGGGGAGGAGAGAGGAGACACCGCGGAAGCTGCCCCAGGAGAGGACACAGGTCACCGGAGAAGCTTTCCCTGAGCCCGCTACGCTCTCACCGCCCTCATCCAAGGTAAGGACAGCAGGTGCAGGTGGGGGGCTGTGCCAGTGCCCCCCACCAGCCGCCACTGCGTCTATCAGTGCCCATCAGTGCCGCCTATACATGCCACCTATCAGTGCCCATAAGTACTGTCTATCAGTGACCATCAGTACTGCCTATCAGTGCCCATCAGTGATGCATATCAGTGCCAACTATCAGTGCCCATCAATGCTGCATATTAGTGCCTCCTCATCAGTGACCAATTTTTTTTTTAACATTTTCAGTCTTTTTTTTTTTGTTTAGTAAACAATGAAAACCCCAGTGGTGATTAAATACCACCAAAAGAAAGCCCTATCGGTCTCAAAAAAATTAAAAAATTATTTTTTTTGGGTACAGTGTTGCATGACTGCGCAATTGTCATTCAAAGTACGACAGTACCGAAAACTGAAAATTGGCCTGGGCAGGAAGGGGGTAACAGTGCCCTGTAGGAAAGTGGCTAAAAGAATAAAAAGGTGTTTTCCTTCAGCATAATTGACAAAGTATTCTTAGCAACCACAAAACACATTGAAGACATTTTATGTTTTCAAAAAAGTTCCTATTGATATAAAAGTCATTGTGTCATCCCGTATTCTCCATTTACCACAACACACATCGATAGTAGCACCTCAGTAAGGGTTTTTTCCCATTAAACCAAAGTTCTCTATCAAACCAAGATTGTTATAATCAGACCAACAATGGGGTCTAAAGGCGTGCATATACCCAGAGACCTATCAAAAAGATCTGTGTGGAGACAGACATGAGTTAATAACGGTTGCTGAGCAGCATTGGTTTTGACCAGCTGTACAGATGTAAGAACAGATATGTTTTCTGTTTCTTCGATACGTTTTTGATATTTTGAGACAAAAATATTACCTTGGTGTATGTGAAGAACCTTACAATGGGAGTTAAAGCCATTTAAACAGCCCTGGGCAGTTGTGAGAACATTTGTACCAGTTACCCCCCCCCCCCCCCCCATGGTTAAGTACATTTGGACAATACACACTTTAATCTTAAAGGTTGGGATACAATCTCAAGTGATAGCGGCCAGTCTGAAGAGGAAGTGGGTGACTGTGGCGGGAGTTGTTGTCCCTGTTCAGTGGGAGGACAGGTGTGCTTTATGTCCCTCACCTCACGGCAGGATACTCATATTGTTACACGCTGTGGCATGGGGTTAACCTAGGGACCTGGCCTTGGTAGTCATGAGAGCAAGGCATTGTGTTAACATAAAGTGGTGGCTTCCTGTAATGTGAGCCTGAATCCATAAAACACAATTCCAGTATGTGTCCAGTGTTGTGTGTCCAGGGAGGGACAGGGGAGACTGGCAGGGTATGGGGCCTACTCTGCAACCCCAACCTAAAGTCGTTCATCATCTTGAAAAGGTGTAAGGAAGAACACTGGCGTCTGTTGGTTCCAAGTGTCAAGAGTTTAAGTGCCTAGAAACCAAGTATGGCTAATGACAGAGGCATAACTAGAACTTTCAGGGCCCCGGTGCAAGAAACCATGAAAGGCCCCTTCCCACTGATCCCGGGGCTCTTTACTTTTCTTGTGGCACCCTTTGACATGTTCTGCAGCGGACCTTTTTCCTGCTGTCTTGGGCCCCCCGCACAGTGGTGGGATGCCAGGGCCTGGTTGCAAGTGGGACCTTTGTGACCCTGGTAGTTATGCCACTGATGTCAGTAGTTTTTTATTTTTATTATTTTTTTACAATCTTGTTTATAATACAATTTTTCATTATTTTTTTACAATTATTTTAGGAGCCCCGTTGGAGGGCTTTAGTGAAATAGCAGGGGTCTAAACAAACCTTTGATGTTTCACCTTTGAGACAGAGAAAGAAGAATGAGGGCACAGCCCCCAATCTCCATCTCTGCAGCCTCAGCTGCACAGAATGCATGGACAGAGCTTTGTTCATTTACAAACTGAAGCATAGTAAACACAATTTACTATACTTCAGTTATAAATGGACAGAGTCAGTGATCGGCACTGATCTATTCAGAAAAGGTAGGGGTCAGTAAATAATATATTTACCCGTATCAGCCAGGGGGAGGGGGAGGGGGAGCCAGAAGCTGGCAGCACTGCGAAGGGATGAGAGAGGCCAGTAGAGCACACAGGGGCAGCAGGACCTGAATACAAGGGGCGGTGGGTGCCGCATATAGAGAAACGAATCCCCTCCATTTTTCCTGATGAATGCCTGTGGGAGGGAGAGAAAGAAAAGCAGACTTTCAGCAGCTGCAGGGGGAAAATGGAGGAGATCGGTTCCTCTATATGCCCCCCATGGCCGCCCTTCCTATTCAGGTGTACAGGGGTGCCGCACGAGCCCCCTGGAGCATGGCGCCAAGTCGCAATTGCGACCCCTGTAGTTATACCCCTGGCTAACGACTTTAATGGCTGGTGGTTTCTAATCTGTCCTCTAGGTGGTAAACTCCCTGTCTTGGTGATACAGCCTACATGTACCCTCACACTCTCTTTTTCTGGTGACCCCAAAAACATTTTGTAGTCTACTCTACGGATATCAATATCAGTGCTCTCTGATTTTTTTTATATATTACACTATTAATTGATTTAAAGGTTGCTTCATCTACATTGATATTATTGTATGTATGTGTGTGTATATATATATATATATATATATATATATATATATATATATATATATGAAGTTTCCCTTTATATGACTTTTTCTTTACTATAGTTTCGAATAAGGGATAAGGGTGCAGTGAACCAGCTACATCAGGTCATCGCTTCTTTTGAAGATGTATAACTTCTCTATTAACTATTAATGTGCTGCTCAGTAACAGAGAGAGAGACATCCCAATCCCTCATCTGTTCTCTCTAAGGTATTTCTTTCCGTCTTCTTAACCCCATTCTGTTTCAAGAAGCCCACCTGTCTCTAGCAGGAGGGGGGCTGCGTTGTATGGAGCAGCTGCTTGTATGCAGAATATTTGGAGAGCTTAGAGAGGCACTGGTTGCATGTTACATTGAACTTTGCAGTCTGTCTGTCTATTACCCATCTGTCTGTGTTCACACTTTACATTTCCCTTATATATTGCAGCTCCAGGCAACAAGTAAAATCAGTCAATGATCCCTAAATATAATCAAGGGACATTACAATGGTGCTGAAGTCAGATATTCCACCTAATTTTCCTTTTAGCATAAGGGTAATACGTATATTCAACAGCAGCCAGATGCAGCTGGATTTTCATAGTGCTTCAGGACTGCAAACTCATGCTAAATGAGTCTGTGTTGTGCACCTCCTTGAGGTTCTCAGGGTGGCAAACTCTGTTTTTTTTTTGTTTTTTTTTTGCAGGTGTACATTCAGAGCTATTCATAAAGTAAAGATATTGGCTGCCAGGGCTGTATTTAGCAAAATGGCACTCCTGGGCCAGAGTCTAGGACAGCAGGGCTAGAGGGGGCAGCACCAAGACCCAGACTTAAAGAAAAACTCTATTCTTGTTAAAAAATATATAACACTTATACTTGCTAGACAAACAATGTTTAATGTTGTAAAGATTACCTTTCCATATCAATGTGAAACTATCAAATGTATCGAATGTGGCAAAATGCCAACCTGGAAGCGTTCCTCACAGCAGTGCAAAATGTCCCCAACATTTCATTTCCTGCATGTGTGGTTGGCTCACTGGTTTTATCAGACTTCTACACTGGGATAAAAGTCAAAATTCATGCTGCATTAGGAGTTACATTTTTGGTGAGATACTTCACAAGGCCTGTCCTCTTCTAAAGAGATGCAGATGATGAGGCTTTCATTATTAGAAAACTAATGCCGCGTACACAAGAGCAGACTTTTCAACCAGACTGGTCCGACAGACTATCCGACGGACTTTCGACGGACTTCTAAAGGACTTTCCGAATGAACGGACTTGTCTACACACAATCACACCAACGTCCGACGGATTCGTACATGATGACGTACAACCGGACTAAAAAAAGGAAGTTGATAGCCAGTAGCCAATAGCTGCCCTAGTGTCGGTTTTTGCCCGTCGGACTAGCATACAGACGAGCGGACTTTTCGATAGGAACTGGGTCCGGCGGAATTCCGACATAAAGATTTGAAACATGTTCCAAATCTAAAATCGGTCAGATTTTCGACCGAAAAAGTCCGCTGCAGGTCCGATGAAGCCCACACATGGTTGAATTGTCCGCCGGACTCGGTTCGTCGGACCAGTCCGGTCAAAAAGTCTGCTCGTGTGTACGCGGCATAAGATTTGCTTTTTTTTAACAGAAATGGGTGGGAGTCAGCAACAAAGTTTGTTAAAATCCTCACCATTTATATAAATCATGAAGGCTTTACCCCCTTTGTGACCAGGGCATTTTTTGCTTCTCGGCACTGTGCTAATTTACCTGACAATTGCGCTATCATGCAACACTGTACCCTAATGAAATTTACATCATGTTTTCCCCACAAATAGAGCTTTCTTTTGGTGGTATTTGATCACCACTGGGTTTTTTATTTTTTTCTATATAAATGAGAAATACGTAACATTTTGAAAAAAAACCTATATTTTTTAATCTCAGCTATAAAACATAGCCAATAAAGAAATTTGAAAAATCTAATTCCTTCAAGAATTTTGGGCCAAAATGTATTCTGCTATATGTCGTTGGTAAAAAAAATCCCAATAAGTGTTTATTATTTGGTTTGCGTGAAAGTTATAGTGTTTGGCATACATACTAGAATTTTTATTTATTATTTTATTCTATATAAAAAAATGCAGCGCATAAATGTCCATAGAAGAATAGAAGAAGAGAAAAAATCCGTCAATCCCAGAAAGCACCCAATGGGTGAATGATCCTGGACTTAAAGGTGAGTAAAAATCTTCCACCACCACCACAATTAGCCAAGCCTCTTACCCTTAGGAATGGACCACTAGGTTATAGGTGGTCATTAGTGCCCAAACATCAATCTCCTCTGAGTCTTATCCACCATGGACTGCTCCAGCATGAATCCAGGCATCTCTCCTCATATTCAAAGGTGTAAGAACAATAACCACTTCATGGTGTAGTATATCAAACCACTTAAAATTTATTATAACAACATAGATATACTCACACAGAAGATGATAAAAACGAGCATGTCATGTAAAATGCTTCTGATGGTTTCAAACAAGCAAGATGGCCAGGATGCACATGCATAGCGACACCACGCATCCAGAGCTTCACCCTATGTGGCGTTTTGTTGTATTGAACGTCATCAGGGGCAATTTTATAGTTTAGGAAACCATGAAACCATCTTTTTCATTCTCTTGTTTGATGGTCTGTACAATTGAGATGTACTGTAGCCTGCACATTATGCACACCTCCAATGGCACATTTTAGTGGTAGTTTATACTAAAATAATCATATGATACAAGGCAGTGACGGCTGGTGTTTTTTTTTTTTGGAGGGGGCGGCAAACAACCACCCATCCTCCCGAGCGCCACCCACCTCCCAGCTGTCGGTCCGGCACTTACCCAATCGTGGCAGGTGGCAGGCAGCGTGGTGCAACGACTTGGCTCCGAGTCCTCTTCTCCATGGCGGCTTCCAGCTTCTCCCCTCCTCCTTCTAAGCATCAAATAGGATCGCCTGTCCTTGATTCGCTGTTGTAATACACTTGGGTGGGCTTGGAGCACACTCTCTACGACCCGAGCCCACCCTATATTGAAGCCTATTAGAGCCTCTGGCTCTAATCGGTGATTCAAAAATCCATGCGCCTGTGTCCTGAAAGGGGATGGATGCATGGATAGGGAAGGTGACGATGGACAGGGGGGAGGCGGTGATGGATGGGGGGGCAGCGCCCATGCGCCCTTAATGGACCCCTGATACAAGGGGTGGAGCTTGTACAAAAAAGTGTCATCTTCCAGGTGTCCCCAGGGCAGTATGATGTCCAAATATAGCCATACTGGCTGCTACTGGTATTTAGCGAAAGGAGTAAGCAGCTGCACAAAACAAATACCAGGATGTACAATTCAATCACTTGGGAGGTAAGCACCATCTCCTGAATTAGTTAAAAATGCAAGATGTTCACGTTTGCCTACTGTGTACTTTTACAGGAAATCTATCCCAGATCTCATAAGAAGATGCTCCAGTAAAGTGAGGGAGAATCTTTGTGAGGTTTGGAGTATGCTTTAGAGATTCACGCCAGTTAGAAATGACTTTTTAACCAGGCATAGTAGAGCAGCAGGTCACCAAACTACTTAAAGAGGAACTGAATTCTAGAAATTGTACACAAAAAGGCAGGCAGAGGGCAAAGGACTAGTCACCAGTATTGCCCATGGTCTCCCTGCAGTGGATCTTTCCCCCATTACTGACTTACCATGTTTCGGTTTACATGGTGTCCCTGTGTGTATGCAGCCATCTTGGTAGAGGCAGGGTTTTGCTTCCGCATGTCAGATCCTCCAGCAAGGAGAATGGCGAGCAGCACAGTAGTGACTTCACAAAATCTCACTCCAAATGATCCTGAGATTAGCAGTCAAAGTCAAGCTTAGACCAACCTTTTTTAATCAGGGTGCCTTCTGGGTTCTTCAGGGGTGCCTTAGCAAAATGCCTAAAAATTGCAGGGATTGCCCAAAAATTGTCAACAAGCCAGCAAGTGGATCAAGTCTGCCTTTTTGTTACACAGCCACAGGTTTTTATTGTGTATTATGCAACCTTGGGCACCATGCAGGCCAGCCACTGCCATCCTAATGATCAATGATGTCATAATTTAATAAGGAGGATGTCAGGCGCCTGTACAGCATCCTTGTTTGCCCCTCTCCTGCCCCTGTCCATCAGCACTGGGGTCACGTTAGCAGATAAAGGAGAGAAAATTAGGAAGAAGAAAAACACAAGAATACTAGTCAGTAGCAGTTTGCAAAGGTGGAGAAAAAAAAATCACCTGTAATGTTGGGTAGCCCCATGTGCAGATGCTGCTGCAATATGGAAAACTATTAGTTTTGTTATTACATTTGATAGGAGTGCCTTGAGATCTGTGCATAATTTTAAAAAGTGCCTTGACTAAAAAAAGGTTGAGAAACGCTGCTTTAGACCACCACTGCAGATATAGAGCTATAAGGCTATGGACAAAGGAGAGCCTAGGAACCCTGTAGAAACAGTAGTGCCTAGGCACTCTCACATATCAGAAAATGTATTTCTATTTTTCAGGAGGCATTCGAGACAATGCAAGACTGCCTAAACAAATTTAACTTTTCTAAGTAATTCCTATAATATAATAAAGCCTCATTTTCGCATTCAGTTCCACTTTATTGCGCATATCATGAGAGAAGTACAAGGGCTGCCATTAATTCACAGACCTGTAGTGAGCAGAGAGTGTCAGAAATGCATTTTAAAGAACATGTTCAGTTGCAATTAAATAAAAATAAATCCTCCTATGCTTCCTAACCTTATCTAAGCTAGAACCCACCAAGTGTTGAAGTAGACGATTTTAAGTCTAAGAAGAGTTACTGCACAGGGGTGGCCAGAGGAGGCTGCTGGCTCATGGACAAGTAAGTAAGCACCTGAATGTGGGGTGCTAACTTGGATTAGGTTAATGGGTTGTGGAGGGTGGTCTTTTTTTTTTTAAATTGAACTTGTACTCTATGTTCAGTTTTCTTGTGGGAAGAATTCCAGAGCGTGAAAAAGGCACTCTGGAAATTCCTGTGACGTCTAAGACTAATGGGCTGCAGGTGAAGCGGAAAACTCAGGATGCAGGAATTTGCATTTTCGATGCATGTCCGTCCTTGTAGTACCTGGCAAGAGGCACTTTGCCTAGGCCTCCTCCTCATTTCCACGCTATGAGCTTGGATAATTTTCAACTATTGCAAGGCACATAAAACCCATCGTATACTGAATGGGAACATCAAAAAGACATTTTTTTCTCTATCGTTTGCAATGTGGTTTTCAGTGGCAAGATGAAAAATATTTTGCAGGTTACTTTGACATAATCACACTCTGCTATTACTTGAGGGATTTTCATAACCATTCATGGGAGAAAACCTTTACTACAGTTCACAGAGCATGGGCATTGTATATACGGGCAAAACTGTCACTCCAACTTTGAACTGCACAGGTGGACAGACACCACTATGCAAAAGGTATCAAAATTCCATTAAAACAGCTGTTATTAAAACAAAAAAAGTGTTCCTTGCAAAAAAAAAAGAACAACACATTCCAAAAAGCCTTCAGAAACCAAAATTTGCCAGAGTGTAAAATTTCTGGTCCCCTCTTGGACGCTATGGTTTGAACTGCTGGCCTCTACATTGCTAGTGTGTTGTGATGTGGGGGCAAGCGGGAGGAACCAAAGAGTACAGTGGGGGACCATGTAATCTGACAGTTCTGGAAGTGTTGGATTCTATTTTTGGTAATAGTATTTTATTCAAATTTGCCAATGATATAAAGAAATTTAACGACACCCCCAGCCATTATTCAATAAAACTTTTTACTCAAAGTGATTGTAAAGCCTTGTTTTTTTTTTCTATTAAAACAACAAATCTTACCTGCTCTGTTGCAGTGGTTTTGCACAGAGCAGCCCCGATCCTCCTCTTCTCGCGTCCCCTTCGGTGCTCCTGGCCCCTCCCTCCTTTTGAGTGCCATCACAGCAAGCAGCTTGCTATGGGCGCACCCAAGCTGAGCTGCAGCTTAGTGTGTCCATTCAGACACGAAGCTGCGATTCGGCTCTGCCCCCTCTCTCTCCTGATTGGCTAACTGACTTTCATTGACAGCAGCGGGAGCCAATGGTGCAGCTGCTGTGTCTCAGCTAATCAGGAAGGAGAGTTCCAGATGGCCAAAACGCTTGGACAGAGATATGCTCAGGTAAGTGATAGGGGGGCCGAGGGGGTGCTGCTGCACACAGAAGACTTTTTATCCTATTGCATAGAATGCATTAAGATAAAAAACCTTCTGACTTTACAACCCCTTTAATACACTTAGTAATACAGAGTTAAAAATATTCTATAAGCATCTCTTCTATACATGGTGCCCCTGGAAATAACATTACAATCCAAGACAGACAAACACACAGGACAGGAAAATGGAGGAGAGGCATGTAGGGGACGGTTCCACCTTTTCATTGTTGCGTCCTCACTGGAGATTGTCCCTCTCCTGACTGTGTGTCGTCCGGACAGGGAATAGGGATCCATCTCCCCAGCAAAGCCTTATACAGAAGAAAAATCTGTAAAAGTTGAAGGTTGTATAGCTCAAATGTAGCGCCCGCTAGCAATTATAGTCCACAACAGAAATTATAATTAAAGGCCTTGTTGGCCCACTTTTATTAAAGAAAGTTCAAACAAGGGTCCAGAAAACTTAATCCATAGGTTTCTCATGCAGGGATCTTCACCATTAACACAAAGATAAAATATCCAGCCTCCTGGCCCACTTTAGTGAAAGGAAAAGTTATACAGCCTCCTGGCTTACACGTATCACAGTGCTGCTCGGGCTTTACACTTCAGGCCCTTGTTTGTCTCCCACAGACCATTTCCTTGCCAACAAAGTCCATGTAGATAGGAGCCCCTTGCTGCTCTAACCCTCAGGCTTGGGTCTCTGGCTTTCCCACTGCACACATGGGAAAGCCAGTGCTCTCTGGCTTCTCCCATGCACATATGCACTCCCCGGGAGGGTGGAGCCCAGAACCATGGTCAAGTCTCTACAAAAAGGCCTGCACACACCTGTGCAATCAGTGTGCTGGCAGTTCCCAAAATCTGGACCCAGGACTGGAGAATTTATCCCACCCAGATCGCTAAGAAACCTCCGGGCTCCAGGTCCCAAAACAGATTTTTCTAAACCATGAGTGAACTCGAAAGCCAGTTTCCTCCTATTTAAGCAAACCCCCTTGAGCCCCTCAACCTACCTGGTTGAGAATCCTGGGTTAATATCACTTTGGTGGGGCATCCCCCTGCCACAAACCTGACAGAAATTTAAATATTTCTGTACTGGCATACAGTATGTACACCATGTACATGCTTCAGGCTTTTTTTAATCAACTCCTTTAGGCTGCATTCACACTTGAGCGTTTCCAGCTCGTAAAAAGGCCGAAAAACACCCAACAAGCAAAATCCCATTCATTTTAACGGCACCTGTTCACATCTGAGTGTTTTGTCACCTAAAGCAAAATGCCTGAAGCTTAAAAAAAGTACATGAGCTTCTTTTTTGGGCAGATTACAGGCGTTTTTCTTCTTCTTACATTGGTGACCTTCTGACCGGTACAGAATCGCAGCAAAAAAAGTGGTAAAAAACGCGACAAAATTGCGGTATAATAACAAGCAATTTCTGTCTGAAAACGAACGCTCAGGTGTTAATGCGGTTTTAACCATTTTGATACTGGTCACTTTCGCCCCTTCCTGCCCAGGACAATTTTCAGCTATCAGTGCTGTCGCACTTTGAATGACAATTGGGCGGTTATTGTACCCAAACTAAATTTTTATCATTTTCTTCCCACAAATAGAGCTTTCTTTTGGTGGTATTTGATCACCACTGGGGTTTTTATTTTTTGCTAAACAAACTAAAAAAGACCAAAATTTTGGAAAAAAAAAAGGTTTTCTTCATTTTGGTTATAAAATTTTGTTTTCTCCTTCAATGATGGGCACTGATGAGCACTGATGAGTTTGCACTGATAAGGTGGCACTGATGGGCACTGATATGTAGAATTGATGGGCACTGATAGGGGGCACTGATATGCAGCACCTTAGGGCACTGATGGGCAGCAGATAGGTGGCACTGACAGGCGGTACTGATTGGCACTGAAAGGTGGCACTGATGGGCAACACTGATGATGAGGTACTGACAGGTGTTACTGCTGTGCACTGATTGGCACTGTGATGAGCACTGATTGGCACTGTGGTGGGCACTGATTGGCACTATTATGGGCACTGACATCCGTTTCTGATGGGGCACTGATAGGCAGCTTTGGTGGCACATCTGATGGGGCTGTGCTGATAATCAGTGTGCTGATTATCAGCACAGACCCCCCCCCCCCCCCTGACAGGGAGAGCCGGCGATCAGATCTTCCTGTCAGCACGCACCGAGGAATGCCATTTACCGACACTGGATAAAAAGAAAAAGAAAGAAAACCTGCGCTATCAAGCAAAAATTAATATAACTGCAGCTGCAACAAAACCACAAATATCAATGAGGTGAAAAATTACATAAAAAGAAAAGAAAAAATTGTGCGCTTGCATTAGATGCTATATTACTATATGATTATCATAAGTAAGTAGATGAATAAATGAATAAACACCATCAAAATTAATTGTAAGTGAATTAGAAAGTCGCTATGCTGCACAGCGAACAGCGACATGTAAGTCAAATACTAATATGGACCATTCCGTACATATAAAACAGCAATAAAATGACAAACTTATGTGCAAAAAAAAACAAACAAGGTTATTCCACCCAAGTGCAAAGTCATAAATGAAAAAGTTCAAAATTGCGTCCTGAGTCGCAAGAAAAACGCATATCCAAAGTTCATAAGTTGCATTCCTTAGTGCGTATAAAGGAATAAGGGGACGTGAAGGGACCTCCAACCACCAGTGGATCCAAAGGTTGATAACAGATGTATCCTTACCAGACGCGTTGGACCTCCTTTATAGCAAGGTCTTAGAAGCATGCAGATTTAGCCCTCTGCAGGGACAGGAGATGACAGCTCACCACACGACCGGAGATGATTCCGACACTTCCGCATTGATGTAAACACTCCCTCGTTTGGACTCGTAGGTAAAGAAGGGGAGAAAGAAAAACTCCAATAGTGTAGTATATAAAAAAAGGGGAATTTTATTGCCTCAGACAACTAGGCATCTTACAAAACATCCAAAATATAAAAGCCGGCAAAATATAAAAACAGCAGAGACGCCCGTGCTAAGTTACATGGGGCTCTATGGCGATCTGGCATACACTGCGTAACGCCCTACATGTTTCGTGATAGGTCACGTCTTCAAAGGGGCACGGGCGACGCAGTGAACCATCGCCATTTATAGTACATTCAAGCCTCGTTTTCATCTGAATTTCAATTACAATCTGTGCATGTGCAAAGGATACCACGCCTCGATATGGCTCCCGTTCATTTACCGACACTTCCTGGTTCACGCGTTGATCAGCTGTGATTGGTCACAGTTGATCACGTGGTAAGGAGCCTCCGTCAGAGGCTCCATACCACGATCAGAGATGCAGTCAGGATAACAGAACCACCGCCCGGTCGTCATTCTGCTATAGGCCAAGCGGGAAGTGGTTAAAGTTTCACTAAACCCACATCATAAAAAACTATCAATAAACGCTATATTACATGCTGTTCATACTCACTATGAGATTTGTTTTCTGTATCCTGCAAAAAAAAACTGGTGGATCCTGCTGTTCTCTATCTCCACCTTCTGCCCATGTCCCCAATTCAGCTAGGAACTTTGCAGAGCAGTGTTGGCAGCTCTGCACATGCTCAGTTTTCAGTGAGTTTCTATGCTGAGCGTTCCCTCCCGATCACATCTGAGCAGCCCATGTCACTATAAAGTCACACGTGTGGGTGTATACACAGTGGTGAATGACAGCCCACTCCCTCGCTCCTCCTCCATGCCCACTAAGAAGCTAAACACAAAGGGGTGGGATATTACATATAAATTGATGGAGGCTTCACCTCCCTCTTATTCTAAGACACAGGCTGGAGGGGTGTGACTCGGCCTGTGAAAGGCAGAAATCCGCCCACACCGTGTTATTGGATTGGATTTCAAATATATATTTGTATGACAATTCAAAACAGTCTTTTGATATTAATTATTTATTTTACCTCCATATTTTAAGGCTATTTTATTTTTTATTTTTTTTAACATGTGACCAGCAGCAGAGTACTAGAAGCTCTTCCTGCTTATGTTTCCCTACAGACAGGCTGGGTCATGTGACAGCTGTATATCGATTAGGAAAAAGGTACTGAGATTTTTATTTTTTTATTAAAATAATTACAGTGCCATCATCCATATACAGAAAGAGAAGGAACAATGTAAATTAAACAGTGTGTGTTTAGTATCACTTTAGGTTGCTTCCACGGTTGTGCTCCAGGTCTTTCACAATCCTATTAACCCCTGTCCTAGCCTTACTTGTATATTTAGCAACTACGACAGTGAACTTCTACAACTCATTAAAAGATAAGAGATTTTTTACATTCTTCTATTTGATTGTCCTTGATTTTAATTTCAGTATATTTCTTTTTATTTCAACAACTGCAGACATGTGAATTAACAAAACATTTCTGTTGAAGACAAAAGTCCCAGTCACTCTGACCCAGTTTACTTATTTGTAGGCAGTGTCTGGGATCCAAAGATGTGAGACATTAATCACTGTAATGCAATTTAGGAAACAGGATTGTATCATTTGGAAAAAAGCATCACAATCCCTCATTCTTCAACATCCTAATTCCCATAAAGCTGCTCCAGCCTAAATGTGAAAGCAGGGGACCGACCAATACAAAACTGTTCACAACTGACTGCATAGCCACAAAACGCTTTTAGCAAAGATCCAGCTAATAACCAAAATTTAAATTAGACTATTTGCTTATTTGATTTTGTCACCCCCCCCCCCCCCCCTTAATAGTAATAATACTATAGTACACTTTTTACAGGCTATTTCTATAACCTAAAGTGGTTCTATATGAGCTTAATGCATTCCCTGTATTAAAGTGATTGTAAAGGCAATTAAAAAATAAATAAAAATAACAAACATGTCTATACTTCTGCTCTGTGCAATGGAATTGGATGGAATTGCACAGAGCAGCCGCAAACCTTCTTTTTTCTGTTCCCCTGCCAGTGCTCCTGTCTCCTCCGCTCTGTCCAGTGACTCCCATGAGAAGCTGCTTCCCATGGGGACACTCGTGTGTGCTCGCTTCCGAGCCCTGCTGCTGCTTTAATTGACACAGACAGCGGGACTTGGCCCCATCCCCCCCCCCCCGTCACTGGCTTTGATTGACAGCAGTGGGAGCTAATGGCTCCCGGTGCCCCAGCAAAGCCATTAAGACCCGGAAGTGAGGGGAGAGAAGAACTGCAGCCATGCACAGCGTTGAATCGAATGAGGGCTCAGGTAAGTAAAAGGGGGGGGGGGGTAGGGGGGATGCTGACAACTAAACATTTTTTATCTTAACCACTTGCCAACCAGCTGCCACAGTTATACTGCGGCAAGGTGGCTCAGCTACGCAAATCGCAGTACCGGTACGGCGCTTCATGTACTAGCTTCTGTGGGCGCGCATGTGTCCGCAGGTCCGGCACAGAGAGGCAGAATGGGGATCTGCCTATGTAAACAAGGCAGATCCCCATTCTGACAGGGGAGGAGAGAGAGATCAGCTGTTCTTAGTGATCAGGAACAGCAATCTCTCTCTACTCCCAGTCAGTCCATCCCCCTGACAATTAGAAAGCACCTCCCTA
The DNA here is from genome assembly GCA_037952835.1 of Lithobates septentrionalis. Classification (NCBI taxonomy): domain Eukaryota; kingdom Metazoa; phylum Chordata; class Amphibia; order Anura; family Ranidae; genus Lithobates; species Lithobates septentrionalis. The sequence goes on from JBBDGP010000292.1 coordinate 2,612,933, forward strand.
GGGAATACTTAACCCTTTGATCACTACTAGTGTTAACCCCTTCCCTGCCAGTGCCATTTATACAGTGATCAGTGCATTTTTATAGCACTGATCACTGTATTGGTGTCATCGGTCACCAAAAGTGTCACTTAGGGTCATATTTGTCCACTGCAATGTCGCAGTCCTGCTAAAAACTCGCAGATCGCCGCCATTACTAGTAAAAACAATAAAAATAAAATAAAAAGTCCCTAAATCTTTCCCCTATTTTGTAGACGCTATAACTTTTGCGCACCAATCAATATATGTTTAGTGCGATTTTTTTTACCAAAATGATGTAGCAGAATACATATTGGCCTAAAATGATGAATACATTTTTTTTTTAAATATTTTTTATTTTTGGATATGTATTATAGCAGAAAGTAAAAAATTGTCAGTCTTTTTTTGTTTAAAGTGCAGAAAATAAAAACCGCAGAGGTAATTAAATACCACCAACAGAAAGCTCTATTTGTGGGAAAAAAAGGATATCAATTTTGTTTCGGTACAACATCGCACGACCGCGCAATTGTCAGTTAAAGCTACGCAGTGTCGTATCTCATAAAATGGCCTGGTCATTAGGAGGGTAAATCCTTCCGAGGCTGAAGTGGTTAATACAAGGAATGCATTAAGGTAAAAAAAATTTTAGGCTTTACAACCATTTTAAGGTAAAAAAAAAGTTTTACTACTTGCTCCCCCTTCCCTAAACACTTAGCGGAGTGGGAGTCATTGGCTCCTGTTACTGTCAGTCGAAACCTGTGAGGAGGAAGCGGGAGGCGGAGTCAAGCTGCACTGTGTGTTTATGGATGTACACAGCCCGGGGGCGCGCCCATATGCGTGCCCCCCATAACAAACAGCTTACTATGGGGGCACACAAAGAAAAGAAGGAGCAGAGAATGCCAGCAGAGGACTCCAGAAGAGGATGTAAGCCACCGTTCTATGCAATACCATTGCACAAAACAGGTAAGAATAGTACGTTTATTATTTTAATTTAAATAAAGTGACTTTATGACCACTTTAAAATAGATATAAACCCTAACCGAATGACATTTACATTACTTAAAGTGTTACTAAACCCAGGAGCCTGCATTCACTATATCTGGTCTCCCACAGTACACAGAACATGGAAATGCAATAGTTTTAGTAAATATAAACTGCTAAATACTATAGCAGTCTTGTGACTTCTATCAGTGTCTGGTTAAAGCTTGTGGGAGGAGTTTTAATTCTCCCCTTATTGTCCTAGGAGGCTGCAGGACCCCTGACCCTCTGTCTGGACAGTGGGTCATATATGCACTCTCCCAAGACAAAAAAAAAAAACTCTTTAGCAATAATCACCAAACTGAGCATGTGCAGCTTGCCTCCAAGGCTCTGTTCTATCAGGAGATGGATTGAGGACTGTGGAAAAAGGGGAGGATCAGAGAAGACAGGATCAAACAGCCCTTTTCACAATGCAGAGGATTAACCGCTTAGGTTCCACAGTGAGTATAACAAGCACGCTTTACTGCATATACAGACTGATTTTACTAACATTTTAAGGACTTTTATAATTAACAATTGCCATTTTTAAAAAATTAAATACCTTTTTTCATCAGTTTAGAGCCACCTGGCTGCATTATCATCATAATAACTTGTGTTGCTTTGCATTTTTGTGTTCAATGTAAGCTTCTGTTTTAGCCAGCTTCTAAGCCCTGATGAAAGGGAAGTTCTGAGCCCTGAAATGCATTGCATTTATCTTTTGACTTTTTTTTCAAGAATAAACTTTTACTGGACTGGCGCTAACTCGTGGCACTCATTTCATTTTACACTTCAGACTTTTTCAGGGACCCTTTGGGATACCCCGCTTAACAAAAAGCTGAACCAGAGATCAAACATAGCCTTCCCACGTATATCCAGAGCTCCTAAAAGTCTCTTGCAATTACCTTTTCTTGGGGCCTTGCTAGTTAACCTCTAAAAATAAGGGCTTTGGACCCTGAGAGGCTCCAACTTGGAGATATATAAAGTTAGGACCGCAGTTTACAGAGGAGCCTTGGGATAGGCACTGTAAGTTCCACATATATTTGCAAATGTGTACAACTATGCACTCTGTTTTTAACGTGAACTGTTAGACAGGGTTATTTTTTAATTTTTATTTGCAGGCTAGCTGGTAAGGGTACTGGGGAATATTTCTCTGTTTGTGATGTGCATTGTCCTTCCATGTGCACCTTACTGCAAAGGCCAGTTAAAAATTGGGTTTGCTGCCATCTTTTTATATAGCTTGTTCAATGGATTTGGCGTGGGAAGCCATAGGATGCCTTCAGCTGCGATTATGCTCTTGCTGGGCTCTTACTAATTTATCCACTGCTATATATGCTTCAACTTGGAGACTCTCAAAAATATAGACCACAGTATACAGAGAATCCTAGGCATAGGCACTGCGGCTTTTACATACACTATACTACCAAAAGTATTGGGACACCTGCCTTTACATGAGCATGAACTTTAATAGCATCACAATCTTAGTCCATAGGGTTCACAATTGAGTTGGCCCACCCTTTTCAGCTAAAACAGCATGAACTCTTCTGGAAAGGCTGTCCACAAAGTTTAGGAGTGTGTCTGAGAAGACCTGTCTCGCAGTCTCCGTTTTAATTCATTCCAATATAAAAATATTGTACATTAAAAAAAAAAAAAAAATAGCACCTGCCTACTCAAGATTCTTCGCATGCATGACCGATTTCCATGGTTTACAAAGTCTTCCGTTCTCAGATTCATGCTGATCTTCCACAATATACGACCAAATGGGCTAATGACCTTGATGTGCAGCTGTCAGATGAAGATTATCCTTTGCTTTTACCCATCACATGTTGCTGGCTAGTAAGGCCCAAGAGACCAAGTTTAAATTGCTCTGGATGGTTATACCTCGTCATTGGTGCACAAACCCGTGGAGTGGGTGGAGGAGATGGACCACAATGAACACATGGAATCACTCCTGGCACAAGAACTGGGTACTCATGAACACTGTCATCAAACATGGTTTCCCTGGAATATGCACAGAGAATCTTCTGAGCTTCAGGACCTTCTGGGTTTTTGTTCATGTTTTGTAGGCAGCCTAACTTCCCTAACTTCCACCTGATGGATCCTCCCTTTGCCTGAGGATCCTTGGGCTGTGCCTTTTTCTTTATCTCCCTCTACTTTTGCTCTTTCTCTCTTCTTTTATTTCTCCTTCTTTTTTATTCTTCTTTCCTTTCTCTCCCCCCCTCTTTTTTTTAAACCTTTGTGGGGCTGTGGTTGGCCTGTTACTGATATGAATGTTCTTTGTGCTTGCCAGTATAGTGGTGGCGTTACGGAGGCACCAGTATCCTCTACTGAATGTTCCTCTACTACACCTGGTCATTGCCATCTGATTTGTACTATGACTCGTACCCTTATGCCGCGTACACACGGTCGTACTTTTCGTCTACAAAAATCGGACAGCCTGTCGGACAGACTTCCGGCAGACTTTCGGTGGACTTGCCGCGGACTTGCGGCCTACTTTCTAACGACCGGACTTGCCTACACACGACCACACAAAAGTCGGTCGGATTCGTACGTGATGACGTACACCGGACTAAAATAAGGAAGTTCATAGCCAGTAGCCAATAGGTGCCCTAGCGTGGCTTTTTGTCCGTCGGACTAGCACACAGACGAGCGGATTTCGGGGTCCGTCGTAGGTACGAAGTAAAAGTTTTGAAGCATGTTTCAAATCTAAAGTACGTCGTATTTGAGGCTAAAAAAGTCGGTTGAAAGTCCGGAGAAGCCCACACACGATCGGATTACCAGCCAGCTTTAGTCCATCAGCGTCTGTTGGACTTTTGTAGACGAAAAGTACGACCGTGTGTACGCGGCATTATGCTTTTTGTTCATGTTTTGTATGCTGGCTCATTAGGCTTCTGTACCACCCTGACCAACCCCTTGCTGTGACTGTTATTGAAATCTTGTTTTGCCCTCCTTTTTATCCTGTGTTTTTTTTTTAATATGCTTATTTCGTTTTTGTTTATTGTGTTTTTGTTTGCATCCTTTGGAATTTGAGCTACTCTATTAGGGCTTACTATTTTAAGATTTTTTATTTTATTTTTGTATTCTCTATGTTATACCTTTCAATAAAATTAGATTGAACATACAAAAAAAAATAGCACAATTTTCACAAATGGGTGTAAACAGTGAATTAAAATATTAAGGATTTCCAGTGAGAAAAAAATATATTCATCTAGGGGGGAAGAATGTTTTGTCAGGTCCCCATGACCAAGGTTGAGCATTGTGAACCAACCTTAAAGAACTAGACCTTGGAGAGAGGACAAAGAGGCAAGAGGTTGACAATATCACAGAAAGTTTGTTCTGTAAAAAACGCCAATAATTAAAAAAAAAGAAAAAAAAAAAGTGCTTTCTGTTTAAAAAAAGGTGAAAGGGTGTTAGCAGTGCAACAAAGGATTAAAGCTGCACTCCAGGTAAACAGATAAGTGTGCTTTATCCTTACTGTAAGCATGTTTCCTGTAGGCAAAAAAGCCCTGGTAGGTTCAGAGTGCTGACCCCGCTCTCTTTCAGTCTGCAGATTGCTTAGAACAGGATTACAGGAGACTAATACAAAGTCAGATTGAGGTGCCTATGCTGGCTTTGCATTAGCTAGTAATGCTAGCAGTGTAGGTTAACCATAAACATGAGAGCGTGTAATAAATGCATAGCTGAAATAATGATGTTTTTTCCATATTTGCATATTAACTTTTTTTTATGTTATCAAATGCTTTTATTCCCCTTGTAGTTATATTATTATTATTATATAGGATTTATATATCGCCAACAGTTTATGCAGCGCTTTACAATATAAAGGGGGGCAGTACGATTAGAATATAGTTCAATACAGAAGGAATAGGAGGGCCCTGCTCGTGGAGCTTACAATCTAAAGGGAGGGGGAGGTGGTGCAAAAGGTAATGGCTACAGGGGATGATCTGATGAAGGTGACTCTGGTACAGTTCTTAGGTGGAGGAGGCTTCCCTGAATAAGTTTTCAAGGATCGCCTAAAGGCGGACAGGGTAGGGGCTGACCGGACATACTGGGGCAGGGAGTTCCAGAGGATGGGAGAGGCTCTGGAAAAGTCCTGTAGTTGAGCATGGGAGGAGGTAACAAGGGAGCTAGAGATCAGGAGGTCCTGGGAGGAGCAGAAAGGACAATTTGGGGTGATATCTGCAGATGCGATTGGTGATGTAGCTGGGGGCGATGTTGTGGATGTCCTTGTATGTTGTGGTTAGTATTTTGAATTTCAAATACGGTTGGGTAGGGGAAGCCAGTAGAGGGATTGGCAGAGAGGGGCAGCAGTCACGGATCAATTAGTAAGGTGTATTAGTCTAGCAGCAGCATTTTATAATAGACTGAAGGGGGTCGGTAGCCTGTCTAAAGATAGGCCAGTGAGGAGGGAGTTGCAGTAGTCAAGGTGGGAAAATAACCAAAGAGTGAATAAGTTGTTTTGTGGTATCGTTAGTCAGGAAGGGGTGATTTCGGGAAATGTTGCTGAGGTTAAGGCGGCAAGATTTAGCCAGTAATTGGCTGAAGGAGAGGTCTAGGATTATATCAACAAACCAGCATGCAAAGAGAACAACAGTATACATTACAATTGTTTTAATATTACGGTGTACAAGAACGCAAACTCTGTTATTAAACTCAGCACCCAGATCCAGCTTCTTCCGGACTTGAGCTTCTCATTTACCATTTGCTGTGTCAGAAAAAAGAATAGATCATATTTGCATTTAAAGCGGGGGTCCACCCACACCGCCAAAAAAAAAAAAAATATTAAAAGCCAGCAGCTACAAATACTGCAGCTGCTGACTTTTAATACATGGCCACTTACCTGTCCCAGGGTCCAGCGATGTCGGCAGGCGACGCCGAGAACCCGCTCGGTTCTCGGCAGCTGCCGCCGCCATCCTAGGTGAGGGAATCAGGAAGTGAAGCGTTGCGGCTTCACTTCCCGGTTCCCTACTGCGCATGCGCGAGTCGCGCTGCGCATCGTAAGTGGTCCCCGCTCTCTCCTGGGAGCTGTGTGTTTCCCAGGAGACATCGCGAAGGGACGGGAAGAGGCATAGACTCCCATGGGAGTCTATGCCGGAAGTGGGTGCAAATACCTGTCTTAGACAGGTATCTGCACCCCCCCCCCCCCCTGAAAAGCAGAAGTACCATTTTTGTGTGGAACTCCGCTTTAAAGAGATTTTTTTTTTTGGTGGTTGAGTCAGTCTGTAATTTGTCTTTCCCGCCTTGCTGTATTAATATATTGTCAGCACTTTCTCTATTAGAATGATTAGGGGGTGATTTTGGTGCAGCTGTCACAACTGCAAAAAAAAAATAGATTGCCATGTCATATTTCAAGTTTAGAAAGTAAATCTCTTTGAAAACAGGAAATATCTTAAAGTTTATTTTTTAATTCTGAGAAATAGGGTAAACTATAATAATATAAAAAAAAAAAACATACATATACACATACACAATTATATACATAATTGTGCTTACAATAGTGTCAAAATATATTTGCACAAAACTAAAAAAAATGTAAAGTATATTCATAAGCTGAATTCATGTTTGCTTTAAAATGTTTGGTTGCATAACACACGACAGGCAATATATAACCTTGCAGATAGAATCTTTGCCGCTGGTACATGTAAGGGCTTTAATAATTAAAGGTTTCCACCATCGCCAATCAATTTTGTCATTTTCACTTCCCTTTCATTAAGGTGAGATTATTGCTTGTAGGCTTTTTGCTAGTCAGAGCTGTCAGTTTAGGAAGCCTTTGTCTGTTTCGTAAAGTAATATAAAATGTATTTGGAATAAATTTTCATCATGTGAAACTATTTTTATTCATATAAAAGTGCTCACGGTAACTTTTCTGTCAAATATATCAGATGATTATGATAATGCTGAAAATAACAGTGCTCCCACATGGGCTGATGGCCTCGGGACGAACATCTATAAATCAAAGTTTAGTTTAAATAAAAGTTTCCTGTAACAATTATGCATAAATATGCAAACATTTCAGACTATGGCAATAGGAAATATTTAAAGCTGAATTTCAGCTAAAATCACAGCTGAAATGTAGCCAAGTCCCGAGCCTCTCCAGGCCTAATGGTGACCTCCAAAGCTAGGGACAGCTGACATCCCTCTGTGTAGAGTGGTTTACGAGGCATGGTGAGTGCAATGCAAGGTAGATTAATGGGTGCCAGATCCTTCTTGAATGCAAAGAGATTTATTGTCTCCTAAACAGAACTGTGGGAGAGAGGGTTAGGGCCAGGACACCCTTTAGTAGATGCTATGTTAATTGGCAGACTCAGAGACTCCTATAGGCAGACAGCCATGCAGGGAAAGGCACACAGCTGGACACCACATCTGCATGTGTAGGCACGCTGTCTCCTATGACAACAATCTTGAACTGTTGATAACACAGGTTGTCATAAACTCTTTTGACGCGTACACACGGCCAGACTTCCCGACAGAAAAAGTCCAATGGGAGCTTTCGGTCGGGACATTCTGACCGTGTGTATGCCCCATCGGACTTTTTCTGTTGGCATTTTTTGACGGACTCAGATACAGAACATGTTCTAAATCTCTCTGTCGGAAATGCAGACAGAGTTTAGACTGTTGGCAAGTCCAGCCGTGTGTAATTTCACTTTTCTTCCACTATCTCCTTTTTAGATCTTCACTCAACTGAGCTCCCATTCTATCACTTAGACCCGCTGATCCACTGCCACTGGTCCTCCTGAGCTCTTCCAATCTTCTCACTGAGTATTTTCCTCAAGCGTCACCCCTGCGTCCCTAGCTTGGCACTCACAGATACTCCTTAAGCACCACTTCACTGGCCTGCTCAGTCCCCGGATTGGCACACAAGACTGCTCTGCAAGCGTCACCTCTGCTGGCTGGGTCCCTAGCTTGACACGTCCTGAAGTTTCCCAATTCTTCACCGTACCCGGTTGGTGAGAATACTGCTCCCTGCTGAAGTTTCCCAATTCTTCACCGTCCCCGGTTGGTGAGAATACCGCTCTACTTGCTTCAGCTAGTCACGGTGATCCCTGGTAATAAGGTGGATGGTCCCTTAGTGGCGACAGCTTCCCCTCTACCTCTGACCATGACAGGTTCTCCGGCAGGCGGAACCATCCCTTTTGGTTGGACTGCAGTCCCAACCCTGCACTGCTCTCCTGCTTCTACATAGGCTCTCAGACAGCCTAGTAGCCAGATGTCCCCAGGATAGGCCTCAGGCTCTGGCCTAGCAGCCCGGGGCAGTATAACACAGTATAACACATGTCCACCCAGACAGCCAGGTGGCACAGAACTCTGATCACCTGACTTCACCCAAATAAATAGGCTCTCCCAGCAGGCCAAGGGACCCAAGAAGATCCCTGCCCATTGGCTGAGATACCCCATGTATTCCAAATCTGTCCTTGCAATGCCCTTCTCTTATCTAATGCAACCAGATACCCGGCCATCTAGTGACAGAAGAGAGAAGTGCAGCAATTCCAGAATTAGGGTGGACTCAATTGATCTATCATTTGGCTAAGGCAACTATTCCTGGAAGATAAATTTACTAGCAACCCTGCCTAAATATCAGGGTGCTACAGAAATATTACTAATAAACTTGAAGGAGCATCATTGAACTGATGTGTCTGCAAGCATCAAATGTCAGATTGACAGCATTGTGCAAAGAATGATTCTTATTTCCATGGCCCTTCTTCTCCCAGGGGCTTGTAGGAAGCTAATATCAAAGCTGATTCAAATACTTTAAGAGCTGCATTTAAAAAAGTCCAGGCTGAACAAATAGTGTTTAAAGGAGAAGTATGGGTTTTGCTTTTTTTCCATAATCATACTTGCCTAGGTGGATGCAGCATCTATCCCCCACCGTCTCTGCACGGACAACCGAGTCATCGAACACCACCAATGGTTCTCTTGGCTCCCCAAGAGGAGAGCTGCTGCCTGTCAATCAGCAGCTCTCCTGCACTGCTCCTCTACACTCAATGGAGTGCTGACCTGTAGAGGGGCGGGGAGCGGCCATCTCAGCGGCTTGCTGAGAGGCTGAGACTGCCATCAGTCCAGGCACCTGGCGGATCCAGAATTCCAAAGTCAGATGACGTGGTGCCTGGACTGATCTGTGTGACGTCAGCAGAGAGCGGACTTCAGAATGCTCTCTGCTGAAAACGGGTCACAAGAGTGCAAAACGAATTGCACTCCTGTGACTGTTAGGAGAAGCCCAGCCAAATGAGCCCAGGCTGGACCTCTCCTTTAAATAAAAGAAGCATGTGTATTATTTCTTGAATCTTGGAGCCCTTTGTGTATTTCTTCCAGATCTGTGTAGTAATCCAAAGGGTAAAAAAAAACATGCCCTTTGCCTTTGTGCAGAAGTTTCCTGTAATGGCTGTTCACTGCTGCTTTCTCTCTTTGAGAAGTCTTGTGTCCATCCTCCATGTAGTTTTCTGCAGGCAGCCTGGAGTTTTAGCTTTAAAATATATTGTACATAAATGTTATTATTGAACACATTGGATTAAATGGTGACCTTGTATTTTCAGCTTGGAGTTTAAAGAGGAATTGCAGTCTGCTCACATAATTTGTAATAAAAACATCTTTGCTATTCTGAAGCTTCCCTCCAACCAGTTTGCATATTATTTTATGTAGTACCCTCCTGGGTCTACTGGGAGGAGGAAGGTACCTCCAGAGACAGGGGGCAAGCTTACATTCACCCCAGGGCTGAGTCCATGGCTATAATAGGAAGTTAGAACTAATGTGGGTGCCAGTCACTTTAGGTATTTGTCAATGCTTTAATTAGAACTTGATAAAAGTTGTAGGAAAGAGGCTGTGGGGAGGTTTCAGATACCCTTTTTAAGCAGATCACTTACAGACTCCTTGAATCAAAGGACAAAACAGATTTCTTTCAGCAGATCTTGAATACCTGGGTAGGTCTCTCACACAGACCTAGCAGCCAGTAAGATATCTGGATAAGCCTCTCTCACAGACTTCATAGCCAGTAGATGCCTGGATAAGTCTCTCTGACAAACTTAGGAGCCAGGAATGTATTAGCTTGACTAGATTGTAGAACAGCTTCACAGTACCAGAACCTTTAAGCCATCCGGCGGTGCTGTGAGGGTAGGTTAGATGTAGGTGCGTCCTCCAAGAAAGTTACCAGGCCCTTCTGAGAGACCAGCCTTCATCCTGGCTCTCTCCGGCAAGGGTCCTCCCCTGGATCTCCTCAGCTTGGCTCAGCTTCTTCCATTCAGGCAAGACAGCCTAAGGACCACCTCAGGAGTAGTAGGCCCCAGACAGGCTTCTGAGCCTACTTGCACAGGTTGCAGCAGCATAGCCCCAGGCCTGGAGGGGCATGGGGTAAGAACTGACTAAAGCACATGGCATCTGCCCAATAAATACCCCTTCCCAGAATGCACAGCGGCTAGGAACCTCCTACTGGGCTGTTTCTGGAAAAAGAATATTCATTACAGCTCAACCTAGTTGATATTCGTACACTGTCCTGTGGTACCAGTGACACCAGCTGGCAACAATGGGAATTGCGCAACACAGTCAAGTTTAGAACAGAACCAATTAAACTATGAACAATCAATCTGAGCTGTTTACAGCGCAATCAAAAACTAAATTTACACTATAGCCCCATTTTAGGGAACAGGGGGCTACATTTATATATACTGTGATTCTATACTTTCCAAATATGCTGCAGAAGTCTCCCTTCACTGAGTCTGGCTGCATCCATTTTAACTCAGGGCAGCTGAAGCTGCTGCCTGTTCAGTTCTTGGATGTACACCTCCAGCTCTGCAGCTCTCATTGGCCCTCTTATGACTCACCCCCCATCCCTTCTTGGCAAATTTACGAGAGAGAGAGAGAGAGAGCTGTGCATGATGTCATAAGCCTAGGCTTTTTACCAGACAAGAAACAGGAAGTGGGCTGTAAAAGGAATTTTCTGGCAGAAAAAAAACGCTCTACTATCCAAAATTAAAACAACAAGGGCAGAAAGATTTAATAGATGGAAAGTTGAAAAAAAATTACTAAAGTTCCGCTTTAAATAAGTACGGTACAGTGGAGAGCAGCATTTTCAAGGACACTGCCTACTACCTTTCACTTTGTTTGCTCCAGCATAGCAAACAGAGCTGCATAGGCTGCCCAATACATTTAGATAAAAACTGACCAGAGTATTTTGCATAGATACTGAAGTGGCATGTATCTAGCATTCTTAGCTGGCCATACACCATTAGACTTTCATTTGAACGTCTGTACCAAAATTCTGAAGAATGGTTTATTAGAACATTGTTTCTTGCCATCAGAGTCAACTAATTACGTTAGAAAGCCCCTAAAGTTTCACCCAAGGCTTGCTATTTAAATATAAATCGCAGACATATTAAACAAGTTTCATTATAATATATATATACACATTTTTTCCTGAATGAAAACCATATTCACAGATAGAATTTAATTCATTCGAGAAAAAGGTTCATACCTGCTATGTCAAAAAATGGGTTTCAACCAACACAGCTTAAAGGAAGCAGTCATGATAAATAAATGTAAGGAAACTAGAACTTCCACTACTGGCTAGATAGACTACAAATGAATATGTATTAATTTAAAGTGGTTGTAAACCTCAAACATGAAAAATGAACAAAGCACATCCAACGTGAGTGTGTATTAACCTGACTCCAAAGCACAGAGTCTGGTTCCTCTGTATATCGCCTCTCTCTATCTGCATGACTTTCCCCTAACAGATTAAGCCGACATCTCAGCATCATCTCCAGCACACAGCAGATGATTTATACCCTTCAAGCTCTAGGTTTTTTTTTTTGCTTTTTTTGTTTTTGAGCCTATGAAAAAAAGGAGTGTGTCAATTCTCTCCAATCAGCCATCAGATTTCACAGAGCTCTGCAGTGTGGGCTATCAGGTCCCTACCCCTGGCCTTCTGCAGCTGGAAATTGCTGTGTAAAATCGGTGTTTTGGAAGAGGGGAGAGGACTGCAGATAAAACACATACAACTCATGAAAAAGTATTTGTTTAATCTCTGTGTATTATGTTAGGCTGGTCACTTTTTTGGGTATAATTGAGGGTTTATGAAGACTTTAAAATTAGTTTAAGCCCTGATCAAAATAAAATGTACAACCTCAATTCTAAAAAAAAGTTGGGACGCTGTGTAAAATCTACAATAAAAACAGAAGGCAATGATCAGCAAATCTCATAAACCCATATTTTATAAAGGTTTAAACTGACAAAATGTACCATTTTAAGAAAATTTGGTAATTTTGAAATTGATGAATGCAACACGTCTCAAAAAAGTTGGGAAAGGGCAGCAAAAAGCTGGCAAAGTAAGTAGTACTAACAAGGAAGAGCTGGAAGAACATTTTGGAATTGATTAGGTTGATTGGAAACAGGTCAGTAACATGATTGGGTATAAAAAGAGCGTCAGTGTCTCAGAGGTAAACATGGGTGGAAGTTCACCAGGCTGTGTCTAAAGATTGTCAAACAATTTCAAAATCATGTGCCTCAATGCAAAATTGCAGACTTTAACCACTTTCCGACCGCAATACGTATATGTACTTGTGGTTCGCAAGTGGTTTACCAAGATTACGGCTTAAAGCGGAGGTCCGCCGAAATTTTTTTTTAAAAAAAAGTCAGCAGCTACAAATACTGCAGCTGCTGCCATTTAAAATAAGGACACTTACCTGTCCAAGACGCCCGCGATGCCGGTACCTGAGGCTGAACCGTCCCTTGGTCCTCAGGTGCTGCTGCCGCCGCCATCTTCGGTAAGGTAATCAGGAAGTGAAGCCTTGCGGTTTCACTTCCTGGTTCCCTACTGCACAATCTGAATGGTCCCTGCTGTCTCTGGGATCTGTGTGTCTCCCAGCAGACAGCAAGGGGGACAGGAAGTGGCGTAGACCCCCTGCGGGAGTCGATGCCTGAAAGTGGGTGCAAATACCTGTATTATACAGGTATCTGCACCCCCCCCCCCCCCCCCCGAAAGGTGCCAAATGTGACACCGGAGAGGGGGAGGGTTCCAAAAAGCGGCAGTTCCATTTTTGTGTGGAACTCCACTTTAAGATATCAGCCATAACCCAGGTTTCTTTTTTTTATAAAACCCCCCACTGGTGTTGCTTGCTCGGGCTTACCTTTTCCACTGGCTGGCCTGAAAAACAGTCCGACAGTGCCGCCGGCTGGGCACAGAGGTGATAAAAGACTAGATAGTCTTTGATCTTCTTTATGACCTTCGAGGATCGGAGCGACATTTTTTTGATCTTTTGCTTTTAAAAAGGTAAAGAAGAGATTTGAGGACTTTTTGATACCATATCTCTCCATAAAGAGGACCTGTCATGCTTATTTTTGAGTACATGGGATGTTTACATTCCTTGTAATAGGCATAAAAGTGCTAAAAAAAAAATAAAAATAAAATAAATTTAAAGCACCCCCACCCTCTGTGCATGCTACCAGAAGCGAATGCATACGTAAGTCGCACATGCATATGTAAACAGTGTTTGCACCCCACACATGCGGTATTGCCACAATCAATAGAACGAGAGCAAATTTCTAGTGCTAGAACGCTAAACAGGCAACCTGTAAAGGCATTTAAAGTGTTGCCTATGGAGATTTTTAAGTACCGTAGTTTGTCGCCATTCCACAAGTGCACAATTTTAAAGCATTACATGTTAGGTATCTAATTTACTCAGTGTAACATCATCTTTCATATTATAAAAAAATGGGGTATATATTGTGTTTTGATCAATTAAAAATAGGATTTTTTCCCTCATACTTACCTGCAAAATCCTTTTATTTGAGTACATCATGGGACACAGAGTGCAGCTATTATTCCTTACTTACTGGGTTATCCTTCATCTCCAGGTTAATGGACACTGATAGACCAAAAGGTCTTTAGACAGGACATGACCCCTATATAACCCCTCCCATACAGGAAGTACTTCAGTTTTGTAGCAAGCACTTAATCCTCAAAGAGGGGAGGGACCTCTGTGTCCCGTGAATGTATTTAAAGAAAAGGATTTTACAGGTAAGTATGACGAAAAAAATCCTATTTTTTTTTTTAATCATACATCACAGGACAGGCTATTCCTTACTTGCTGGGACATCCCAGAGCAATAGCCTTGAGGGGAGGGAGACACCCTGCCAAAACAATAGCCATCAGACCTATACGGCAGCCCGCGGTACACTGCGGCTGACAGCCTAATATTTGGCTGCTCGAACATCCACTTGATAAAATTTTGTGAACGTATGCACTGAAGACCAGGTAGCAGCCTTACAAATCTGAACCACAGATACCTGATGGCGAAAACCCCAGGAGGTTCCTACACCCGATAGAATGAGCCCTACATTTCAGACCACATACCTGAATGACCAACTGGCAGACCCATTTGGCAATGGAAGCTTTGGAAGCTGCCTGCTTCTTCTTGTGTCCTTCTGGTAAAACAAAAATGGCGTCCGATACTTGGCTCTCTGCAGATCTAGACAAAAACTGACTGCTCGCACTACATTCAAGAAGTGCAAGTCTTTTCTCTTCCGCTGAACGAGGCTGAGAGAAAAAAAAAAAAGCAAAACAATGTCCTGATTCAAATAAAAGGCGGACACCACTTTTGGCAAAAAGGATGGAACGGGTCGTAACATGACCCTGTTGTGGTGAAGGATCAAGTATGGTTTCCTACACGAAAGGGCCACCAACTCCGACACCTTTCTAGCCGAGGAGATGATTATTAGGAAGGCCAGCTTGCGTGACAGCAAGATTAATGGAATTTTCTTGATAGGCTCAAACGGTTGTTCCTGTAACACAGACAGTACCAGGTTTAAATCCCAAGGACACATAGGTGACCTAATGGAGGGAAGCAAACGTGTTACCCCCTGCATAAAGGTTCAGATCAGTTAACGGAAGGCTAAGGGCCTTTGGAAGAATATTGACAAGGCCCAAATCTGACCCCTGATTGTACTCAAAGCCAATCTGATTTCCACAGCCGACTGTAGAAAAGAATTCTCCCAATCGCGTATTTCTCAGGATGCCGTTTTCTGCCTTCACACCAAGCAATACAAGTCTTCCAGACCTTATAATAGATCTTTCTAGTGACCGTTTTTCTGGCATTTACTAGGGTAGACACCACTGGTCCCGGGATGCCATGATTCTTTAACACCCTGGCTTCAATAGCCATGCCATCAAATTTAGAGATTGTAAATTTGGGCAAAATATAGTACCTTGAGACAGTAGATCGGGGAGGCGTGGAAGCGTCCATGGCCCGTCTATTGCCAATCTCACGATCTCTGGGAACCAGGGCCTTCTGGGCCAGGCTGGTGCCACCAGGATGACTAGAACCCCCTTCTCCCCGAATCCTGCGTAACAAATGTGGAAGGAGAGGGATCGGGGGGGGGGAGCATAAACCAGGGAGAACTGGTTCCATGGAACTACCAGAGCATCTGCTCTGATTGCCAGGAGATTCCTTATTCGGGACACTAATGCCGCGTACACACGGTCGGACTTTTCGTCTACAAAAGTCAGACAGCCTGTCCGACAGACTTCCGGCAGACTTTCGGCGGACTTTCGACGGACTTGCGGCGGACTTTCTAACGAACAGACTTGCCTACACACGATCACACAAAAGTCCGTCGAATTCTTACGTGATGACGTACACCGGACTAAAATAAGGAAGTTCATAGCCAGTAGCCAATAGGTGCCTTAGCGTGGCTTTTTGTCCGTCGGACTAGCACACAGATGAGCGGATTTCGGGGTCCGTCGTAGTTACGAAGTAAAGATTTGAAGCACGTTTCAAATCTAAAGTACGTCGGATTTGAGGCTAAAAAAGTATGTTGAAAGTCCGGAGAAGCCCACACACGATCGGATTACCAGCCAGCTTTAGTCCGTCAGCGTCCGTTGGACTTTTGTAGACGAAAAGTCCGACCGTGTGTACGCGGCATAACTTCTGTAGCTTGTTGTTGAACCTGGATGCCAATAGGTCGACCTCTGGCCATCCCAAACGCTGGCAGATTTCCCGAAACACGTTCGGGTGTAAGGACCATTCCCCCCGGGCAGATCTGCTGGTGGCTGAGATAATCTGTCTTCCAGTTCTCTACACCCAGGATATTGACAGTCAGTATTAACCTGGGCAGAGGGACATGTGCCGGTTACATCTGGTTTACCTCCTGAGTTGAACGGCTCCTGGTACCACCCTGGTGGTTGAAATAGGCCACTGCAGTGGCATTGTCAGACTGAACCTTGATGGGGCAGTCCTGAAGCTCTACCATCTAGGACCGTAGGGCCAGACGTACCACCCGTAACTCCAGGATGCTCTGCCTATGACCATCTCCCCTGAGCCCCTCCAGGGTCGCTCCCCAGCCCAAGAGACTGGCGGCTGTGGTCCGTACTCTCCAAGACACTGGGAGGAAGGATCTTCCCTATTGCAGGTTTAAGCGTGCCCAGGGAGATAAGGACATTGGGTAATCCAGGGCTTGTGCTCTCCTGTTCCAAGCCGACAAGATGTCTTGTTTATAGGCCTGGAATGGCATTGAGCGTAGGGAACTGCCTCGAAGGACCCCATCCTTCCCAGAACACTCCTATAGAGCCGAATGGAGGGTTGCCTGGTGCCCCTTACCTGATCCTTCAGGGCACAGATCCTTACGGGTGGCAGAAATACCTTTGCCTGGACTGTATCCAGGATTAGACCTAGATACTTGAGACTGAGCTGGTCTCGAGGCTGACTTTTCCATATCTATGACCCAGCCCAGGTTTTCTAAATACCACACTGTGCAGGTTACACTGTTCCAGGGCCTGTAGTGCGTGGAAACTGGCAGGTCGTCGTCCAAGTATCCGAGCACCAAAATCCCCTGGGCCCTTAAAAGACCCAGTACAGGTACTAGGATCTTTGTAAACACCTGAGGTGCTGTGGCAAGCCCGAAGAGCAGTGCCACAAACTGGAAATGACATTCCTCTACTGAAAATCGCAGGAACCTCTGATGAGGCTGAAAGATAGGTACATGTAAATATGCATCCTAGATATCAATGGAGGCTAAGAAGTCTCCAATCTGGAGCGAGGCTACTACCAAGCAGACAGACTTCATCCTGAAGGATTGGATGAACAGATGTTGGTTTGATTTCAATATACAAATACCGTACTGGTGACCCCACAATAGGGATAAAACTTTTTCGCAGAAGAGAGTTTAACAAGACTCGTGGCCACTCATTAAAATTAGAAGAAAAGAGGTTTAACCTTAAACTAGAGGGTTCTTTACTGTAAGAGCGGCAAGGATGTGGAATTCCCTTCCACAGGCAGTGGTCTCAGCGGGGAGTATTGATAGCTTCAAGAAACTATTAGATAAGCACCTGAATGACCGCAACATACAGGGATATATAATGTAATACTGACACAATCACACACATAGGTTGGAGTTGATGGACTTGTGTCTTTTTTTAACCTCACCTATGTAACTATGGTTCAGGGATTTTAGGTGCAAGATTAGCCTTATGTTCCCATTTGGTTTTAGAACTGAACAGGTTCCAATAAAACCCTGTGCCTCTGACACCGGAAACTGTATGATAACTCCCTGATGCACCAACTGCTCTAGTGCTTGAAACAACACGTTTCTTTTTGGAGGATCCGCAGGAACGTTGGATCTTGGAAACCTCCGTAATTCCAGCTTGTAATTGTATACTGTTGAGGTGACCCACTTGTCCTGCACCACTGTTCTCCAAATGTCCGCAAATTGGAGCAGCCTTCCCCCCCCACCCAATAGTGTGGGGGCGTCCCCTAAAAAAGGAGGGCTTGGTGCTGGGTTTGGAAGAGTTCTGGACCCAGGGTTTTTTCTGGCCCTGGCCCTGTGGCTTGCCCGTGGCTCCAACGCCCTGTTGGCAGCGGAACTGCCTTGTCACTGAAATACCTGAGGAAGTCCCCGAAGTTTTAAACTAGGGATGCCTGGTCCTTCTCTTTACAGGAAGTAAAAAAACTTTCCTCCAGAAATCTTTTGGATGTACTTGTCCAGATCATCAAAATGTTCCTCATGGAAGGGGAACCCTGCCAATAACTTCTTACAGGGAAGCTTGGCTGACCAATTCTTAAGCCACACAAGTCTGCATGTGTGTACAGACAGGAGAACCAAACTAGAGACTTGCTGTACAGAATCCTTTAAGGCATCTACAGCAAAACACAGCAAACAAGGAATATCTGCCCTATTTTCAGCAAGATCATCCTCCTGGTTAGGCCTATCAGGCCATCTGACCTGATTCTTTAAGGACTGGCAGGCTCCAATTGCTGCGAGAGCTGGCTGAATAGCTGAACTGGCCAAAGAAAAGGAAGCCTTTAATAATTACTCCGGTTTTGTCAACAGGGTCTTTCAAGCCCTGTGCGTTATCCACCGGACAAATTAAGTTCTTGTTTAAGGAAGAGACTGCCTCATCTATGGCTGGCATGCTCCATGTCTTAATCTTTTCCTCCATGGGATATGAAAGGGAAAACCTCTTTAGGAGGAACAAAAATCCCATCAGGATATTCCCAATCAGTATAGACCGCCTGTTCCAACAGCGGGTGCAAGAGGAAAGCCTGTGAAGCCTGAGGAGGCTTCAGGGACAAGGGAGGCTCAGAAACCAGAACAAACCATCTTGGTAAGAGTCTGTATCAATAGCCTCTGCGACAGAGGCTGATACCAACTGGACATCTTCTGGTCCAGATTCCTCAGAAGCAGACTCATATGTGAGGCTCTCCACAGAATCCTTGCCATTTAGTTCTTCCCCATCCTCAACCCGTTCCTGCTCCAAATTAGGAGGCTCAGGGGAGGGGGATCGGTCACGGTTCTTGCCACCCGGTGGGATGGAGGCAATCATACCAGCAATCCTATGCTCCAACACTCAGCTAGGGCCGAGGACAGTTCATCCCTGGTGATAAAGGCTGAAGCAGCAGCGTTGACTGTAGGCTCAATACCAGACAGGCGCAGTGGCTCAGATTGCCAGGAAACTTCTGGTCTAAGGGAATACAACACTAGGATTCCAACTAGGCTCCTCAGGAGCTACTGACAACATAGGTGTGCCCTGTAGTGTTAGCTCCGCTGCTCTTTTTTGAAGACATTGCAAGCCACAAAAAGGGAGTACCTAGGTTTAGCATTTTACCCCAGAAGGGAGACCCTTTTATAGGGCTCACCAAGCCCCTATGCAACAATACTGCTAGGCTCTTTAGCTTGCCAACCAACATCTGGTTACTCATGTGACCCAGGTAAGGAGGAATGAACTGCTGAAGCGAAAGGTTTTCAGAGCCTGCTGTGTGTCCCACAGCTGTCCTCAGGAAGTGCCGCATGTCAGCCACTCTCAGCTTCAGACGGCTGTGCGCCGTCCCCATCACGGTTCTGTGTCCACAACTAATTTTCGTGCGCAGACCATTCACAAAAGACAGCAAAAGACAAGAAAGCTTACGCTTTCCAACAGTGAGCCCAAAACTCCCCCCTGCGGTCACAGCTACACAGGTGTCCAGCCTTAGATTGAAAGATTGTTACACACCTGGGGAACTCCACAATAAGTAATTAAGGGGGATTTCACTTACCCCTCCAGGGGCAGGGCAACCTTAGAAACTAAGAGCCCAATCTTCACCCATCACAACGGGTTCCTGTCACTTGAGGACCTTCAAGGACCGGGTACCCTTTTCATGTCTTAAGGTCCACTCCCTTGGACCTGTACAAAACCCTGCAGGAATGCCTTAGCTCTGTGGTGTCCAGAATTCTACTATGCAGGGTCCAGCGCCTGGAGGTCGCATTACAAGCAAAACCTCGCAGGATCCTTGAGTCTTCTTTGCGAGGCACAGGTAACATCTATCTTAGCATATAAGCTTGTTATATCCCTTGATTCATCCTAAAATTACACTGGGACTTAAAGACCTGGACGTGCCCATCCACCTTGCAGACATTGGAAAAAACCGAAGTACTTACTGTATGGGAGTTATATAGGGGATCACTTCCTGTCGAAAGACCTTTGGTCTACCAGTGTCCATTCACCTGGAGATGAAGTATAACCAAGGAATAATAGCCTCACAAGAATAGGAAAATATTCCTCGTCCAAAACTCCAGCAACTGGTCTTGTCAGTTTCCAGAGGTTTACAGCAAGTTTACAGCAGAGGGGATGCTATTCCATAGTAAACATGGCTCTGTCCCAACGTTGAGACTGGTTGCTGCCATCAATTTCAAAATTACTTTTAAAAGGTTTAAACCTTTAATATGTTTTCCATTGTGAATAAAATGTGGGTTTATGAGATTCGAAAATCATTGCCTTCTGTTTTTATGTAGATTTTACATAGCACCCCAACTTTTTTGAAATTGGCGATGTACAAAAGCTCTATACAGCCTTTAATTTTGCTGAAACATTCTATCTCCCCCTCCCCTCCAAGCAGAAGTTAACCTGACTATACAAAACCAGTGCTAAACAAGTTGTGGCAATACAATGTAGGACCCTAGCAGTTCCTTATACTGTACCTTTAGAGGACTCAGCCTGTGATCCTGGGT
Source organism: Lithobates septentrionalis (assembly GCA_037952835.1). Lineage (NCBI taxonomy): Eukaryota > Metazoa > Chordata > Amphibia > Anura > Ranidae > Lithobates > Lithobates septentrionalis. The sequence goes on from JBBDGP010000292.1 coordinate 2,633,426, forward strand.
GCACCAAATCCTAAACTACCATAACAGACCAGTCCAGACTCTTCCTGAGTTGCCAACAGATGGACCAGCATCCTACCCACTCCAACCTTGAATAAGCCTAACTGTTGAGTGCCTTCCTGAAAACAGAAATATGTATACCAGCTCTTAAGAATAACAGCCATATCTAAAATGGCAAGCTACTGCATTTGGGAAACCCAGGAGCAGGCAAATATTTGTATTTGTAGCACCAAGGGTTTGCATTATATTGCCACAGTCTTGGCCAGGGTGATAAACTGCCTCCAGTGGGAGCGTCCATGATGTCCTGGGCTACCAGGAAGACTGGCAGCATCCAGTAGAGTACTGCGGGAACATCTCCAGATTAAAAAGGTAAGTGTTGTAGTCAGAATATATTTAGACCTGCTGGGCATCACTTTTTTTTTTTTAAGGTAAGAGTTTAAAGCACACTTGACAGGTACCCAGACTTTCTACACATCTTTACCTTGTGGAATTAATTGTAAGGCAACATTTGACACCAATTAGACATAACTTTTCAACCACTGACAAGTAAAGTGAGCATTGATTATCCCATTATAATGACATCTGAAAGTTGGCAGGATAGATTAGGCAGCAAGTAAACAGGTTTTCCCTGAAGCTGATATGTTCAAAGCAGGAAAAATATTTTGCAGTTTGTTGTGTATGAGGTTGTGTAGCTGCATAGGATGCCCATGCTGACCCATGTCCACAGCCAAAAGTGCCTACAACGGGCATGTGAGCATCAGAACTGGACCACAGAGCTATTGAAGAAGATGGCCAGGTTTGATGAATAATGGATGGCTGGGTATGTATGCTTTATGGGAAGAAGGAAAGCTGGCAGATGCTTTGGGCAATGTTTTGCTGGCAAACCTGGGGCCTGCCATTCATGTGGATGTTACTCGACACAAACCATCTCCTTAAACATTGTTGCGGACCAAGTACATCTTCAAAGAAATGACATTTCCTGATGGAAGTGGCCTCTTTCAGAAGGATAAAGTGCCCTGCATAAAATGATTCAAGAATGGTTTGAGGAACACAACGAAAAGTTCAGGTGTTCACTTGGCTTCCAAATTTTCCAGATCTCGATCCAAATCGAGCATCTGTGGTATATGCTGCAAAAACAAGTTCAATCCATGGAGGCTCCACCTCACAACATACAGGCAATTAAAGCATCTGCTACTGATGGCTTTGGTGCCAAATACCACAACATACCTTCAAAGGTCTAGTGGAGTCCATACATTCATGGGTCAGGGCTTTTTTGATGGAAAAAGGGGGGTCCACCTAATATTAGATAGGTGGTCAAAGTCAGGGTTGTAACGGAGGTCAGAAATATTAGTATTTTTTGGGTGTTTTTGTGGAAATCAACAGTGTGTAAGCAGTTCGTCTGCTTAATTAATCTAGGTGGAGGTGATGTTCTCCACAGGGGGCACAGACAGCATGGTGTCCTGTAGCTAGAGAAGTCAGACGTGCTGGCACCGGAGTTGAATTCAAAGTACAATTGAATTTCCCTATGCTGGCAGGATAAGTCAGTCTTTTGCTGAGCTTTTGCAGGTGATGGACACAGGGGAACTTGTCTGCCTGTACCCCTAGGAGGCTAAAAAATACATGGAACTACTGAGACTTGTTCTGTGTGGCGTTCTGAACACTAGGACTTTTATTCTGTTCTCTGCTCTTCCTTCAACTACAGTTTGTGTGATCCTAAAGTGGAGGCCAGGACAAAAAGCCCTTCGAGGACCCGAAATGGCTTTGTGAAGGACCTCTGCCAAGGACAATATTGGCTGGTGAGCCCCTAAATTGCTGCCCTTTGCCCCTGGACTTTGTACCGGATTGTGCCTTTTGATCCTGAACTAAGCCCCTGCCAGACTAGATTTGTTGCCCTGTGCTCCTGGACTTTGCTGTACTGGACTGTGGCCTGCTACTCTGTGCCTGGAAGGTGCCCTGTGATTCTGTTCTAGGCCTCTGCTGTACTAGACTGCTTTCCTGTGCCTCTGGACTTATCCCTTGATGTGCTCTATTTCCACCCTGTTATATTTTTGCATGTCTCTAACGGTGTTGGAATTATTGGCTTGTGGCCTTCTCTTATCTGACTCCGTTTTTTAACCCCCCGAAATAAAGAACCCCTTGGTCAGGGGCCCTAAAATCCCTCCTGCTCTGTGTGTTCTGTTCTACCCACACCTCCATCACAGGTGTATATAGCCTCCACCTAGAAGTATGCAAATTTAGTGATCATGGAGACTTTATGCAATACATATTTACATATACAACTGGCTTTTAATTTCTAAATCCTATTTTCGGTAACTTAAAAAAAAACAGGTTCAACAATACAGCTCTTTCACATATTGTTTAATTTAAATATAAAAATTAAATTTAAACTGCACAAAGAAAAACAAAGAAGCAAAACGTTATAACATAGTTATAAAATGCTTTAATAAATAGTTTTTTTCTGAACCACTTTAAGAACATGTCAAACAAAAACGCACTAAACATAACATCCTGCTAAGCGATTCCGGCATTGTGGTATAAAAATTATTTTCAAGCATCCATGTTCATTGGCCAAAAAAGTTTACACTTTCAGATAACCACCTACTCTAGTGGTGTTAACTGTCTGGATGTTTAAATAGCATTTGAGGAGAGAGAGTAACACAAGCGCCATTTGCCCACTTGCCCTTTTGAAAACCGTAAAGCCTTGAAAAAAAATAAAAAATAAAAAAAAAAATACAAAAATAAACGCTCAAGATTTACATTTCTAAATCTATATTTTTTAGTGAGGCAAGTCAATCTTGAGTTCACCGTCTTAGTTGGAGCAGAAAAATAAAAAATAAAAGAGGAAAAATTGTTCCCTTCATCAAGCCTTTGATTTAACGAACAAAAGAACATTATGTAATACTACTTTCTGAAACTTTCAAGAAAAGGAAAAAAACAAAACAAAAAGAAGACCAAACAAACTGACGTTTGGCATCACAGACATTTTATGTTTGATTGAAGCCAACAGATCTTTTTAAAACCAGAACAAGGGCTCATGAACATTTCTATATTCTATTTACACATATCTATGCCAGGTCACAATGTAGGTACAAGCTGACCAAATGTCTCACACAGATTATATTAACTTTCCTTTCTGAATCTGGACAACAAATACAAAAAAAAAAAAAAAAAAAAATGTCAGTCATAAAACCTACCTTCTGTAACATAAATTAAAAAGGAATGGCATTGTAAAGAACAAAGAAATTTCAAAATATTGTTAATAAATCAAATATACAGAGCGATTCCTTTAATATATACATATTTACAAGACATATGTTTACAATAGAAAATAAACGTCTCTATGGACAGAACCCTAGGAATCTGTGTGTGTGTATTATATATATATATACACACACACACATATATACACATACACACATTTTTTTGAAAAGCAGAAAATAGTCTTTGATAGTTGCTATAGAAAAAGTTTAATCTCAAGGCACTTGTCACATACATCAATACTGCAATCCTAAAATAAAAAAATACAATATAAAACTTAAAATAAAAAAAGGACACTTAAGCCACAATTTAGGGGTCTTGGACTTGCATTAATATTGTTCCTGTTAAAAAGACCCATAAAGGCAAAAATCTTCAGAAACCAATACTAGAGGCAAAAAGTGGAGTGCTAGCAGGGCATAGACATCTAACACCACTTTGCCTGGACAAAGTGGAAACACTGCAGTTTATTGGACAAAGACAACAGTCAACTCAAGAGAGATTAAAAAAAAAAAAAAAATTAAAAAAAAAAAAAATTTAAATTAAAAACTACTTCCTTTTCTCAAACTGAAAAAGGTTTGGGCACGGATTTTAAATTATAAGCAAAAAGAAAAAAGGAAAAAAAACAAGCAAAAAAACACAGCTTGTAAACAAGTATACAATTTTTGCATAACAGTTTTACATGATAAAAACAAAACAAAATAAAGATAACCTTTGTCTCCTCTTGGCTTAAAGAGGACTTAAAGCAAACTTATAAAAATAGCAACTATCAAAGAACATTTCTTTTTTGTCTTTAGTTGTCACAAATAATTTATGTAGAAATACTACAGCAAAAAATAGAAAAAAATAACTTTTTTTTACATAATAAAGAAATTAACAGAGTCCAGATTTTAGTCCGGAACTGTACGTCCAGATGAAAAGAGGGCTTTGGTGGGTATTGCTAGGCAAGAAGCCAAAGACCCCTGGTAGTGGTGGAAAGACCAGTTTTGATAATTGGAGATGAATTCTGTCACTCCGCGTCTTATCCTAGAATAGGCACAATGTCCTTTGTCTACAGCTCCGGCTTTCCTTTCCTTCAGTGGGGTGCATTCACATTTTTAACACAGGTGTTAATCTTTTTGTCATAGTCTGTCCGATGTGGTTTTTTTACAGGGGAATTTTTGGAGCAGTCTGCATCTCCTATGCTTATAGAAGTCTTTGAGTATTTTTGTGAGAGGCACTCATCCTCCCCTGTGTCCTCCTCTTTATCCACTACATCCTCCTTCATCGCCTCAGAGGCAGAAGTTCTGTTTTGGTTGTAAAGAAGGTTATTGCATTCATTATGAATGTCTCTATAAGGCACCCCAATTGGGTTCCATATTGGGTTTAAAGGTTGACGTTGGTTGTTTGTTTCATCTTCGCGGCTTTCTCGCCTTCTCTCTCGCTCTTTTCTTCGCTTTCTCATCCACCAGACGCAAATGATTATGCACGTCACCCAAACAATTCCAAATACAACACAAAGAACTGGGACTAGATAATCTACAATTAAAGAAAAAATAAATAAAAAGTTGAGGACAGACGTAATTTAGAGTTTTATATCAGTCAGGGCAGAGATTGTGAATTGCATGCCCAACATATATGGGGTCTAAATTTCCTAAAGTTAATATCTAAACCAAACAAAGGTGATCTGATCCTTTTTTTCCCCTACACAGTCACATTCATAATATGACCAAATGTTTGTGGACACCTAACCAGCACTCCTATATGAGCTTTTTTGGAGCATTCCAGCACCATGAGCATCAACATTTAGTGGGCCCCCAGTTTGCAGCCTCCAGTTTTCTGAATAGGATTTCCACAAGATTCTGGAGAGTGTCTGTAGGATTAATGCCCATTCTGTTAAAAGAGCATTTGTTAGGCCAGGTACTGATATTAGATGAAAAGCCCTGGCTTGCATCCGGTTCATAACAAAGGTGTTCAAATAGGGTTGAAGTGCATTCTCTGTGTAAGCTACTAGAGTTGCTCCACACTGATCTGGTCAAGCCAGGTCTTTATGGACCTGGCTTTGTGCATCCACGGCGCCCAAATACTTTTACTCCTAAAAAGGGACTTCAGATGTCCCATCACCTGACATCTTCAGCTTTTTGGGCACTCAATGGCACCTCAATCTCCTTGTGTTTACTAAATGCTGAAATACCAGTTTTGGGTTAGAATGCACAAAGTTAAAGAAAAAAAAAAATCTTATTTTCAATTTTCATTTTCCTTAGCACACCACAAATTAGTTAAATTTTTTTTTGGATAAAAAAAAAAAAAAAAAAGTAAAGAAAAGAAGAAGAAGGAGTACCAGTTCCCTAAATAGGTTGGAATTTGGCTATGTTGTGGGCTGTTGGACAGTTTCAATGAATAAAGCAGAAGTGATCATATTACTTTTTCTCTTCGACTCCTGACCATTATTCTATTCAAGTGCGTATCTATGAACATGAGGTTATTACTAGATCTAGATTAACTAAAATGGCCATGGTCTCTAGGCACCAGCAGTTTGACAGATTTCCTGGGCAGCCAATTTAAAGTAGAAGTAAACCCCCCTATTGTTTTCAGCCAAGGAAGCTGCCATCTTGGCCTCTGTTTAATTTTCAGTTGCCATGATGCTGCACATGTGATCAGCTATGACACCAGCCATTGAATGCTTTGACAGCTTGTCTGAGAACACAGTCAATGTGACAGTTAGAATTTCAGGCATGCCGGAAATGCAACTTTTTTTTTGAAACTATTAAATCAATCAATGGGTTTACTTCCGCTTTCGGGATAAACCATAAATCAGAATATTTGGGTGATCGCTGCATGCGTATTCAGTCTGAAGAATCTTGCCATACATATCTCCATGTCCATTTAAATAATGCTGTAGCAGCCATGGACTGGACTGCAGACATCAGCAGAATCGTCAGTCCAAGAGAATGTCTGTCTATTATGCTGATATCTACTCCCATTAAAAAAAAGTGCTGTAGGTAAAAAAATAAATGTTACCCACCTGAACTTGAGCTATCCACCACAACGGTTTCAACTTTTACTTCCACGATGGCCTGCATGACCGTACTGTTTTGCCTTTTGGTGATGGCATTGACGACTGTATTGGCAGCGTCTTGAATAAGGCTCTTGTCTTGACTATCAGTTTGTGAGACAAATGCCTGCAAGAAAAACACACTCCGATATAACACACAGAACTACTCAGTTATAGAAATGTTGATATGGAATCATCTGCGTGCCCATACATTTTTAGAGATACTGAATTTTTAATGACCTATTTTCATCCCATACACAATTATGCATCTATTAAGGCCTTTTTAACTAAAGTAAGAAACACAGGTTAAAAATTGTGTTTTTGTAGAGAGAATTCCAGTTGACTGCCATGGATTACTCTAGTCTGCACTTAAAGTGGACCTGCACCTAGAACATGGAAATGATCTACATATCCTTAATAAGCAGTAAGAGTTTCAAAACAAGCCATTCCCAACCTCTCTAGCTGCTTGTAGTGTGCAGTAATTTGTTCTTAAGATACCCAAAGATCACAACTCTAAAAGTGCAGATTCAATCCGTTTCTAAATGCTTAGACATTTCTGCTGGCTGTTTGGAATAGAAGGTAAGCAGGTTGTCAAAATACTGCACTTCATAGAGAGAAGCCGATGGTGAATATTGAAGTCAAGTTCCCCCACAATGCTTGTGACTACAGTGGCAACTGGGAGTTTGCTTTAACTACTTCCCGCCCACCGTCAAATTATGGCGAAGGGGTGCGGCTTTCGTTCTGGGATGACGTGATGAGGGCGCCCAGTTTAGCCACGATCGCGCACCCCCGGGCACACTGTTCCTAGGACATGGCGCCACCCTGATCTCAGCAAAGAGTGATGGCTCTTTACCCATGTGATCGGCTGTGTCCAATCACAGCTGATCACATGTAAACAAGGTAGTGCCGTTTATTGACTTTTCCTCTCTCACAGTGTGAGAGCTGATAAGCAGCATCTCCTCACAGGAAAAATACGTAAAGGTAATCAGGGCACGGATGATCAATGCCCTGATTACAATGCAGCCCCAACAGTGCCCATCAGTGACACCACAAAACAAAATAGATTACAGCTTACACATACAAAAATGACATTTAAATCCTGCAAGGCGATTTAAAACACTTTAACATAGTCAAAAATATGGGGATTTGATTACACCATATGGCCATATAGTGCTAAGCCCACTACAGCGCCAAAGTACCCCATTATCAGGGGGTCCTACACTATTCATAGAATGAAAGGTCCTGCATCTCAACCCTGGGAGACAAACTCCTCTCTATGGGAGATCTATAAGGGCTCCTCCTATAACACAGGTGGACGCCAATAAGGAGGTAATGAAGTGGTGTCCACCTGTGTTATAGGAGGAATCCTTATAGATCTCCCATAGAGAGGAGATTGTCTCCTGGGGTTGAGATGCAGGACCTTTCATTCTATGAATAGTGTAGGACCCCCTGATAATGGGGTACTTTGACGCAGTAGTGGGCTTAGCACTATATGGCCATATGGTGTAACCAAATCCCCATATTTTTGAATATGTTCAGGTTTTAAATAGCCTTGCAGGATTTAAACTTCATTTTTGTATGTGTGTGCAGTAATCTGTTTAGCTCTGTTTGCGGTCTTATAGCAGCACCATCTTGAATGTAAACGCATTTTTAGGGTGTGCCCCCCCCCCAAATCTGTTTGCATGAGTTACACCAGTCTGCGCTCAGTTATGCCAATCAGTGCTGCATATTAGTGCCTCCCCATCAGTGTTGGAGAAAATTTACTTATTTTAAAAATTTGCTGACAAACTAAAAAACTTTTTTTAGCAAAAAATAAAAAAAAACCCAGCGGTGAATAAATACCACCAAAAGAAAGCTATCTGTGAAGAAAATGATAAAAAATGAATTTGGGTACAGTGTTGCATGGCCGTGCAATTGTCATTCAAAGTGTGACAGCACCGAAAGCTGAAAATTGGCCTGGGCAGGAAGGGGGTGAAAGTGCCCTGTAAGGAAGTGGTTAAAGTGCTCTCACTGCTGGTTTAGAATATGTAAATACTTTAGTGGCAAGGTCTGGGCAGGGGTTCACTTTAACTCCTGGTTAACAAACATTAAACGCTTACATACATTCAGCAAAACAGAGAATCCTTAAAGTCCCCAACTTCATAAAATGGCAGTCACCTTTTTACTAAATAAAAGCATACTTACTACTGCAACTTCTATTGCTTTTTCTGTTGAATACGAGAAGTCGCATAAGAGTATAAGCTGTTGGTCTTTGGACACTGTCCTAATGGATGGCAAATATCGGATCTCTGAGCAAATGTTTTCCACTGTGGTTCCCTTGAAAGAGATAAGAAGTCATTAACACATTTTTACACTAACAACCATCTTTCATCTTATCAAGATTTTCTCTACCCTGTACATGAGCTTTTATTAAAGCTAATTTCTAAGCAAAAAAGGATTAATACATATACAGACTTTTTACCTGCTAAAGGATTAGTATTTTTGTCTTCCCAGTTTAGGCAAAGCTGCCACACAGGGCATTCCTGTCTGGCAGGGCATGTGACCTGATTTTGCTCTGCTACAGTTTAAAGCTTAGCTCCGGGAAACCTTTAAAATTGCCCCCTGCAGCGGGGCTGTGCCTGCACTGCAGGGGTTAATTGCTCGTTTAGGTCTAGGGAACACCAGGAGAGAAGACTTAAAGAGGTTGTCATCACCTTGTAAAACAACCCATTCAGTTTAAAATAGAAATGAAAAGGTAAAATGTGTGTACAGAAAAAAAAAAAAAAAAAAAAATTATAAAATACATTTTTTCCCTTTTTTAAAGTGGAGTTCCACCCAAAAGTGGAACTTCCACTCATCAGATTCCCCCCCCTTCCGGTGACACAGTTGGCACCTTTCAGGGGGGAGGGGGGTACAGATACCTGTATATTACAGGTATCTGTACCCACTTCCGGCATAGATAGCCGCAGAATCTGCGGGTATTTACGCCACTTCCTGCTCCCTCCCCGCTGCCTGCTGGGAAACACACGGGTCCCAGAGACAGCAGGGACCATCCGTATTGCGCTGCGCGACTCGCGCAGTAGGGAAACGGGAAGTGAAGCCGCACGGCTTCACTACCCGATTCCCTTACCAAAGATGGAGGCGGCAGCACCCGAGGACGGAAAGACGGTTCGGCCTCGGGTGCCGACATCGCGGGCTCCCTGGACAGGTAAGTGTCCATGTTTTAAAAGTCAGCAGCTGCAGTATTTGTAGCTGCTGACTTTTAAAAAAAAAAATTTCAGCGGAGCTCCGCTTTAAGTAAAGTGATCACATTCCCTCTGTTCTAAGCTACATAAGAGCTGGGAGGAGGAGAAGCTACAGTACACTGAGCTTCCTTGTAAAAGGCTGTGGGGGGGTGGGGGGGTCAGGACAAGTCTGATAATTGGAGGAGAGCAGGCTGAGTTCCCAGCATAGCTAGAGAACTGACTATGGCGTGCTCTTGTGCTTAGTGCGGTCAGTTATTAATGGGAAAGCAGAGGGACTGGCAGGAACATCAGGGATTTCACACAAGGAAGCAAAATAATAAACAAAAAACAAAACAAAAAAAAAAAAAAAACAGGAGACTTTCTCATACAAGTACGTGGTACAGCAGGCACATATCAGGAATATGAAATGTTGGGGTAAAACTATTTAGCCAGATCCTCCGCATTGCTAGACTGATCCCTGCACTGTCTACTTCCTTACTCGTTCAAGGGCAATTATATGGTCATGCAATCACATGGTTAGTGTGTAAGGTTTAATGCAATTGTTTTGTGTACTTTGTAATGCAACTGATGCATCCAGGTCTGTATGAGACTTGCACATATTTGAGTTTTTGTTAAACGCTTTAGACCCCTTTCACACTGAGGCATTTTTCAGGTGCTTTTGGGCTAAAAATAGCACCCGTAAAGCACCTGAAAAACGGCTCCCCTGCAGTCTTGGTGTGAAAGCCCGTGTGCTTTCACACTGAGGTGATGTGCTGGCAAGGATGTTAAAAAAAAAGTCCTGCAAGCAGCATCTTTGGAACAGTGAAGGAGCAATGTATACAGCACTTGTAAACCACCCCTGCCCATTGAAATGGATGGGCAGTGCCTCCGAACCACCGGCAAAGGGCAGCTACAGCGGCGCTTTGTGGGTTGTTTTATCCCTTTTTTGACTGCTAGCGGGGGTTGAAAGCTCCCCGCTGGCGGCCGAAAACCTCTGCAAAAACCATGGTAAAACGCTGCTTAAAATATATCGGCGCTTTACCGCCTTGGTGTGAAAGCAGCCTTAGGGAGACCAATTTTCCCACAGCGCTGTAAAAGTGATCAGGCAACTGTAGACTTTTACCAGAAAGCTGATTGCCAGCTGAGAAACTGCAGCCATGATCCTGGTATAACCCCTTGCTGCCCAGGATGTATACAGTATATACATACACTGGGCAGAAGGTGATTAAAAAAGTCCATGAGACATTCACCGACAAACGTATTGCAGAAATCTCCCAGATTAAAGTAATAAAAGGCAGATATAAAAAAAAAAAAAAAAAAGTTAAAACATGTCACCCAGTTATCTGCTCTGTGTAGTGGTTTAGCACAGAGCAGCCCTGATCCTCCTCTTTTCGGGTCCTCGCCGGTGGCTCCAGGACCCTCCCTCCTGCCCCCATAGCAAGCAGCTTGCCATGGGGGCTCCCAAGCCGCTGCCCTGTATGTCTATTCACACACGGAGCAAGGCTCGGCTCCACAGCCACTCTCCTCATTGGATCACTGGCTGTGATTGACAGTAGGCCATTGGCTCCTGTTGCAGTCTCATCGCTGGATCGAGATGGGGGTCAGTAAGTATTAGAGGAGGCTACTGCACACAGGTGGTTTTTGGCTTCATACATAGTATGCATGAAGGTAAAAAAAACCTTGACCCTTTACAACCACTTTAAGATCATGGGTATTTGAAACGGCTTGTGTCCAATTAAACCTGCTAAATATTAGGGTTTATTTTATATTAATTTCTCTATGCTACAGAGTTAAAGTGTAACTGGTAACTAGAGCCATGGTGACCAAGCAGAATGTACTCCTTAGCAGATTAAGGGCCACGTTGACCATTCAGGATACGCAGCTAGAACTTTACTGCAGCACTGCGCTATTAAATTAACCCAAGGTTAAGATTTTAACATAAATTTAAAAAAAAATAAAAATGTAAAGAGGGATAAATTTTCACCTGTGGAATTTTCTCATTACTGAAGATTAAGGTTATCCGGGCACAGTTATTGTCCAGGTAGCCAGTGTTGGGCAAGCACTTGACGATGTTTGGCCTGTCGGGGGCGCTGCATTCCCCCCATTCTTTGCATGGTGGTTGGAAGCATTTTGCTGAAGAGAACTTCGGTTCACATTCCTGATCCTGGGGACACTGGTTCTTATGAAGTGTTTCCAGCAAACAGGGCTTACGTCCACACCAAGTCTGAAGGCACAAAAGATTGTACATTAACCTTTTATCTACATTGAATATACATATAACTGTATTCTCACTGTGAAATTGTATTACAAAGCAAGTTTTGGCGTGTTACATCATGCACCTTGGAGAATTTGCGGCTATTGGGTTTCCTGAGGAATCTAAATATTCAGTCTTAAATTGTAATCAGGGCAAAATAAAACAAAAATGCAGTACATGCACATTCTTTCACGCTCATCTCTTCGAAAGTCCTGCAAGTACAGAAAGCCACCTCTTAATATAGGAGAGAGAGTTGTTCTTTAGTCCAAGAAAACAACTTGGAAGACTCCTTGAGATCACAGAAAAGCGCGAACAGGCCGAAAAAAGCGGGCACAGGCCAGATTTGTGGCTGTATCAACCTGCTTTTTGATTGTACTTTTCAAACAGAATTACAAAAATGCTTTCAATAAATACTTAATATACTAAAAGGAAGAAAATATGAGAAGTCCATTGACAAGGTTGTAACTGTGCTGTTGAGTTAATCAACAAAATCTTGACTTTGCCCCCTTTCAATTTCAGTGCAAGGAATCAGCCAAAGACAGAGGCGTCTGACGTTCTGAGCCCAAATTTGAGAAAAATCCACTATAAAAGTTTGTTTGTTACTGTCCACACAGCATGCCCAGAAATAAAAATTATATATATATTTTTTTTTTAACTTTAGAGGTTTCCAAAGAGAAGGCCCCGCAGCAGATTTGTGGGCAATCTCAGTCTCTGTCCCCGCACAGACTGAGGACTCCATGCACTCGCTCTAACAAATGCAGGAGGCGCTAGCTTTTACATTTTTAACCCTTTGTTAGTACAGTGTTCAAAATAGATTAAAGCTGAACTCCAGGAATTCAGCTACTTTGTAAAAACTGCAGGCATATCATGAGTTAAGCCCAATGAGGTGCCTGCAGCCTCCTAAACTTATCTCTATTATTTATATTGGACAGGTTTATTGTGCTCCAGAAAAATTACTTCTGAGATGCGAACACCAAGTTGCTGGAACTGCCATGCCTGCCCTTCCCCCATGCCTAATCACAGTAGTCTTTATATTATTATGTGAATTCATTCAAGGAGTGAAAGGGCAGCAGAAAAAAGGGGCAAAACGTGTCGAGTGGGAGTGAAATAAACCTGACGCATATAATAGAGAAAAGTCATGGAGGTGACATGCACCTAACGGTAGTGTGCCTGAACTTTTTGCAAAGTTGCTGAATTTCTGGAATTCAGCTTCAAAGTTGTTCTAAAGGCTCAAGGTTTTTTTTTATCATGCATTCTATGAAGGTAAAAAATCCCCCCTGTGCAGCAACCACTACCCCCCACCTAATACTTACTTGACCCCGCCTTTACTCCAGCGATGTGCATGAGAGCCTCAGCTCTCCGGGGACTCTCCCTCCTCATTGGCTGAGACAGCAGCGGGCGGAGGCGAGCCTGCTTGGGTGCCCCAATTGTAAGCTGCTTGGTCTGGGGCACTCGGCAGGAGAGAGGAGCCAAGAGCACTGGCAAGGGATCCGAGAAGAGCGTTGGGGCTGCTCGGTTCAAAACCACTGCACAGAGCAGGTAAATATAACAGGTTTGCTTTTTGGTTCTTTAAAACTGATAATGAAGTACAGCACAGTACAAACAGGGTTAACTAAGTTAAAGAGGAAGTAAACCCTGATGGGTTTTACTTTTTTTGATCTCTGCAAAGTAAAAGCATAATGTGCTAGTATGCATCGCATACTAGCACATCATGTGACAATTACCTGCAAACGAAGCCCACGCTGTCCCCGCATCCATGTTCGCCCCTCTTCCTTGCAGGGCCACAGACTCCAGGTCTGTGACTGGCCGGAGTCATGTGACATCACTCCCGCCAGTCACAGCACTCGCTAGTTTAGAAATGGCACGGAGGGCCGTTTCTTCACAATGCATGCACCGATTACATCATCGGCGCAGTACAAAGTATATATCTCCTAAATGGTGCATGCTTAGGAGATATTGACTGTACCAATAAGGCTCATCTATTAGGTACAACTTGAAAATGGAGGTTTACAACCTATTTAAACATTACTCCACAGCCTACTCCCAAACGTTATAAAGCAGGGAGGGCTTGGTGGGATTTTTGAGCAAGTATATAGGTAATCAGCAATTTTTATGTCAAATAGAAACATGAAATATAAAAATTATTGTTATACCAATTTGGTTGCAAAAATAAAGATGCACTTTAAGGTAAAACTAATACCAAGTTTTGTAGAGCACTGCAAGTTAGACCTCTTTCACACTGTGCCGCCACTGGCGTCAGCGGTAAAGCGGGGCCATTTTTAGTACCGCTTTACTGTAATTTTAGCGGCGCTATTCGGCCGCTAGCGATCGAAAAGGGGTTAAATCCACCCAAAAAACGCCGCCAGTGCGGCGTTTTGCCAGCTGTATCGCAGCGCTGCCCCATTGATTTCAATGGAAAGCAGCGGTCGAGGAGCAGTGAGTTCACCGCTCCAAAGAAGCTGCTGGCAGGACTTTGACGCCCTGCAAGCGCACCGCTCCAGTGTGAAAGCCCTCAGGCTAACACTATAGCGCCTTCAAAACGCTCCAGTGTGAATGGGGTCTTAGGCAGGATCACAGTTTTGTTTTTAAATTTGAACTAAACTCGCCTACCCTTTACAGGCAAGAAAACTGCCACCTTAGTCTTTGATCTATAGTTGCCATGGTGCTGAACATGTGATCAATTATGGCACCAGTCATTTGATAGCTTGACATTTCAGTTGGGAGCCAACATAACCACAATAGAAGCTGTAAGTTATAACTGAAGGTATTACTTAAATGTAATGGTTTTGGGAACAAAAAAAAGTTTGGTTGATTAAAACTGGTTAAGCGTCCTGTTCCATACCTTAGTACACTCTATCAACCCATCCAGACAGTGACAGACATTGCATTCCTCATCCCATTTGCTTCCGTGTGGGTACTGTGTTCCCTTCAGCCAACAAGATCTTCCAGAGACAATCACTAAAAAAGCAGCATGAAAAACATGTCAGACAACAGGACGGTTCAGATCTGCTGCCAAACTGTCCATATAAATGCTTACAGAAGTCTCCAGCACTTAAGCTGGATATGGCAAGCCAATTACCTTCCTGGCAGCGCAGCCCAGCTCGTCCAGAAGGGCAGGTGCACTTGTAACCGTTTATTTCATCTATACAAGTGGCACCGTAGCCACAAGGGGAAGACTGGCATTCATCGATGTCTACAATAGATAAAAAAAAAATAATGTGAACCATGCTTGGCAGAGCTCTGTTGTCAACACAATACACCGTAATCAAACATGGCAGCGTCAGCTCCATTTATAGTACAAAGTGTGCGATACACGGCAATGGCCTTTTTCAAGTGCCACACAGCTGCTTAGACTGAGCCATTTGATCTCCTCTGCTGTTTGTCCATAAAGTACACAATATAAACATTAGTACTTTTACCTCTAAATAAGCACTGTGAAAAAAAAAAAAAGAAAAAAAAAAAAAAGGGGGACATGACTACAGCTGTAACTTTAAAAAACACACAAAAAATAAAAAAAAAGGTATTCCAACATAAAAACCTACAGATTACACCAATAGGGCAATCTGCTGCTTAAAGTAAATGTAAAGGAAAACATTTGATAACAAAACAAAAAAAACAAAACATGTAATCTTTACCTGGTCTGTGCAGTAGTTTTGCATAGAGCGCCCTGATCCTCCTCTTCTCGGGTGTTCCCCCCAACTTGCCAAGTGCCCCCATAGCAAGCCGCTTGCTGTGGGGGCTCTCATGCGGGCTCGCTCCTGAGCCAGCTCTGTGTCCATAGGACACAGCTAGCGCTGCTCAGCCCCGTCCCCCCTGCTCCCACCTCACTGGCTGCGATTGGCAGCAGCAGAAGCCAATGGCTCCTGTACATCGCTGGATTGAGATTGGGCTTGGATAAAGTTGGGTAATAACTTCCCTGCTCTCCTTTCTTCAATTTGACATTATAAGAAGTATGGAAATACTGACAATGTGAAAACCCTGCTCTGGGTTCCTACAGCAGCAGTCTCATAAAAATTTTTTACAGGCGTGGTCAACTTAACAGGTTTAGGGACTTCTATCTGGCCAGAGCTGGCAAATCAGTAGCAGTTTCTGAAATTCAGTCAGCTGATATCATGTGACAAATACCATGGCATATACTGTACAGTCAAGTGAGCTCCTGTGAATCGGTGCCCTAATATCACTGGTTCAACAAATTGTGTACAAACCATAGACAAATGCCACAATAAATTTATAAATATTTAATGCAGATAGAAAGATACTTAAAATACAGCTACCATTATCTAGTCAGCAAGTAAAAAGAAAAGCAAATACCCTCAATAGGGATCCACCGATACCAGTTTCCAGTATCCACCGATACCAGTATAAGTTTAATACCGTGTATGAGTACTGATACTTTTTCTGAAGTACTTGCCGATACCAATACCCATATTTAGTTTTTTTTAGACTAATGAAAAATTATGTAGATCAGTGTGCAGTGAGGGGTGCAGGGTAGATGAGAGGTGCAGGAAGAGGAGAGAGCTCCCGCACAGAGTCAGGGGAGGAGAAGAGGGCAGAGGACAGTGTTGGAGGAAACTATGGACAGCCTGGAACAGTCAGCGGGACCCCAGATCGGAGCACTCTGTAGTGATTAGGGGTAGCTGAAACTCACGATTTGGGCAGCAGAGCAGCATAGTCTTTTTTTGAAGGACATCTGCTTTTCTGGGGAGTGAGCCAGCACCGAGAGGGAGGGACTCTGGGACCAGGACACGAGGAAGGGACTCGGGGGACAGTCAGCCAGGACAGCCAGCCCCCCATTCACTTCAGATCTGCAGCTTCAGGTCAGTCACAGAGAGCAGCACAGATCACGGGGATCGGCCGTACACCGCACTGACCAGGAGCTAGCATAACTATCCAACCCACACCTCCATCTAATGCGCTACCCCCACTGCCAACCACACTCCTCCATCCACCCTATGGTCAGTCCGGGCCTGCTTGAAGGCATTGGTTTGAGTATCGGAGCATTTGCACGAGTACAAGTACTCATGCAAATGCTTAGCATACTGGTATCCATGCAACACTAATCCTCAAGATTTCATAGAAGAAAATTGCTCAAGAAAAAAATAAAAAAATAAAATTAACTTACTAATCCTGCAATCAGGTCCTGCAAAACCAGGGGCGCATTCACAGCGAAACCAGTTGACACCATCAACACAAATTCCACCATTATAGCTGTGGAGAGAGACAAAATCCGCATTTTATATTTCACTATACTCTAATAAAACGTATACAAGTAGCAACATATAGACTAATTAAAAATTCACCCTTCAATGTTTTAGATCACCAGCAGATGCTCCAGACCGGTAAAATATATCAGATTCAATACCAATGTTCAAAGTGTCTACAGACACAAGACAAGGTGCAATCAATCCAGCTGGTTATGGCTGAAGAAGGCAGTAATTATCTTACTCTATACACTTTCCCAAAAGACATCTCCAGGTTGAACATTCCCAGGGGCAAGTGGATGGGCTGGAATACATTTCGCGCAAGTAAACTTCTATTGCCGGTCATGTAAGTGCTACTCCTCCCCAAGCCAAATATGCACATTTGTAAGATCCAAGTTCAGTCAAAATTAAAAATAAAATGCAGCTGTTGCATGGTAGACAATCAGACCAATATTAGCAGTGATTACTACTAGTGCAAGTCAGGAATCTAGCTGCTAGTTGTTTTTTTATAAGGGCAAGTGCCTGGTTTTAAATTCCAGAATTCACTTATACAGTAACCCAAAGTATCAGTATGTGACAAACAATCAAAGCATCACCCATTGACAAGACAAAGCTCCCTTCTATACATGAAATGGTAAACGTGGTTGAACAGTAAAATCTAATGAAGAGTCAAATATACTCACCATGGGTAGGGATTGCAATCATTGGTATCTATCAAAAATTAAAAAAAGGATTATTAAAACAAAAACAAAAATTTTTTAAAAATCAGCACATAAAACGTTAAATATCTATAAATGCATTTGACTGGGAACGATAGCTAATTTGACCATCTTTTATTTGATCTATGAACCACGTCGCACTTTCTGTCCTAAGATACAGTAGACAAACCGTATTTTAATTTAGTAAGAAAGCTAGATGAATGCATTCAGCTTTAGTCTTTCACATCGCTCTGGCATTAAGATTTATTTTATTTGATAGTGCCCACAGATTCATCAGTAGCTTCCGGAGTAAAGCAATTAGAGCTCAAGCCAATACTTGCTCATCTTTTCCTTCAAAAGATCTTACATTGCAGTGTTCCTATAACTGGTACTTCTAAAACAAGCTATCCTCAACTACATAAAAAGGTCCATTTTAACTCTACCCAAAGTTTTTAGTTGATCCGTTCTTTGTTTATTGGTGGACCGGGTTAACCATCGATTTCTCAGACCCCAAAAGCAAGATTTTAGTAGTAGATTGCACTCCATCCCAATCAGACATGGCCATAATAAAAAGGATCTTGGGGGGATTGGACCTTCCAATCATTTGCTCTGCATTATGAAGAAATCTATTGGACAGGGACACTGTTCAGTGCTTTCAGCAGTTCATTGAAATACCACCTGTGCACCCAAAAAATACAAAGCCAGACTGCACGAGGGGTCTTCAAACAGTTTCTGCACTACTATATACACACAGACAAAATAGTAAAAAAAAGTGCAAACATTTTTTGAAGAACCCTCGTAATTCCTCTGTACAAAGGATTTCCTAGGCAGAGGAGCCTATTGAAAGGCAGGCTTCTTTGGCAAAGTATGTGACATGTTCTCTTTAAATCTGCAGTAAAAAAAACAAGCTGAGTGAAATCACTGAACGGTAGAAAAAGGTGAAAAGTAGGCCACATCTCAAGCTGTATATAAATGCTTGTATATCATCTGTCTTCCTTAGCTCTTCTGAATACATAAACACAAGCTTCTTTTTCATAGCCTCCAGCCATCTCCCATCCCAAATGAGTCAAATATGTTGGCAAATAAATGAAAAGGATAAAACATGTTAGGAGACACACCTATATCCTAAAGGAACAAAAAAAAGCACAGGCTTACTCTGCGTGCAGGTACGCCCCTCCCATCCTTCTTTACACATACAAGAGAAGGAATCTCCGTTGCCCACGCAAGTACCACCATTTGCACAGGGGTTGGGAAGGCAGCTGCTGTTCTTGGCTGTACAGGAAAACAAACATTAAAATTATTTTCAGTTTTAGTTATTTGCCCGTTAGGATTCGTTTTACAACCACTGACATTACACACCACTTTACAATGAGGATATCAGATTTGTTCAGTCTTTTGCAGGCAGAGACTAACACTGATGTCCCCACATGCTCTGTAGTCACACACAGGCCTATCAGAAAGTAAGTCAATAAACCTATCAACATATAGAGAAAGAAAGTACTTGAGAAACCTACACAAATATGAACAAAACACGCTTCATTTAGATTTAGTTTGTCCAAGAGCAGGAGAGCCATACTCCATCATGAGTACAGTTCTCAATAAGGGACTGCAGCGTGGATGAGCAGAATAAAAAGAACCTGGTGGGCACACTTGCGGAGCAAGGGCTGTTCAACCGTGGGCAGGACTGCACACTGCAAATAGCTAGAAGAGGGAGGACATGGGTGAGTAATGGACCAGGTAGGCTGCACTCTGGGGATAAGCCTTAAAGGGCAGCTTGTATCAACATTTACGTTGTCCTCCTAAGCAGCCCATGAGTGAAAATGGAAAAGAAAATGGACTGAAACTTAGCCGATCCCTGCTGAACTGGCTGAAATTGGATGTATGGCCAGCTTTAGATTCACCCAAACGGCTTTTTATGCTCCTCTAGAAAAGTCTTGCTATGGGAAGCAAAACAATTAGCACAAGATCATGCAGTTTATGTTGAAATACTAAAAGTAATAATAATAAAAAAATAATAATAAATAAAAATAATATGCATTGAAATGAAAGCTAAACTTGTTACTAAATTTCACTTAGCGTTGACGATTTCATACTTAAAAAGGCATTTCATTAATAAAGCTCTACGCTCTAACACACATTCCATATCTGTCAAGAAAAATACCATAAACAGATAAGCCAGTGTAAAGGATGGGAAACCCCATTAATTCAATGCAATGTGTACACAGAAAAATGTACACACACACCAGTAGCTACACAAACAAATTGCACAAGTCTCATGTTGGAGCAAACTAATAAGTACTGTAGTAGCCGTTTATAAAAACCACCGTTCTACTTTTAAAAGAAACAAGAATCTCAGCGTCAATGGTTATGCTTGTGTACAAACATTCACAACGCTCATTTGTGTTTCTGAATGTCTGCATCATAGAGACTTTGCAACACATTTATTAAGCAGTTGTATGTCTGTAAGGAGACAGTCACATGACCCGTCATTTATGTGACCAGATGCTCCCGTCAGATTCTTCTCTGCAGCGATATGCAGAAAAGAGTCAATGGGATACTGCAGTCTTCGCACCATGGCCTACATTGTATTGAATGAAGCACAACATGCAGGAGCAGTGTGGAGTAAACACTAAGGTGTCCATTGGAGATCGCAAAGCCGTATCCACCCTCCATAACAATTGGGCACCAAGTCACAATCATGTAAAAAATTGCACCAGATTTAAGGCTGCATTCATACCTCTCCATTTTAAATTGAGGGCAGATGGCGCGATTCTCCCTGCAATTTCAAAACCGCCGAAGTGTGAATGACAAATCGCAGAACACACATTTTAGATGCCATTCATTTGAATGGAACCTTAAAATCAGTGCGGTTCTGCCCCGATTATCGCGATGCAATCGTGGCAACCCACATCACGTGAAGCATGTCGCATAAAAATAGCTCCTGAACTTTTTTTCAGGCGACAAGCTACACATGATGCGGGGTGCCGCGACTTCTCACGGCAAAATGGCACCGCGATTTTAGTTGATATTAAAATGAATGGCATCTCAAATGTCTGTTATGCGATTTTTCATTCACACCTCGGCACTTTGAAATTGCAGGCAGAATCGCGGAAAATCTGTCTACGATTCAAAATGCCGAGATATGAATGCAGTCTAAGGGGAAGAGAAGTATCAACCGTCAAGTCACGATATGAAGAGTAGCAAACCCATTCTAATTCACAAAATTGCACTTTACGTATATAAAGCTGTCCTTGCCAATGCACCACAACAGATAAATTAGCAACATGCACCATTTTTAGCAATGCAAAAATGATGCGCCTTGTAAGGTGCATAGGGGTGCCAGTCAGAAGGGGTGAATGAATGGCACTGCAGGAAGTGTTACTGTAACACACAGGATGTGAATCCAATTCGAAGAGGTCTCCTGTATTGACCACACCACCTACCCACCATAGCTAAAGCCAACAATGTGTTATTAAGTGGCAGCAATACCAAAAGTGTCACTTCAAGTCATTGCAACTGGAAATCAAAATTAATCTTCTCACCAATATTACAAGTGGCTCCTTCCCATCCTGAAGTGCATAGGCAGCGAAAGGTGTCTCCAGTATCATAGCATGTACCACCGTTACTGCAAGTATTTGAATCGCATTGATATTCACCTGTGAAAAAGTTCAAACGGGTCAGTAAAAGATATCTGCAAAATGCATAAGGCACTACATGGCATTTCTGGCAAGATTAACAAGTATTTTTGTACTTGCTATGTATTACATTTGTTATTGGGTTTAAATACACTTTAAAGAGGTCTTCTATTGAAAGAAGCTACACTAACAATACCAAATTCATTAAATATTGTATTCATATTAAAGGAAAAAAGTATTCTACTTACGTGAGTGACAAGTTTTGCCCTTCCATCCATTCTCACACTGGCAAACAAAATCATTGACCAGGTCAATGCACCGACCACCATTCTGACATGGATTTGGGTTACAGTCGTTGTAATCTAAGCAAAAATGGAAACATATTATAAAAATAGCTGCTAAAAGGCTCAAGAAAACGATAAACACATACAGCTGCCAACAAAAGCATGCACGTTACATCTTAAACTAGCAAACATACTGATCAAAGCATCAAAAAATTTAACACCGACTTACTTATGTCACAGAATTCTCCACCCCAACCGTTTGGACAAAAACACCTAAACGAGTCAATTTCATCGGTACAAGTGCCACCGTTCTTGCAGGGATTCCCAAGACAGTCATTTATGTCTAAATTAGAAGGTGACATGTTTAAGAAACTCAACGTTCAAATTACATCCAAAAAATATTAAGAGATAAGTCCATCCAAAAGTGACATTTCTATTTTCAGTAGATGCTAGCGTTAAAGCACTTGAAGAATTCTCACTCAGCAACTCAATTGGTGAGATCTCTGTTTATAAAGGGCATCTATAGCCCAAATTTTACACTTAGTAAGGGGGAGAAGCCCTGTTGTATTATTTTTTTTTAAGACACTGTGCCCTACTGGGGAAGATTCTTCCTATTTGAGCTGTTACCAGTGTCCCTAAGAAAAAAATGAAAAAGTGTATGAAAAACAAATGAGGAAAAAAAAAATCATTTGGTGCTCCCTGGAAGACAAGGTCTAGGAAAATCTCCCTACAGGAACACCTATTCCAGTGACAGCTGTGTAAGAGGGAATTTCCCCTAAATTGGAGAAATATCCTTCTACATGTTGGGTCTCTGGAACTGGAAATAAAGGGAAAGCTTCCCAAAGGGAAACCAACTGCATATCGATAGTCGGGTTCAGATTTTGATATACTTTTAGTTCCTGGCCACCTGTTGTGGTCATTATGAGGTCTCCCACTCTACCTGTTGAATTTTGATTTACTTTAGATTATGAAGAATGCAGTAGAAGCTAGAAACCCAAAAGGTGGATAGACCTACAAGAAGTCTCTGCTGACTGATTACTTGGCCTCTCCCCTCTAACCAAAATATCACTTCGAGATTGACTGACCCCTTTAAAACCTTAGTAGAACTATCCTAAAACACTCCCATTAAGAAGTCTTATTAGATCATTCATTTTTTTTTTTTTTTTTTTGGTGCACCTGATTCAGCTAATCAACATTTTCAGTCTCTAAAAACTTCAAAAAAGAGGAAAGATCAAAAAGCCTGCCAAGGATTCCCAATCTCCAGTAGCTTAAGGATAGATTGAGAAAAAAATGGTTTAATATGCACAATTAAGCAAAGTATTGGTTTTACTGCCACGAGAACTGGCTGCACCAATATCTAGGGCAGATTTTCACAAAACCCTCTAGAGGTTTCTAGGGGTTCCTTAAGCAACAAGCAATTTCTTACTCTCAGATAAGTTCCCACTGACACCAATGATCTTTTTAGGTATCCGTCTTCTCAATGCTCACAAGTGTAAGGAGCATTCTTCCCAGTGACCATTAAAATAATGAATCAAGAGTTGTAGATCTAGTCATTTCTAGCAGGGGTTCCCCTGAGACCTGAAAGTTATTTCAAGGGTTCCTCTGTGTTGAAAAGGTTGAAAAAGGCTGATCTAGGGTCCGATAGTGCAGCACCAATTCCAATCAATGGTTCTCCTTTGAATGCGCAGACGAAAGAGGACACTAGAACGGATGCTTCTGAATGCTCTATCCTTCTTTAAGTTAATCATTACATTCCCATTTGTCACAAGAGATGCTCCCATTTTTCCAAATTTTAGTGCTTTTAAAGTTTTCAGTTTCTTAGAAATGTAGCAAACAATTCACCATAAGACAGTATTATACAGAATGCACATACAACAAAAAAAGTCTACAAGACTTACTCTCATGGCAATAGGCCCCAGTGAAGCCTCGGTTGCAAGAACAGGTGAAATTCCCTCTCGGCAGACTAATGCAGCGTCCGTGAGGCCCGCAGACATTGGAAGAGATGTAACGGATACCTTCCTGGGTGGCATTAGTAGAAATCGCTATTGTACAGCTGTCTATGACTAAAAATAAAAAAAAAAGACGTATTAATGATACTGAGACGCATGCCATCAGCTGCGAAAGGGTGTGCTGACAAAGAAACCCACAAGACGTGAGTTCTCCACTTCAAACTGAAATAGAAACACCACTAACATTTGTGCAGCGCATTCAGCACAGCAGTTTGCATCCCTGTTTTCTCTGCATGAATCTACAAATATAGCCCTGACCTGGCTGAAGAGATCCCTACTGAGAGACATTGAAATCTGAATGTGTGTTCCTGTACGTGACAACTGCTCCTCAACACATCACAAGTCGAACCAGAGAGGTTTTGGCCTCATATTAGGCAGAGATTCTAAATTTTCAAAACGTAGAATTGCATAGAGGTTCTGAAGGGCTCGATCATGCCGTCTCTGCCGCTAAAAGGAGGTAGCAGTTGGGGAGAGGAGGGGGTTTACCGTCCCCCAACCACTAGTGCGAACGAGCCCTAAAAGTGGACGTTTTGCTAATTTTAGACAGAGCAATGAAGAGGCAGAATCAGTCAGGTTTCCATTAGGATATCTTTGCTTACTTATCTCAGAGAAAGAGGAAATGAGATGCAAAAGAAGAAACCATACCTTTGACAGTCGTCACCAGAACAGGTGTTTCTATTAAACTTTCCCTCTCCTTTTGTTCCAGTGACAGTAATCAGTAACCGTAAATGTTAGATTACCCTAAACTTTCTTTTCTGATGACAGTGGTCACCAAAGTGAATCATGTGAAAATCGGAACATGGTAACCCTTTCCTACTTAACCAAAAACTAGAAGAGAAAAAAAATGGAGGCTTCCAATTTGAGTCACAACCAGACATCCTAAAATAAGCCAAACATCTTTCCACACAGTGCAATAAAAATGTTGAAAGTTTCTAGGAACCATGCCTACCACCCCTTTCCATATACCTCTGCCCTTCTCTCAGACACAATCACTACACGCCTAATCTTAAACTTCAGCTAGTTTCCAGGAGATAATGGGAATTCACTCTAAATAAAGTTACAGATGATCATGCATAACATTTGAAAAATACACTGAAATTTTATAAACCAAGAAATGTTATATTACACGTGCATATAAAATGTAAAGATTGCCTCCATTTACCTTTGCATGATCCGTCTTTGCAGTGATCTTTAAGATGAGAGCAGTTCTTTCCATCAAAATCGTCAGAGCATGCACAGTAATAATCTCCACCTAGGTTGTAGCATAGGGCTTTATTCTGGCAAGGGTTGGGGTCACACAAGTCGATATCAACCTGAAGAAAAAAAACAAATTTAAATTCAAATTAATTGTATGTAAAAATTATTTCAGAAAACTTCCAAGCAAAACAAAGCCAGTCAGAGTGACTAGGGCAGTTGTGTTCATGTTGCACCAAGGTTACAACATGTGCACATTGATAAGCAGTACTTTGAATTGTTCGCCTTAAAACACGTCGAAAAAAAAAAAAAAAAAATTAAAAATGAATGAAGTTTTAGGGACTGCCAAGCTGTAAAGGAAAGTTAAACAATACAAAGACACTGGGTTATCCAAGGCTTAAAATTAAAGACTCAAAGACACAAGTCTCTAAACATTCCATTAACTGTACAATTTCCATACTGGCTTGTATTTCACTGTCCGTTAATCCCGAACACAGAAATAGTGCGATGAAAATGGCCTGTGGTCAAATATCCAGGCAACCTTTTTGCTGTTGTCGAAGAGCTGGTGCAACTAGTCAGACACATACGTGCCACTGTGCTAAAAGAAACACACACCCCCCTCTATTTTAGTATGCAGCAGGCAGGAGCCAGCCATGTTCCAGAAAGTAGAGGAAAAAAAAAAAAACTGATTGCAAGAAACACATTAAAACATAATGCAGGTCAGTTAGTACAGGTTGAGATGTCTGTCTGCAGTCACTATTAGAACAAAAATGCCAAACTTAAACAAATGTTAAAACCATGTAAACCTTTAGGCAGTTATGTCCTTTTAAGGCAGTCCATCTTAATAAATGGCTTTCTACTTGTCTTGACTTTGGTTATTAAAGCCAGATACAGAAATTTGTCACAAATCTAAAATGTTGCAGTTTTATGCCTTGGAGAGGAAAAAAAGGTTGGTAATTTTACAATATTGAAATTGTGTATCTGGTGATTTTTTTTGTGTATAGCTTTTTGAACGAAAAAAAAAATTAAGCAAAAAAAAAAAAAAAACCCACAGAGGCAAAAAAAATAAAAATCTACCGACTGTATACTTAGAGTATCCCACCTTTTGCAAAAATGAATGTCCCAATTTTGCAAAAAGCAAAAACGTGCATTCATTTAATTTTTTTTAATGTTTTTGCATTTCAGCCTGCAAAATCACTGCAACTGCAGATAAGGTGGATTGCAGGTGCAATGCTCAGGCTTCTGTAGACTGTTCCCCCAGCCCTTGGCCCATACAGAGATATAGACCTTTAGCTATGGCGCTACAGGGAGTATCAATGGACTACAAGTGTGGTTACTGCAAAAGGTGTTTTTTTTAATTATTATTAAATAAAAATATACATCGTATCCTTTGTTGCATAACAGCAGTGATAATCTTCTGCAACCTCTCTGCAGCCACTTTCTAGCTACATACAGCAAGTCCAGACTGCATGCACTACAACAATGATGGCTGCATGGCATTTCTGAGGTTGGATCTTGCAGAACGTTTTCAACAGGAGACAGACTAAGATATCCAACATATCTTAATGGGAGAGATTTACTAAAACTGGATCAGCTTCTAGCCAACATTCACACAGAGGGAAGGTTTGAAATCGTGCGAGTTCAGCTGAACTCGCACGATTTCAAACCTGCATTTTTTTTAAATTCCGGGGGCGATTCGACAGTCAACACCGGTTACCTGTGTTCATGGGGGAAATTGAGCGATTTTCTTTCCTGCAACCAAATCACTCTATGGCCAGCTTTACAGGTGGCTATACACTATAAACAACCCTAATGCACACACAGACAACCAACCAGGATGACTGAAATTTCTATAAGGCCCCTTTCACACTGGAGCGGTTTTCAGGCAGTATTGCGCTAAAAATACCGCCTGAAAACCGCCCCTAAACAGCCTCCGCTGTTTGTTCAGTGTGAAAGCCCGAGAGCTTTCACACTGAAGCGGTGCGCAGGCAGGGCGGTGAAAAAAGTCCTGCAAACCGCTTTTTTGGAGCGGTGTATTCACCGCTCCTGCCCATTGAAATCAATGGGACAGCGCGGCAACACCGCGGCAATACCGCGGCTATAGCCGCGTTGTACGAGGGATTTTAACCCTTTTTCGGCCGCCAGCGGGGGGTAAAACCGCACCGCTAGCGGCCGAATACCGCTGCAAGAACGACGGTACAGCAGCGCTAAAAATAGCGCTGTTGTACCGCCGACGCCCCCACCGCCCCAGTGTGAAAGGGGCCATAATGACCATTAATTCCAGGGTAAGGCAGAAGGTACAAGATCATAAGAAGACCCAAAAGCCATGTTAACCCCCTTTGCAAACGCAATACGACTTTTTAAGCCCAAGATATATTCAACAGGCTTCAAAAAAAATCAGTATGGAGCAAATAGGACAGCAAAATGAATAAGACTACCATCAAAATGAAGATTAAACACTTTGCAGAAAAGCCGAGCCCCAGGAGACCGTTTTGATGGCACATTTTTATGGCTGGCAGCAAAACAGCATTTTTACAAAGTGATAGATTAAGGTTCCCCATTAACTTTTAGGCAGGAGGGGAAAGGGGTGTTTAGAAGCATCAATTTGCCTTAAATTATATTAAAAAAAACCCCAAAAAAACACATGTAGTAAATAGCATTTCATCGTTCTAACGCAAACAAATTTAAAAGCAGATCGAGACGTAAATCATTCATGACACTGCAGAGCCACAGTTAAAGAAAAAACTTCCGCCAGTGCAAATAACTAGTCTTCCTGTCTTCCATAAAAGTGCAGTAATATGAATAACGGATGACACTTCAAAAA
Source organism: Lithobates septentrionalis (assembly GCA_037952835.1). Taxonomy (NCBI): domain Eukaryota; kingdom Metazoa; phylum Chordata; class Amphibia; order Anura; family Ranidae; genus Lithobates; species Lithobates septentrionalis. The sequence goes on from JBBDGP010000292.1 coordinate 2,661,014, forward strand.
TGAAATAGAGATGGACTGAAGAACACATGCTGCCAACCAATCAGCTGTCCACAAAAACTTCTAAAGAAACTCTTGTCAGCCGGGGGAACCCATGCCTGCCATCTCCCTGATGAAAAGCAGCCCTGCTAATACACTGTTAAGAATACACTTGGGGGTTTCTGAAAAGAGATTTGGCAGAGACCTGGCAAACGTTTTCTTACAAACAACTCTGCCAGTCTACAACATAAGCACAGTATACAGGTCTCCTGCTATAGTCTTCAGCAATGAACTGTAGTCTAGACACGAGGCACACACTGAATGAATGAAAAGTTCACCAAAAGTTATTTTGGAAACAAAGGTCATTGGTAGCTTCCTACTATCCACCTGTTACTAGTACTAGTATAGAAGGATCACAGGTGAGCAAGAGGCTGATGAGCAGTTGAGCCCATCACACCAAACCCCTCCACAACCTAACCTTCTTAAACCCATCATGGAGGGGTAACATACTGTATGTAAAGCTGCATGAAAACAGCATTATCCAATTCCTCGGTCTTTCTTGCTTGCATTAGAAACACAGCAAGTCTTTTAGAGCCCAAGTGACGGCACAAGTGACAACACCTACTCAGAGTTCTCTCCTACTGTAGGACAATGTAATTACCTTGCCCTACGAACTCCTACTACAAGATAGAGTTTAACTGACACATGGACAAAATAGATAGATAGTTGTTAGAAAATTAAAGATGGATTACATAACATTTGTATAAGTCCTACAGTGTCTTTTCTTTACGCTGAACCCCCCATAAACCGCTAAATACACAACTGAAAAATGAACTGTTTTAACTGGGTTTAAATACTGTCCAAGCAATGGGTAAAAAAAGCCTTGTGTAAATTTAAATCAAACAGAGCAACAGCTCAGGACAAACATTTCGACGCGTTTCAGCCTACAGAGAGGCCTTAGTCAGTCACTTTTAACTATGCATGTGATACAGGCTGACAAAAGCCTTGCTAAACACCAGTGACTCCCTGGAAATCTGGGCAGGCTGTGACGTCGCTGTGTTTTTTTTTTTGACTGTTCAGACAGACCATTGGTCTAGTACTATGCCCAGGGCCATGCCAGACAGCACAGCCAAGTCCTACACCTCTTTGCAGACAACACAGTACTGTTTAATTCTTTTCTGAAAAAGTAATCTATCCATTTAAACGGTGAACCCACACCTACAACCTTCCCTACCACCACCATGGTCTCCGATGTACTTGCCTCCATGAGTGCCCACACAGCCAGTATATCGGCCTGGGAATGTAAAATCCCCACTGTTACCCCCCTTCTTTCTGCAGGCCTTCCGAGATGGATCAGAGTGAGTCTCTATTAGCACTAACCAATCAGTATCATTCTGATCCATCCAGGAAGCCCTGCAGAATAAAGGGGGAGGAAAGATATGGTTTTAAATCCCTGAACAGCTACATGGGCTGTGTGGGCCCTGACAGCTCATCACTCAATGGGGGGGGGGGGGGGGGTCATAGGGTGTAGGGATTTTGTTCATTTTCTTTTCTGAAAAGGTGAACTTACACTTTAAAACACACCCTGGTGTTCAGGACCTACCCCAATATACCTTTGGACAGTGAAAGATCAACAGAACCCTGAGGAAGTCATTGTGGTGCTTTATTTTTCAGTAAGCATGCATCCTGCCTATTGACCTACCCTCTCCTAGTGCTGTACTATGGGGATAACATGCAGCTGAAATCAAGGCAGAAATAGGCACTTAAGCTGCCTACATGCAAAAATAAAGGTTGCGAATATGTGTTTTGTTTTAACATAAAACAATCAGATTAAAATTTAGTTTTTACTGCTTTAGAACTGACTAGAATTCACCGTCCACCACATTGTTAGATCATCCTATTTCCTTTTGGGACATTCTTTACAGGTAGTTATACAGCTAGCATCATATTAAGGATTACCCAGTTCTAAAGCACTAATTTTTCATGCAGGGAGTGGCAAATAAAAAAAAAAAAAAAATTCTTTCAACAAACCAAAATTTGCAGCAACATGATTCAGCATCCAAAGATTTAATAATGCCCAGGGAGGAATGCTTTATTTGTACTAGCACGTCCCACTGAAGTTGAGAGCACAAACAGTTCAGAGCTCAAGGACAGCAAAAAAAATTTGTCTCATTCTTCAGTTCTTTAGCTCTGAGCCTCAAAGCTGGTGAGAAAAGGCAGACTTTTTCTTTAGATGTTCCCCTATCAGCGACATTCATATGTTTCCTCTGCTAGTATAAATTTCCCTTTCCAGTTCAAGTTTAATAGTATGTACCAAGGATATAGACAAGAGTTCCCAAGCTTCCTGCAATTCAAATACTTAAAACGGGTTCCTTGATCTTCTACAATAAAAACTGACCAAAACCAAAAACCATGAAAACAGCTATAGGGTAGGACTTCCATAAGATTATGTGTGGCTGTTGGGCAGTCTCCTGATACAGCAAGTCTATAGGCTGCATACCCTGTTTCCCCGAAAATAAGACCTAGCGTGATTGTCGGTGATGGCTGCAATATAAGCTCTACCCCCCAAATAAGCCTTAGTTAAAGTCCTTGTAGGTCTTGTTTTCAGGGTAGGGCTTATCTTCAGGGAAACAGGGTAGGGCTTATTTGGGGGGTAGGGCTTATATTGCAGCCATCACCGACAATCACGCTAGGTCTTATTTTCGGGGAAACAGGGTATCCTCTGCTAGTTACTTTAAAGATTGTGACTAAAGGTTCAGTACACATTATAGTGGCTTTTTTGCATCTTCGAGATTTTCTCATTTCCATTTCTCGTGACACAATGCCACTGGGACAGCAAATGAGGGAATCTCAGCAATGGAGAAAACAGAAAGCAGTAAAAACTGGCAAAAGCCCTAATCCTTCCCCAATCCATCTGAAAACAGGTTCATCTTAATACATTTCCTGTGTGCCTAGAAAGCCTCATGATCCTCAAACGTACATAAAGTGGCCTTAACGTGCTCAGCCAAGACCCACCAATGAAGCATCATTTGAGAATTCAATGAGAGAACTTCAGCAGCCAATAAAAGACCATCACTGACCACCAGAATTCAGAGAAGTAGAGCTTTTTGCATATAGTATATGTCTGGGACAACTGGGCTTCCCAGCAGTGCAATGCCCAGTTTGGCAGAGCTCAGGCTGGGAAAAGGAGAGGCAGTATAGGGACAACAGAAAAAAAGCAACAGAGATGAAGTCATCTGTGTTCTGCTTCTCCTTTCAGAGTCCAGTCGAAAGCCGGAGGACAGTCAAGACCTGGAAGTGTTAAGTGCATGCAGCAAAGAAAATGAGGACCTCTGAACTAAACACTACACATTTCATAACTAGATGGGCAAAAATACAAATCTTTGGCAGGTAACACTGCTCACTTTTATGCATTTTATCTATGCATTTATTGTTTTGTCTAAAGTTTAACAGACCAAGCAAAAAGTGAATACAATCAATGCATTACTAATGATGTCCAGCGAAACTGCAACTGTGCTATCTTCAGAGCAGAGGTCCCCAAACCGCTGCCATTTCCTTGCCTTTAACCAGCCTTTGCTGCACCACTACTCCCGCTGAACACCAACAGTGAGGCATAATTCCTGCAACAATGGGGCACTATCCTTCCTTTGATACTAAAGACGGGGCTCTATTCTTCCTCCTATTGACTACAGGAACTATGCCATTGTTTTACCCCAACTGAACAGAAAGCTTGGGGCATGGTTTACTGCCACTGAGGCCAGTTCGTTTTATATCCCCCACTGGCCACAATCTGGCCCCTTCCCCTAAAGTCCAAAGAACCATAACCAGGCCCTTTGCTTAGAAAGTTTGGAGACCCCTACTTTAGAGAGTCCACTCAATTTATCCTAATTCACATCTTCTAATCTACTACACACAACACCAGAGCTCATATGGTGTACATATCCTAAGATACTGTATGTGCTGTATATCCTCTTTCAGATACTTTCTATATCACCAAATACATTCAAATTTAAGATGCAGATTTCATTCTGACTGGGGAGAGTGTGTAGCTCTGCCCAGAGGCTCTGCAAAAACTCTGCTCAATATAGCTGCAGGGGATTATGGGAAACCTGTAAAATCAGATTAGGGCAAGTTAAGAGGGATTTAGTACTGTTGGAAGCATTTCCTGATTTTTTTTTCTTTACACAGAAAAAAAATTCTGCTTTGCATAACACTTTCTGCAATGTACAATTACCAGTTTTTTTTGTTTTTTTAAGCACAATAAAAATGACATGATACAGTCTTGTTTATATCATTAAAACAGAAGCAAATATGACACATGGTGCAGTCAGCGACTAGAATTCAAACAATCATTTTTGCTCTTTGGAATGCTTACCCCCCCCCCAATAAAATAGTTAAATTAACTGATAATTCTGCCATTCTGCCAGTAGAGGTTATTTTTTTCACCTGTAACAGGCCAAGTTGTCCAGCAAATTTTCAAGTGCAGAAACAAACCATATCACACTGTTGGGGGTGCTTAAAAAAGTTGGGCTTCCCCCCCCCACCATATGGTTTAAACCTGATTTCCAGAGAAAAACGTGCTGTAACTGCTTAAAAAAAAAAAAAAAAAAAAAAACGGGAGCCGGTATTGTTCTTTAATTTGTCCTTTACTATAACTTTTACATGTCCATACAAAACTCCCCTGTACACTGGGTGACAACACAGGTTCATTAATTAAATGCAGAAGGAACCACAGGGTCACCCTATACCATAGCTCCCAACTGTCCCCGATTTGGTACAAAGTCCCTCTTTCCTCCTCATTTGTTCCTCATTTTAGTCTCATCTATATAGTTGTATATAAAATTCAATACTTATCAAAAAGTGTTTTACAGTGCTAAACCCTTCACTCAAATTCTAAATTACTGCAACTGTAAATTCAAAATGCCAATATAAAGACATAGTAGTCGTAAAAACACTTGTGGGTTTAACCAATCATTTTTGTTGTGCAATTCTCCTTTAAGGGGGCGTGGCAGGGGTGTGTCCTATGCCTGCATACTTTTGCTAATAGGTGTCCCTCACTCCTATCTCAGAAAGTTTGGAGGTATGTTAGACTGGCAAGATGAAAAGGTAATAAAACTATGTCACGGGGGGTTGGGTTTTTGCTAATGACAGGCTGCACTGTATGTCATTTTTATTAATTTTGCCCAGATCTATAAAGGGAACAAAAAAAAACAAGCCAAAAGTATAGACATTCTGCCCCTTTCAATGTCCAACACCACTTAGATACAACCGAACAAATTTGCTTATTCACACAACATATCAAGTAGCAGATCCATTAATATATAATGTGGTAAGGCCTTGGATTGCTCTAGTTTAATCCAGAGATAGATTTCCACAACACATGAAAAAGACATCACAGAGCAGACATCCAGGAGCAGCGCTCACCTCGCATGTGGTGCCAGCATAACTGGGAAGACAGTGGCAGTGGAAACCATTGACCAGGTCATCACACACTCCTCCGTTCTGACAAGGGTTGCTGGCGCATTCATTCACCTCTATCTCACAGTTATTCCCAACAAAGCCCCGGGGGCAAATGCATCGATAACCGTTTATCTTGTCCTAGTAAGAAGAGCAGGTAAGCAATAATACAACACCAAAGACTAATAATAAAGTGCTAAAACAGCAAGAGAACTACTAGTACAGCAGAGGTTAGCAATAGCAAATGATAACTTACAGCAGTATAACAATGGAGACAAACGAGACAAAAATGGCTTGGAATGTCAACACGACAAGTAGGGAGGGTGAATCTCCTTAATGGGGGCTTGGACTGCAATAAAAACTGACAGGTTTTCAAATCCCTCCACACTCTATCCAAAATATACGAGCCAGGGAAACTTTCAGGACTGAAATACGAAAGCCACTATTGCCAACTTTGTTTAGGGGTTTAAGGTTGTAACATGTAAAGGATAAGTTCACCTGTCATAACATGCTACACCCATAGTCAGACCAGCCCCGGCACAGACCCACTGTGACCGCTAGGAGAGGATCCCCCCCCCCCCCCCCCCCCAAGTTGTCATTATAGACACACATACATACACACTACATGGCCGTGCAGGGGTTTCGTCTGCCCGGCCACGTCAGTGCTCTGTGAATGGAAAACTACAAGATCTGGCAGCTTTTGCAGCTGTCGGCTTGAAGTTTTCAAAGAACTACCTATGGCGCTGTGAGCACTGTGGTAGTTCATCGATTCTTCCTTTCAGAATGCACTGGCTTCCTCATACGAGGTACCAACAAGCCTGACAGATCTGCAGGAGACCCGCATGGCATCGGCAATCTGCCGACTCCCAAAACAAAAAAATAAATGCACTTTTTTTTACCTGCAAAAAAAATTTGCATTTTTTTGTCAAAAGGTGAACTTATGCTTTAAATAAAGTCGCAGTCCTCAATAAGTATTTAAGTCAGTCATTAAGCTGCAGCTCAATGACCTATTCAAAAGTCAAGCAAAATAAAAGATGAAGACCCAGAGATTGCAAAAACCAAGGTGGAAACAACAGCTTCCAAATTTGAATCAAGTGCTGTTTATTCTTCATTTAAAACAGTGACAAATAACGAACAATGGTCACCACTAATTGTGCAAATGGTTTGACATCTGATCACAAAGATCAGTTCAGCATTATTGGCCCAGAAGAACATGTGACGTCTGTATGCAGCAGCAGATTGCAGCCCTGGCTGACTACTCTCAGGATAAGACGCTGTAAGCTGTGTAGAGGCAGACAGCTAGATTTATGCTAGAGGTATGGGCCTGCTCAATCCTCTTCAACCATTGACACAAATGAACTGGCAAGCTTGCAAGTACATGTTTATGCAAAAAGTGAAGGGGGAGTCTTAATGAGCCAGATCATGCACATACAATGTGCTTATACCTTTTTTTTAACTATATTTTGTTTTCTTTAGAAAGCAGCCACAGCCTTAGTAGAAAGGCCTGTTCCTTGCCAGCATGCTGTACACAATAACCCTTACTCTGTTAGAGAACAGCTTCTTTTCCACAGAGATCCAACATACCCCCATTAGAACCTACAGCTCAGCAATCAGTAAAGTCCATGCTCTCTGCTGACTGTAGAGCTCTAAAGCCTAGTACACCTTATCAGTTCTTTTTGCTCAACCCAGCGGGAGCTCAGCTCAGGTTAGAGACTAATCCGATGTTAGTACAGCGATCTCCCCTGCTAAGCTATAGTGTTCTGACAGGGGGATGGCCCCCCGTCAGGGCTCTCACTCTCAGCCATTGGCTGAGAGCACTGACCAGGAAGCTGGTCAGCTGCTGGTTTTCCAGCATGGAAAAGAAGTGTATAGGTGCTGGAACCTTCCCACAAAAAGCGCCACCCAGTGCTTAGACCTTGAGGCTGCTGTCACCTCCAACGTACCAGAATAAGGAAAGGGATGGTCGGCACTTGGGATGACATCCAAAACAGTATTCCTTTATTAAAATAATAATAGAATACTATTTTGGATGTCATCCTGAGTGCCGACCATCCCTTTCCTTATTCTGGTTTTCCAGCATGCGCGTCTGACAGAAGCTGGCCCGGCTGCCATACACGTGGGCTGAATGTCGGCCAGTTTCATTGAAAACGTTTTTTTATTGCTCAACTCTGTGGCCAGTTTTTATTGCTTAACTCACTTAGCTTGGGGGCATGATATACCTCTGCAAAAAGACAATTGCACCACACAAAGCAAGAGTCCTTCTTTATGGCATACTGGCAGGGGACAGGCTTTCCTACTCGGTGTGGTGCTTTCCAAAGAAAACAAGCTGAACACTATTGTTTTGAAGCACCTGGAATGTATTTGGCCTATTCAAACATTGTTGGACTTGGAAAATGTATGTGTGCCGCTCAGGCTCGATAAGGAGGGGGTTTGTAAGTAGTGCAGCTGCTGGAGTGCTGACAGGGGATGGAGCCTGTCCTCGCTCTTGGGAAAGTTCAAGTAAGACCCCTGGAAGCTACACATTCATGGTGTCCTACAGAGATGAATAGAGTGGCAATCTCAGCCTGGTCTCTGACCAGGCCATGCCCCCCAGCGCATTTCACTCTGCCCCCCCAGAGCAGAGTAGAGGGGATTCCCATGCCTGGCTTAAGCGTTAAGATAGGCTGAGGTTGCCATCTCCATCTCTGTAGGACACCATGAATGTGCGACTTCCAGGGGTCTCTCCCTTTCTTCCTTGAATTCTGTTGGACTGATTAGGGTTGTGGTGTGCCACAAATAATTGTACTTAATAGTGTTGGACTTATTAATGTGGTGTGCCACAAAGAAGAGTTGCAAAACTCACCTTGCAAATGCCTCCATTTTGACACTGGCCCCGGCATTCATTAATATCTACAAACAAAATACATTCTTAAAGCATAGTTCCACAAATTCCCCCCCGAGAACACAAACAAAAAAACAGATATCAGAAAGGAAGTAGCAGGGCTGAAAGACCTTCGAGCCTTCAAATCATTGAGGGACTTTATGTTCTAGACATGCTCTTGCAAAGAACATCGGTACTTCGTTCCAAAATGACTGGAAAGCTTTCAGGCTTGTTCGAGAGTATAATGTTAGATCAGTTAAGTTTTTTGCACATTTTAATTAAACAGATTAATTTTGTGAACTGGTTGACAGCTAAGCAACATCATTTTACATGTGTTTTTTTTTTAAATTTATTTTCATATATATGAATGGATAGAAAAAGTAGCTACAAATGAACCATTAAATACTAACTGATGTGACAGTTTATTCCTGTCCATCCTGGAATGCAGACACAGTAATATCCACCAATCAGATTTCTGCAAGAATAAGCATTAAAACAGGGTTTTCCCTCACACTCATTAGCATCTGTGAAACGAGACAAGAAAAAGAAATAAATAAAAAACACACCATAAACAGCATCCCAAACACCAAGCAGATTTCACCCACAGATTAAGTGCTAGTTACAGATTACTATTATACATGCAGACATATTCATGCTTCCCACTGTATTAGCCATATATAGGATCTAGCAAGTTCGTGCTGGGTTAAAACCAAAGTACAAGACTAAAAAAACTCCAGGAGTAGCCAGAGAGCTCCTTGCACTACCTGCCTGAACAAACCTGGTCAGATTATGAAAAGATTAAAGTGAATGATGTTAAGCCAAAGAAATAAAAAATAAACAAAGCTTTGATTAGAATACCCCTGTCCCCCCCCCCCCCCTTTACATTTGTCACGCTTTCACACCTGTGCACCCCCATTTTAATGCATAATGACGAGCGCTGCATTGTGTTGCATATGTGATTTGGGGTGTTCGCTATTCTTTCCCAACTGACCCCCAATAAAATTCATGCAGTGAACCAGCCATATACCTGACCCTTTAACATACCAAATCCAAATGCATATATGTGTAAAATTACATGTGCTGTGTTATAAAAAAAAAAAAAAAATTCTGGCATGTGGATATCTGAAAAATAGTGGGTAGATGCAACATGGGTAAGCACCAAAACGAACACGGCAAAGAGGTTATTGGTCCTAAAAGGGATGCTTTAACCTACTGCAACAGGTGCTCTACTGCAGGGTTATGCCAAGCAATGGTGTCACTGAGGCTGGGTTCACATATGTGCGTCCGCGGTTTACAGCACGGGGTCCGGTGCGTCCCTGTTCACCGATGCAGGCAAAAATTCTTACTCGATTCACACCTGAATTGGAAACCAGACGCACAGGACCCTTTTGAACTGCAGACCACGGCCACCACCGGGCCTGTGTGAACCGGCTCGAAGAGCCGGTCACACTCTCATGTCAATTGGACGCAGGCAAACCCACATCCAATTCACATATGTGTGAAAGCAGCATAAAGCAAGTATGAATTTCCAGAATTTCTACACTACTGAATAGAATAGAACCAAGCTGACCAGGAAATATTAGGGCTGCAGTGCAAGGAGAGTGCATCTCCGGCCACATCCTAAATCATTTTAGTAGAGGACTATTTACCCGCCCCTTGCCAAAATCGAACAAAGTTATGAGCTTAGCCAAAAGAGAAAAAAAAAAAACCCAACCACAAAAAAAAAAAAAAAAAAAAAAAAAACAAAACCCCAACCACAATTATTTATGCTACAGAAACAAAAAAAATACTCAAACACAACATGGAAACGCCCACCACCATTTATGTTAACATTAAATAAAACCACCACCATTGTTAAACAAATGCAAATTAATACACTACAGAAGTGTTAATACATTAAGAACCCGTAAACTGCATCTAGGATTGGACCTTGGAAGGAAGAGACTACATTTTATTTAAGCAACAAAATATGTTGCTGCTCAGTGCAAGCAATCAGATCTGCATTGGCCTGACTTCAGCACAAAGAATCTGAATACGTTTTTTTATTCTAGGCAGTGAATTAAGAACGCTTGAGAAGTAACAGAGCCAATAGTTTTCTGATTGGTTGCTAAAGTTATCTGCACTCAGAACATTCATTGTGCATGACTAAGTTTTTTTTTCTCTCTACCTGTTAAATCCTACAAGAAAAGTTTTAGCAGTGGTCATTTGTGCTGTCTTCATCAAAATGATTATATAGCACATTTAGAGTCACTGTAGAATGTCACTACTTAGGTCTTGCAGGAACGACTTACCCAGCTGACAGGTGGTTCCAGCCCACTGTGGAGGACAAATGCACTCAAAGCCATTAATGAGGTTTTTACAGATTCCTCCACTCGCACAAGGGTTAGACTCACATTCATCAATGTCTGAAACAAGAAGGTGGAATGATAAGATACACAAAATCAACAAGGACAATTAAGGTAACAATGCATTTGTATCCAGCAACAGCTCTTTTTAGGTTATCTGCCAATTAGTAAAACCTTTAATTAAACATCATACCTTAGCATGATCTCCAAACTTTCTAAACAAAGGGCCAGTTTACTGTACTTCAGACTTTAGGGGGACTGCACTGTGGCCAGTGTTAGTAGAGAATATCCTGGTGTCAGAAGTAGTAAATAGTGCCCCATGGTTGGTACCAGGGGGAGGAATAGTGCCCCATGGTTGGTACCAGGGGGAGGAATAGTGCCCCATGGTTGGTACCAGGGGGAGGAATAGTGCCCCATGGTTGGTACCAGGGGGAGGAATAGTGCCCCATGGTTGGTACCAGGGGGAGGAATAGTGCCCCATGGTTGGTACCAGGGGGAGGAATAGTGCCCCATGGTTGGTACCAGGGGGAGGAATAGTGCCCCATGGTTGGTACCAGGGGGAGGAATAGTGCCCCATGGTTGGTACCAGGGGGAGGAATAGTGCCCCATGGTTGGTACCAGGGGGAGGAATAGTGCCCCATGGTTGGTACCAGGGGGAGGAATAGTGCCCCATGGTTGGTACCAGGGGGAGGAATAGTGCCCCATGGTTGGTACCAGGGGGAGGAATAGTGCCCCATGGTTGGTACCAGGGGGAGGAATAGTGTCCCATGGTTGGTACCAGGGGGAGGAATAGTGTCCCATGGTTGGTACCAGGGGGAGGAATAGTGTCCCATGGTTGGTACCAGGGGGAGGAATAGTGCCCCATGGTTGGTACCAGGGGGAGGAATAGTGCCCCATGGTTGGTACCAGGGGGAGGAATAGTGCTCCATCATTGTATCAGTGGGAGGAATAGTGCCTCATCATTGATAATTCAGTGGAAGGTATAGTGCCCGATTGCTGGTGCCTGTGGCCGGACCTATGCCCTGCTGTTGCTGAGATGGGAGGGAAATAATGCCCCAAGGATTGGATAAAAGCAAGCAAATGGTCACATCTGGCCCCAGGGCCACAGTTTGGAGACCACTGCCTTAGCAGTTCTATTGTAGAAATACTCAATCATCTCTTCAACCAATGGATAAGTAAAATAATGGACCCAAACCCTCTATGTGGCAAGCGTAAAAATCCATCTGCATTTACATTTTCCAACATGTTGTTGGACAGTAGCTTGAAAGAAATCCACCATGGGCAGGCGCACGCAATAATTTTAAAACGATAAGCAGATCCTTTACCCAATTCCTCAAGCAAGCAAGAAAGAGCAACTATGCAAAGGCGAGTAAAAAAGATTTTTTTGATAGTCTGCCAATTTACAAATCAGGTTCACTGGCAAACGGCTTAGGACAAAAGAAAGTGAGGCCTCTTAAAATTATATAGGGTGAATAACTTTCCAGTTTTCCAGGAAGATGGTAAACCTAATTATTTACTTAGAACACACTCGGCACCTAAGTCTTTAGTGACAACTACTTCAATGTCTAACCACAGACTTCACCACATGTGCTTTAGCCAGAGATCAAACAAGCAGCAGGGTACCCAAAAGTCAGGCCAGGAGGCAGCAAGAATTATTCCAGGTCAAAAATGACACATACCAATTGCACAAGTGGGTCCAGTCCAACCAGAAGGGCAATGGCACTCAAATCCATTCGAGACTTCATGACAGATGCCATCATTAGCACAAGGGTTGGAGGCACAGGCATGTTCCGCTACAAAATGCAAAAAAAAAAAACAAAAAAAAATTTTTATGGTTCATTTTCTTTTAAAAAAAACTTGGAGAGATGTGACAAAGATGCCTAATACATCAATATTCAAATATTTGGCTCTCTAAAAAGTGAGGGGACAAGGCTTTCAAACACTAGTAACACAGCCAAGTGAAGGTAAAAAAAAAATAAAAAAATATGTAATTTGTATAAATAAAAGTTTAGAGTCATACATAACTCATCCACCACCACTCTCAAAAACAGGAGGAAAAAAAAACTGAGAAAAGCAAATAAGATTTCCCCCCCCCCCCCCACTTACCTATTTCACAGTTCTTCCCCGAATAACCATCCATACAAGCACAATGATATCTGTCAGGCTCCGTATTCATGCATGTTCCACCATTTAAACATGGATGATGAGTTCCACAGTAGTTCAGATCTTAAAGCCGAAATTAAAAAAAATAATTTTGTACATTAAAAATCGGTTTTGGGGTCTTGCAGCCCATTGAAGCAGATTCTGTTTTTATTATACTACAGCATGTTAGAGAATATGACACTAACAAATCAAAGTTACCAAGAAACCAAATACAAAAATTAGGCATTTTGTGTTTTTCTCCCAGTGTATTACAGCAAAACCGGCTATCTGGCTTACTGGTCAGTCACAAGAAGTTTCTAATCAAGTTAATTTTTGGATGCGTAAAGCCAGCCTGGATCAAAATGAAGACAGTTCAGTAGGAACCGGCCACATTTAGATCCATCTATGGGCAGGCTTGGTTGTACAGAAGCGGATCTCAATCCATTTCTGTACAATCAGCGGTTGGAAAAATTTTGCTTGATCAGTGTGTGCTATAGCCAGTGATGCCATTGTTTATTCTAATGGCAGGGAAGCCTTCCTGCTTTAAGAATACAATAGCTCCATGGGATGATTCTCCCATCCACATCAAGTGTGTGGATGGGGGAATCTTTTTTCATTCAGCTAACTGGATGTATGAAAACAATGAATCATGCCTAAGAGTTAACAAAACTGCATTGTGGGAAATGACTAGCTGGATTTACCCTGAATGATGTCCAAGAGATTTATTACCTGCTGCAGGGCAAAACTATATACACACACACACCATTTAAAATCTAGTCATAGACGAATATTTTTTACTGTTTTGTTACTTACTGTTCTAACTTAAACAAAGTGAAAAGTTGATGAAAAACAGAACAAAACAACAAAAAAAATAAAAAATAAAAAAAAAACAAGACCAAACAGATGAACACAATACACAATTTTCCACCATTCAAATTGTGAAACAAATTCTAAAGAGTTCTACAGAGACTACGCTCTGTAAAATTAAAATATATAGTGCCAAATACTAAATATGCACGAAAACCTAAACCTCATAAAATGTGTCAATCCACCAAATGTATAAATACAATAACATTCTAAATTAAAGTCCATAAATTATGTGCTCTGTGTCTTTAATTGCAGCGATAAATGAAAGAAAAAAGTGCCAAAGGAAAGTGTTGCCTCTTCCCCACTGGCTTACACCGCACTCACCAGAAGCATTTGACCATTTACTCTGAAAAAAGGGGGTCAGATACTTCTGGTGAGTGCAGTGTGAGCCTTGGGGAAGAGGCAACACATTCCTTTGTTTGGTGGCACTTTATTTCACTTATGGATGGCATTAAAGACACAGAACACATTTTATGGACTTTAATTTTTTTTTTTTTAATGCACTGGAGTGACATTTATGAGGTTTATGTTTTCATGCACATTTAGTATTTGGCATTATTGGTTGTAATTTTACAGAGCACAGTCTCTCTGGACCCGACTTGGTTTGCTTTTTTAGCTTTGAGACATGCAGCTCGCATTCATATATCTTAAAGTATCACAGGTTTTTGCGCAGGTGTTTGAGATTTGAAATTGTGAAAAAAAAACGTAACCGAACAGATCTGCAAGAATGCACAAAAATTCTTTCGTCTGTCACCCTGCAGGCAACGTCAATGGGTTTCAGTGACGCTACAGTTGCAGCAGACTGTCCTAAAGTTATCACTTGTTGGCCTGACACCTTATGCTGTGTTCATAAAAAGCAACAGCAAATATGGGGGGGTTGTGAGGAAAGGTCGACAAATGTTACACATTACTATGTGCAAAGGAAGAAGGGGGGGATCAAGACCACAATATGCAGCACCACTTGTCTACAAAGAGGTTCTTTAAAACTGCGCCATACAGTGCATGCGGCAAGTAATCACAACGCTTCACTTTTTCCACACTTTGGAAAATGTTACAGCCTCATTCCAAAATGGATTAAATTAATCATTTTCCTCAAAATTCTACAAACAATACCCCGTAATGACAACATGAAGGAAGTTTGTTTGAAATCTTTGCAAATTTATAAAAAAAAAAAAAAAAAAAAAAAAATATTACATGTACATAAGTATTCTCAGCTTTTGCCATGACACTCAAAATTGAGCTCAGGGGCATCCGGTTTCCACTGATCATCCTTGAGAGGTTTCTACAAACTTGGAGTCCACCTTTACACAATTTAGCTGATTGCACGATTTGAAAAAGGCACACATCTGTCTATATAAGCTCCCACAGTTCATAGTGCATGTCAGAGCACAAACCAAGCCCTGAAGTCCAAGGAATTGTCTGTAGAAACACCCCCCCCCCCCCCCCCCCCGAGACAGGATTGTATTGAGGCACAGATCTGGGGAAGGGTACAGAAAGACTTCTGCAGCATTGAAGGTCCCATTGAGCACTGTGGCCTCCATCATCCGTAAATAGGAGTTTGGAACCACCAGGACTCATCCTAGAGCAGGCCGCCTGGCCAAACTGAGCGATCTAGGAGAAGGGCACCTTCGTGAGGTGACCAAGAACCCGATGGTCACTCTGACAGAGCTCCCAGTATTTCTCTGTTGAGAGAGGAGAACCTTCCAGAAGAACAACGATCTCTGCAGCACTCCACCAATCAGGCCTGTATGGTAGAGTGGCCAGATGGAAGCCAGTAAAAAGGCACACGACAGCCCTCCTGGAGTTTGCCAAAAGGCACCTGAATGACTCAGACCATGAGAAACAAAATTCTCTAGTCTGATGAAACAAAGACTGATTTTTGGCCTGAATGGCAAGTATGTCTGGAGGAAACCAGGCACCGCTCATCACCTGGCCAACACCATCCATACAGTGAAGCATGGTGGTGGCAGTGATGCTGTTGTGGGGATGTTTTTCAGCAGAGGAACTGGGAGACTAGCCAGGATCAAGGGAAAGATGAATGCAGCAACGTACAGAGCCATCCTTGATGAAAACCTGCTCCAGAGCACTCTGGACCTCAGAATGGGGCGAAGGTTCATCTTCCAACAGGTCAACGACCCTAAGCACACAGCCAAGATAACAAGAGTGGCTATGGGACAACTCTGTGAATGTCCTTGAGTGGCCCAGCCAAAGCCCAGACTTGAACCCAATCAAACATCTCTGGAGAGATCTGAAAATGACTGTGCACGGACGCTCCCCATGCAACCTGATGGAGCTTGAGAGGTCCTGCAAAGAAAAATGGGAGAAACTGCCCAAAAATAGGTGTGCCAAGCTTGTAGCATCATACTCAAAAAGACTTGGGGCTGTAATTGGTGCCAAAGGTGCTGCAACAAAGTATTGAGCAAAGGCTGGGAATATTTATATACATGGGATTTTTATGTTTATTTATTAAATTTGCAAAGATTTCAAACAAACTTCTTTCATGTTGTCATTATGGGAAATTGTTTGTAGAATTTTGAGGGAAAAAATTTAAACCATTTTGGAATAAGCCTGTAACGTAACAAATGGTGGAAAAAGTCAAGCACTGTGTATACTTTCCGGATGCACTATATATGAGAAAATTTGCTGTGACACACACACACACACACACACACACACACACACACACACACACACACACACACCCCACTTAAGCAGCCCATAGATTCTCCCCCCCCCCCCCCTTTAACCTGCTGGTTGAACAAAAAAAACAAACAGAAAAACAAAAAACAAAAAACGTTATTCCCCCATCCACATTCAGATTTCCCCACCGTCAAAATACACTGATCAGCAAAAATCCAACAGGGCGGTTCTATAGAAGTCAATTGGTGGATCCACTTCTGTTTAACCACTCTGTCCATACATAGATCAAAATTTTGATCCATGTACGGGCCATCTGCATAATACCTGTAGGCTCACATGGTAAATTCCCCTCTACTGGAAAACACTACGCAGCCATGAGCCAGTGAAAGGAGCAAAGTTTTCCATAGGTGGTCCTTACAGAAGATTTTGTAGACCACTGCATACAGGAGGTGAAAAAAAAAAAATGGTGGCACTTCCAAGACAGACACAAAGATTTTAAAGACTAAGAACTTTGGAGGATGAAATGCTACATAGAGTCTACAGTGGGAGGTTGTTTGCTATGAATACATAAATACTTGCACACCCATAGCTTGGATACATGTATACTTTTAAGCTCAAGATAAAATCTTCATGAAGAGCAATGGGTTTATTTGATTAAACTTTCACCATATGAATAAATGCACTAAACATACATAAAACGAATAACTAAAAATAAATCACAATACCTTTATCGCAGAGCAGGCCACCCCAGTTAGTCTCACATTTACAATCCCATGGCAACTGGCAACTCCCATGGTCACAGCCAGGGTATGGAACACACTTGTTACAGTAGTCACCCTGCCATCCGTAATGGCACCTAGAGGGAAAATGGACAGGGAACACTTTACATTTTCTGGCAATTTTGAGGTTTCTCACTGCATTACATTAAAAACGCAAAAAAAGAGAAAGTGAAAATTTTAAACGTCTTTGACTGTTGCTAAAGTATTACATTTTATTTGCTCAACAAACTCAAAAAGCACAACTGAATAAAAATCTAGGCAAACCAGCAAAAGCACATTAAAGGATTGATAAAAAAATATATTTCCAAATTTTCATAAACTGGTTAACATACATTTCAGGGGATAAGAACGCATTTGAAACAACAAACAATATGACTGGCAAGACTACCTGTCTGGTAAAAACATAAAAGGATAACTACCAATTTCATTTTGGTGCCACCTTTGGTCTCTGGTTCACACAGGAGAGTTGGATGCAGAGGGTGGCACTCAACCTGGATTTCAAATGCTCACCCATCAGGTCAGCACAACAGTCTATGCCCAGGGAAGGTGTGCCACAATTCCAATCTGCTGTTGGGTTGGAAAAGTAGTTTTCAAAAGGTGTTTGAATCTTACATCCTGTTACATGCCAGCATGAATTTGCCCCAACATGGCAACCAACACAAAACACAATAAAAAAAAAAAAAAAACACATTGCCCCACAACATTCCTCTTAAAGGCAACTCCCATTGAACTAGTTCGTCAAGACTGAAGTAAACAAAAAATGCAGATAGCCTTATTTTTAAGGCAGTGTGTCCGATTTATAGGTATAAAGAAAAACAAAAAAAACAACCATTCTACGGAACTACTAACCAGCTAGAAAGCAGAACCTGCGCAAATATGGCAACCCCATATAGAACTACCAATGATAAATGCAGCAAGTTTGGAATTTAAGTGATACGTGAAATATATATTTTTTTCAATTTGGTAAAGATTTACATCGAAGAGTCAAAGCTTGAACGGATTTTCAGAACTGAATGCATCGAAAAACCTACATCTCACATTGATGCCCATCTTGTGTTGGTTGCCTTGCCTCCATTAAACAGAGGGATAAATGGCAGAGGGATAAATGGCAGAGGGATAAATGGCAGAGGGATAAATGGCAGAGGGATAAATGGCAGAGGGATAAATGGCAGAGGGATAAATGGCAGAGGGATAAATGGCAGAGGGATAAATGGCAGAGGGATAAATGGCAGAGGGATAAATGGCAGAGGGATAAATGGCTGAGGGATAAATGGCTGAGGGATAAATGGCTGAGGGATAAATGGCTGAGGGATAAATGGCTGAGGGATAAATGGCTGAGGGATAAATGGCTGAGGGATAAATGGCTGAGGGATAAATGGCTGAGGGATAAATGGCTGAGGGATAAATGGCTGAGGGATGCACCACACTTCGACAACGATGATTGGGGCGACATTTGGGATCTTCCATCTAAAACACTAGTTTGTTTACGTGACAGATTAATCCAGTTTAAAATAGTACATAGAGCCTATTTTCCCCTCACTATGCTCCACATAATGAATACCTCCCATCCTTCAGTGCTGGGGGTGTAGTTATTCCCAAGGTGACTAGTACCACATCTTTTGGTCATATTCTAAGATTACAGGTTTTTGGTCGGATGTGCTAACCAGCATCAATACTTACACATCAATACTAGACCCTCAAGCCATTGAAATTTGTCTATTATTCCTTGACAATCTTCTTCATACCAGGGTGGAAAAAAACCTGGTTGGCCTCCTTTTTTATGCAAGAAAAGCCATCCCCTTGCATTGGGAGAAACAGGCTCCACCTTCCATTACCTTCTGGAAACAATTGATTACCAGCAATCTCCCATTATATAAAGACACACAAATAGGGGATGTCCTGCCAAATACAATAAAGTGTGGGCCAAATGGTTGGCAGACCCTGCCACGGCTTCATAGATACTAAATAACGAAAAAAGGCCTAGCGATGTCTAGTTAAACTTATGTCTTTTGTCCCAAGTGCAGGAAATTGGGTCAGTTATAATGCCATATATTAGGTTTTGGCACCTGATGGTGCAGATTTACACAGTCACACCATTGCCAGCCAACAGCATTTGTACCATGTGTTTTGAATTTATGTCCACTGCGTGGGCAACACAAGTTTTTGCACTGTATGGCTTATGTTTTTGTTGTACAATACTTGTTTTGTATATGAAAAATTAAAAAAAAATTTAAAAAAAGAGATTTGAAAATGAAAACAAAAAAAAACAAACAAAAAAAAAAAAACCACAGGTTTATGCAGTATACATTAAAAAGCCCTCTGTCAGACCATTTGTTTCAACAACAATCTTCCCATTAGATGATATGCCAATTGAAAGTGTTTTATTCATGTTATTTAACTGTCAAGGCCTCCCTTATGTAGACATCCAAAAGTCCAGAGACTGCTGCTGGGTGTCGCCATCCTGGATGTGATGTGAGCAGCCTCAGCAAAACTCAGTTGTCACTCAACAGTGTTTCCCTTCATTTCTCCCCCAGCAGCTTCATAAAAAGGTTCTGTAGAACGTTGAGGGTGGAGGAGCTGGGGCAGCATACACCGCAATTAGTCACACCCAGAAGATAAATCTATGGAGTGCAAGAAGGGAGGGGGGTTGTGCTATGGAACAGACTCCTCCTGGAGTAGTCACATTCTCTAGCAAGTTCAAACTGAATGTAAACATTTATGGAAAGGAAAAGAATCTAAAAAATACTTTGTGTGCTTTTACTTGCACTTTAAGTTGGTAACAGGGTCTCTTCAAATACTACAGTATCCCTTTAAATAGAAGCAATATTTTTACACTTACTTTACATACCACATTTTTATTGTATTGTATTTTTTTGTTTTAGTAAAGCAGATATTGGTCCAGGATTGGCAAGAGGCTGGCCAGTCTGTTGATCCACATTGTGGAAGTGTTATTTCAAGGCCTGGGGGTGGGTGAAGATACAGCTGTCTTGTCAATTTTCACCGGAGTTATTTTAAGAACCTTTTCCATACAATGAGTGTTATGCATTCATGCTGCGCTTTTATCATGTAGATTCCCTTCTCATGTACACTTTACATATATACACTACAAAAATAATTGCCTTTAGAGTCAAAATGGCTAATCCTTACCGTAAAAAAAACAAACAAAACAAACAACATCAAATCGAACGAACATATGAAAAGCCTGTGCAACAAACTACGTAATAAGTCTACCAAAAATTGTTTTGCGTGAAATGTTCGCTGAATAAATTGCTGCAAAAATGCCAACAGAATATGTAATAAAAATAAAAGGTGTTCTACATGGATATGCTGCATAAAGCTACACCAACTCAATGAGCTATAATTGAAAACATAATTCAGGGCCTGTTATGACAGCCTTTGCATCACCATTAGTCTGTGGCAATGCAAAAAAAACTTTTGAAGCATGTCAAATACACCTCTCAAATTCTTATTAGTTTTAAAATATCTTGAATTGATGTCAAACTGATGCCATTTATGCCATAGATGAGATTGAGTTCCATTCAAAAGAAAATGTACTACATTGTTATAATATGAAGAAATGGAGATGTAAGAGATGATATGAAGAATATGTTAAGTGTTATATGTGGAATGTATTATGATATTCAAAAATAAAGAAATTAAAAAAAAAAAAAAAAAAAACTGATGCCATTTACACAAGCTTAGACTTTTCTAAGCTATAAAAGAAATATATACAATTCTGAATATATTTTGGTACTTAATATCTGACCTTCTATAATATTAGTTGCCTGGATTATCAGGCTTGTTCTGAGACAATGACAATGCATACTTGGTCAATGACTAAGTACTGAAGCTTTGGATCATCATAACAGCCACCTAACTAGCATTTCTAGAAGAGGACAGCATCAGTGGCGTAGCGTGGGGGGTGCAGGGGGTGCCGTGGCCCCGGGCGCGACATTTAGGGGGGCGCCAGTATGTGTCACTGGCTGCCTCCTCCTAATTTCAAATTGCTGTGTCCCCGGGCTCCGGCCGCCATGTTAAGTGTCTGGCGCCCTGTGATTGGGCGTATGGGGGTCATGTGAGGCGTTGGGCTGGCCTGTCCTCTATCGCTCCTGAAGTCCCGCCTCTGCACATGACCCCCCATACGCCCAATCACAGGGCGCTGGACACTGAACATGGCAGCAGGCAGAGCGCAGGGGAGAGAAGAATGTGAGCCGCCGCTGTCTTCTCCTCCTCATCCGGATCGATGCAGCCAGGACAAGAAGGTGAGTGAGACTCCCTCGTGAGGAGTCATGTTACTGGCTGGGGGGGGGGGGGGGGGCGAGAGAGAGACTGTAGGCAGGACAGTGTAGTGTAGTATAGTGGACAGTATAGTGTAGTATAGTGGTCAGTGTAGTGTAGTATAGTGGTCAGTATAGTGGTCAGTATAGTGGTCAGTATAGTGGTCAGTATAGTGGTCAGTATAGTGGTCAGTATAGTGGTCAGTATAGTGGTCAGTATAGTGGTCAGTATAGTGGTCAGTATAGTGTAGTTTAGTATGGAGGTCAGTGTAGTGGTCAGTATGGGGGGCAATGTAGTGGACAGTATAGTGTAGTGGTCAGTGTAGTGTAGTATAGTGGACAGTGTAGTATGGTGGTCAGTATAGTGTCGTGTAGGATAGTGGTCAGTGTAGTATAGTGGACAGTGTAGTATAGTGGTCAGTATAGTGTAGTATAGTGGACAGTAAAGTGGTTAGTGTAGTATAGTGGTTAGCATAGTGGTCAGTATAGTGTAGTTTAGTATGGAGGTCAGTGTAGTGTAGTATAGTGGTCAGTATGGTGGTTAGTGTAGTGGACAGTATAGTGTAGTGGACAGTGTAGTATAGTGTGGTGGTCAGTATAGTGTAGCATAGTGGTCAGTGTAGTGTAGTATGGTGGTCATTGTAGTGTAGTATAGTGGTCAGTATAGTATAGTGGACAGTGTAGTGGTCAGTGTAGTGGTCAGTGTAGTGTAGTATGGTGGACAGTGTAGTGTACAAAAACCAAAAAGGGGGGACTTTTGGACTTTATAGGCACAAAAACAACTAGTTATATAAAATATTATTTTATTGATTTAGAAAAACACGTAGCAAAAAAAGAGACAATATTAAAAACACAACATGTATATATGATCAAACATTTGCTATACAACACCATCTAAAGTATATGATTGTTCGGACATCTGGATGATCACTCCAAATATAGATCGGTCCGAAGAGGTGGTTAGATAGCAAATCCGCAATCAGCTCATGTCACGTAATTGTTCGATGCTCGACATGTTTCGCGTGTAAACCACGCTTCTTCAAGAGCGAAGACAATGTATGTTGTGAATTTAGAACATATATAAAATCATGAAGAGGATAATGGTCCGCAGGTCAGGAGGAACCGGAAAACCGGCAGTATGGTGTATCTATGCACGTCAAGGTAGATGTAAACTGGTACTAGCCATTTGTGTAGGCCTATTCCAGTATTGATCTCTATGGTCTGTATGCACCTAGGTTCCGCGGTGGGGTACAGGCAGTCATAGATGATTACGCAAGTGCCAACAGGCACTGTATTATCAAGGATGGACTATAGGTAATTTACCCTGGATGTGATGAGAAGGGACCTGTAGCGTGCGATATCCTCCTGTGACTGGAGCGGAATTGTAGTGTAGTATGGTGGTCAGTATAGTGTCGTGTAGTATAGTGGACAGTGTAGTATAGTGTAGTATAGTGGTCAGTATAGTGGTTAGTGTAGTATAGTATAGTGGTCAGTATAGTGTAGTTTAGTATGGAGGTCAGTATAGTATAGTGGACAGTGTAATGTAGTATAGTGGACAGTGTAGTATAGTGGTCAGTATAGTGTAGTATAGTGGACAGTGTAGTATGGTGGTCAGTATAGTGTAGTATAGTGGACAGTGTAGTGTAGTGGTCAGTGTAGTGGACAGTATAGTATAGTGGTCAGTATAGTGGACAGTATAGTATAGTGGTCAGTATAGTGGACAGTGTAGTATAGTGGTCAGTATAGTGGTCAGTGTAGTGTAGTATAGTGGTCAGTGTAGTATAGTGTAGTGTAGTATAGTGGTCAGTATAGTGGTTAGTGTAGTATAGTATAGTGGTCAGTATAGTGTACTTTAGTATGGAGGTCAGTGTAGCATAGTGGACAGTGTAGTATAGTGGACAGTGTAGTGTAGCATAGTGGACATTGTAGTATGGTGGTCAGTATAGTGTAGTATATTGGACAGTGTAGTATAGTGGTCGCTGTAGTGTAGTGTAGTGGACAGTATAGTGGTCAGTATAGTGGAGTATAGTGGTCAGTGTAGTGTAGTATAGTGGTCAGTGTAGTATGGTGGTCACTAGAGTGTAGTATAGTGGTCAGTATAGTGGTTAGTGTAGTATAGTATAGTGGTCAGTATAGTGTAGTTTAGTATGGAGGTCAGTGTAGTATAGTGGACAGTGTAGTGTAGTATAGTGGACAGTGTAGTATGGTGGTCAGTATAGTGTAGTATAGTGGACAGTGTAGTGTAGTGGTCAGTGTAATATAATGGACAGTATAGTATAGTGGTCAGTGTAGTGGACAATGTAGTGTAGTGGACAGTGTAGTTCTCAGTGTAGTGGACAGTGTAGTGTGTAGTGGTCAGTACTATTGTATTTGAAGGGACTCAGGGATAGCTAAAAGTCCGCAGGTTGGGGGGCGCAAATTACTTGCCTTGCCCCGGGTGCTGACAACCCACGCTACGCCACTGGACAGCAGTGTTAATCTAGATGTTTCCACAACGTTTTTAAATGCTGCAAACTGTGGATTAACTATGCTCCTAACTAATGCAGCAACCACACTGACTCTAGATCATTTTTGGGGTAGAGAAGGGAATGGTTTCTTACCCTTTGCAAGCCACAATTGGCCTGGTGGGGAGGGGGGTAGGTCTTCCCTTCTTTTGACCAAAACAGCTAGAGGTTTGATTGGCGATTAGCTGCCAGTAAGTTTTATCATGAGTATTAGGCCTTACCCAAAATTCAGGCAAAAGGAATGCCTCAGGGTTTTGTTTTGTACATAACCAAAAACAGTTCTCAAAAGTTATAAAAAAAAAAAAATGAATAATATTAACAAAAAACTGAAACTTGAAGACAACAAAAGAATGTGCACATGGCATGTCGAAGAGAAAGATCTCATTCTGGCATTCCAGCCAAGCAGAACATTTTTTATTTTTAGCGGAACACACTGTTTATGAATCAAAGGGTCACTACGTGTTAGGTCCATCAGTTCTGCTATTACCAGGGAAGAGTAAATGAAGGCTTCCTCTACAACAGGAAGTCTGCTGTGTCCTAATTTTACAGGTGATGGGCCAGCTTTAATTTGACTTCCTTATCGGAAACCAACAGATTTACGTGAATCCTAAGTCACAACATATGCCATCAGCACAGGCAAGTTTTAAAAAAGGAGATTTCTTTTTTAGTTACATCTTGGAACAAATTACAGTATCTAGAATGCATTCATACACTGTTACATAAGTACATAGTAGGTGAGGTTGAAAAAAGACACAAGTCCAACCTATGTGTGTGATTATGTGTCAGTATTACATTATATATCCCTGTATCTTGCGATCATTCAGGTGCTTATCTAATAGTTTCTTGAAGCTATCAATGCTCCCCGCTGAGACCACCGCCTGTGGAAGGGAATTCCACATCCTTGCCGCTCTTACAGTAAAAAACCCTCTACGTAGTTTAAGGTTAAACCGCTTTTCTTCTAATTGTAATGAGAGGCCAGGAGTCTTATTAAACTCTCTTCTGCGAAAAAGTTTTATCCCTATTGTGGGGTCACCAGTACAGTATTTGTAAATTGAAATCATATCCCCTCTCAAGCGTCTCTTCTCCAGAGAGAATAAGTTCAGTGCTTGCAACCTTTCCTCATAACCAAGATCCTCCAGACCCTTTATTAGCTTTGTTGCCCTTCTTTGTACTCGCTCCATTTCCAGTACATCCTTCCTGAGGGCTGTTGCCCAGAACTGGACAGCATACTCCAGGTGCGGCCGGCCCAGAGCCTTGTAGAGGGGGAGAATTATCCTTTTATCTCTGGAGTTGATCCCCCTTTTAATGCATGCCAATATTCTGTTTGCATACAAAGCAACAATTTGTTGCCTAACCTCTGCTGTATTTCCAAGGCTGAACTAGGCTGTCAACCATTTCTGGCCAAAACCCTTCCAGCCAATACATTGCCGAATGTAAATATCATGTTCAGCCAAAAAAAAAAAAAACACCTAATTATATTCCCACTAAAACCTCATTCTATCCAAAATTCCATTTTTAGGTATGGTTCCTGGCTTCATTTATGGCTCCACCAAAAAGATCCTCCTTGTCCAGTTTTACTTTTTGTAAATCTAAAACGCAGTATTGAATGTCGATAAGTGATGCCAAGTGGGCAAGCCAAAGAGACCATCTGTATACAGTCTATTAAAGGGGAACGTTACCCATAACAACTGGATAAAATATAATGTTCTTTAGCAAGGAACATATGTTCCACAATAATTATATTACCAAAATAAGTTTGTGCTGTTAATTGCCTGCCATTTCTTCTTGCTGGGGGCTGCCATTCTGCTGAAACCCAGAGTCCCTGAACAGCAGTAAATCATAAAGTGGAACTAAACCCATCGATTTAACTGTTTAAAAAAAAAAAAAAAAGTTACATTCCTGTAATGCTGAGATTGCCAACTGTCGCATTGCGTGTGTCCTCAACCAGACAGTCAAACCATCAAAGTCATAACTGATCACACGTGTGGGAGTTGCAGATAAAACTAAAAACTGAAGCACCTTCCTTGGCTGTAAAGGAAAGGAGGATTTAATTCCGCTTTAAGGGTTCATTCACACCATATTTGCATTAAAACCACGCAGATTTTACTTGCAGAGACATCTTTTTTTAAGCACATTGACATCAGTTTTCATGTACGTCAGTTATGTGCCCTGTTTACATCAATGTTAATTTTAGGTTTTCCCCATGCAGAAAACTGCATACACGTTGCAGATTCCTGCACAGAAAAAAATCTGCATGTTGTGGTGTAAACAGGGCACAGAGAACCATAGTTTTCTTGAGCCCTTGCAGAATGTGTGCAATAAAACTTGTGTGCAATAAAACTGACGTGCAACCAGCAAGGACAGAACTCCAAATCTGCATTCCTGTTCTAGGTCAATGACTCAAAGTAAAAAGACATTTGATCGGTTTGGCAACCAAGGAACTATCGATGTTTTCAGAAGGACAGGCTAGTAATTGCAGCCTCCATACTTTATCAGTACAGGCTTTTCTTTAACAGGTAAAGTCAGGCAAACAGCAGTTGGGGGACCAAATTACATTTGACAGAAAGATGAGCATTTAGAGATATGAGGGTAGTTTTATTTCTTCACCATTGGCATCCTAGAAAGCCGGAGTCCTTATTTACGTGCAAACACACACAGAAGTGACTAAAACGGTTCTAACTGTAGTTCTTTCATTTTATTCTAGCAATCTTAAAAGTTATAACTAATGCTCAAAATGCCATACATGCCACAACAAGTGCTATGAAAACTGTCACTGCAGACTACAACAAAATGAAAATCCCAAATAAGCAATCAATCGAAAAAAAATACTGATCCAAATTCTTAAACTGCTGAAGAATTAACAAATCGTTAAAATGGCCCTTGCCCTAAAATACAAGGTCCTCCTTTGTAGCAGCACCCCTACACCCTCTTATAACAAAATGCTGGGAATAGAACAAAATTAGCTGCCTTACAGCCCAGCATTCAACAAGGTCCCCTAGGTGATGGTGTCATTAATGGGTCTTCTTGTGGGATCCTAAAGGAGAGCAAACCCAACAAGATGCACCCCTGCACAGTACATGTTCCCATAAGATTTGGGATCCTCAGCTCTCCAATTTTGTGAAGGCTAGTTAGTGAGCGACAAAGAGGCTGGCAACTTGCTTTAACCCTTTGTAATCAGAATGTGGCGACTGCCAACTAAGCAGACCTTGTATTTTATTAAGTATGTAATTTGCTCGAAAAGAGGTTTTCTTCCAAACATCAATAATCGCAATGCATCATTTGGGAGAAAAAAAAGTTAAGATCATAGAGCTCATCAGATGTAAACCTGAGATCTTCAGAATTCTGCAATGATGTTATGGATTGTTTTTAGAAGCCCTGACCTATGGCCTGTCTAGAACTATTCAAACTAAAAATAGATTTGTGCAGTTTAGCAACACCGGAAAGGATGCAGATAAAGAATTTAGTCAGAGATGCAAGTACTTCCGGGTCAAGACATATTTTTTTAAAGAAGTCATTCCAGGATAACATCCTTTTTGCTGATTTTCTCACAATTTATAGAGGACCAGCATTTCACAACATTGACGTAAGATCAGCAGGACACACACTAAAGGAAATATCAAATCACAAGGCTAAAGGATGTGCATAATGAGGTTCAGCTGCATGCAACGATCTACTAGCTGGCCAGTCTGTGTAGGCCTAATGACGTTCTCATTATGTGAGTTCGCCAAACAAACACATCACACCAATAGATACATAAATACAAAAACAAAAAAAAAAAAAAAAACACTTAAAAATGGTCAGAGCGACATGTAAAAAGCAGCATATCCCCATCTTTACTACTTTTAGAGTACTTTTATAAACTGATTTTAAAAGCGAATAAAATGAAAGTCTACTGGATTTTGCAAACGCAGTTGGAATTTCACTCTAAAGTATAGCGCAAAGCAAAACTTTTGTTGTGTTTCAAATATAGCAGAGAGGGATTCAAACATCTATCAGGTTTTTATTGCTGCCTGGGCCCTGTTAGGGAGATTCACCCCCTCTATATTTGCCCTGTTTACCATTATCACAAAAAATAAATCCAAAAATTTGGGTTGTTCCCAGAACAAATACTGGCAAAATATTTCAATGGGGACACTAGTTCTTGCATCCCTGGATACACCCCAGTATTTCCACACTTTAGGGGAATTTCCCCCCCCCCCACTTCCTGTTTGGCTATGAGACAGGAAGTGAAGGGAAATCTCCCCAATGGGGGTAAATTAAAGCAGCTTGGTATTCATTAATAGATTGTAAGTCATTTTAAATGCAAGGAGTGCATGTAGCTTTATCTGGCTTGGTATCAATCTCTCACATTCTACTGTACGAAAGAGCTCAGAAGGGGAGGGCAAAGAAGCAGCACAAGGAGCCAATCAATTGTGCTGCGGTGGTCATGTGCTAATAAGGAATATGCTGTTATTTGAAGAAAGCAGACTGACAGGAGGGATAAGCTCAGTCTGCTGCTTCTCCTTTTACCGTCCAGTCACAGGCTGGAGGAGGAACAAAACCTGGAAGTGTTACTTAAAGCCCAACTCTGGAAAATTCCTCCTTGCAGTGGGGCTGCAAGTGTTAACTGATTATTCAGGTCTTAGCGTAAAAGCACTTTACTTACCAAGTCCTCCGCTCCTCCGGCAAATGGCACTCTTCCAATGCTCCAGTGATGAACTGTCTTTTATGGAGCCTACATTGGTCTTGATGTCAGAACCTTAGCTGGTGGAACATGGGGCAGAAGATGCTGTGGAACCAGTCTAGCAGCAGAGAACAGCGGGTAAGTAAACCCTCTTTCCATGCCCCCTAGACCTAAAATGAGCAGTCACCTCTTGCAGTGCAGGCACAGCCCACTGCAAGGAGGAATTTTCACGCTTCCACAGAGTTGGCCTTTTAACTGCAGAGGGAAATAGGTTTCACGCTCTATCACAAAGGACTGTGCTGGGCCATGTATATCTTAGAACAAGTGAAACAAAAAAAATCTTTTGTTCTGTAAAATAATTTTCATATATGCATTTCATCCATGTATTTAAACGCCTGCCTGGAGTTCAGCTTTCAAGCGGAGGGAAAATAATAGCAGTTCTTTGAAACATAACCAACAGCAGAGATTAGCGATGGTAAACAGCTTTTGGCCAGAGACCTAAAATGACTTGCACTACAGAGCATTGTGAACAAAAAAGTCTTTTGACTAAGCACATTAACAAATTGTAAAATAAAGCATTGGATGGAAACAAACAAATAGCATTTGTGTAGTCTAGGGAACCTTATCAGGCTCCAAACTTTAATGCCTGCACCCAAGTTATTGTTCTGTGTAGGATACACTGACCTTGCAATGGAGAGGAAGAGCCTTCAAGACGGAATATCATGGGGGTAACAATGTCATTCTTTAAAGAGCATCTTAACAAAACAGCTGGCACCTTGAATACAAGGAAGATTACGAGAGAAATGGGGGAAGGAAGTGAAGCAGAATAGGCTTCGAGGACAAAAACACAATATGAATTTTTGTTTGGATTCTCTATGGCATAGTATGAAGCCCTAGAGGAAAAAAAAAAAAAAAAAAGGATGTATAAAAATTGTCAACTGAGACACTGTTCTGATGTAAGACCACTGCACGACAAGTTTGAGTAGCCAAACAACCAACAAGCTCCAAATTTAAGCTTTTATTTTTGCCCCATGTGTGCCGCCATGATAGGTGCATGTCCCAAGAGCTGGATAATGCAGGAGTCCCCAAACCCGGTAACGGTCCATGGCCTGTTGATGACCAGGATGTACAGCAGGAGGTAAGCAACAGCCATGCTGTGTCTCCTCCCCCCGCTTTCCCTCCCATGATGTCATCCTATCAGCAGAGCAGTGGGCGGGAGGAGCTGGAGATCTGCACAGAGAGTGGGAGTCTTTTCAGAACAAATGGTTAATAACCCACTTGTTAATATGATCCAGATCTGCAGCTCAGAGACCCTGGAAAAGATACACAGGCTGAATCCTGTCTGCTCTGCCAAAGATAGGTCTATGCAGGGGAGGAGTAAAAGAGGGTGCTGTGATTAGACAGAAAGGGCGGGGCGGGGGGGGGGGGGGCAGGGTGCTTTATGACTGCTTGTTCTAATTTTTCTGAATAAGTGAAAGTACTGAAGCCAACGGGCCAGCATAACAGGCAACTAGCATTTTCAGATGAACGTGAATAAGGGAGCAATACTTCTTCAAAATACTCCTTCACATCAACGGTGCCCTACTCCTAAATTGCAGCCTCTATTTAGGTCTACGGAGAGCTTCTGTGCAGATGCAGACAGCATTGAAGATTCCAGCACAGAGGCAAACACTACAGGAGCTTGCCGTTATCAGAAGTCATAAGCACTGGAGATAGAAGGGTGGGAAAAAGTTTCTTCAAAAAAGTGCATGCCAACAAAAAAAACATTTTTCTCCCAAACATCCAAAGGACTCCAGTCTTACTGTCGACATAATACCCTTGCTGCACTGAAATGCCATCCACCTAATCCTCCATCCCACTCCACATGCATACATTGGGTTCTTTCCCCAAAAACTCCCAAGAGAGAATGTCCACACACTATTTGGGGAAAAGTTCTTGGGAGATTTGGGCAATGCCTGAACATATTGTACACTTAACAGGCTCCAGAGGAAAGTCTTACGAAGCCATACACTGGCGCATGTAACCAAGGAATGGGTGTGGTCATTAGAATGTAAGCTCAGCTGGGACAGGGCTCGACGTGAAAGAAGTAGTGTTCTCTAAAATGCTGCATAACATGACACCACTATACAAAAAAAACAGATCGTGAACAAAATGGATGCATTGCTTGCAGGTCACATTTCATTACAGAAAAATTTCAGGAAGTTAATACTTGTAAACACTTCCAGGAAAATAACGGAAATGAGGTCAGGCAGAATTATAAATGTACTCCAGTTTAAAAGGAAACCTGTGCTGAGAGAATTATGGGCCTGCCATTGCTGCCCTTATAGGAAGGCTAGCCATTTCTCCAGCTTTATTACTTTGTGTCAATGACCTAGAATAAGCATGCAGATTAAGAAAAATAAAATCAACTCCTGATCTGCTTACCTACAGGACGGGGTCTAAAAGTACTGAAGCAAGTGCATCAGCATGATAGCCAGACAACTAGCATTTTCAGAAGTCATCAGCAAAAACCTCCATATTCTGACAAGTTTAAGTAAACCCTAACAAAACTTCTCCAACTTGCTCCCTTTAGGTCAGTTAAAAAGGCAATTGAAAACATTTTATCTGTTTAAAAAGCGTGAAGGAATACTTGTCGATCTTTCCAGAAATCTAGCAAAACTATCTTAAGCTTCTGTGCCCTGAAATCTCAAGCAGCGAGGTCAGCTCTGTCCCCTCCATGTTATGGAGATGAGGAGACAATACTGTTTTTTTTTCCGTAGCTAAATAGAACTTTTAAAAAATTTTAAACATTGCGCCACAACCCAAGCTTTTAGTTTGCAATTGCAGCGCAGCCTCATTGGCTTCAATAGGCAAGTTTGACAGGCTGCACCCCTTGTCAATCTCTATTTGCTGCAGCTCCGAAGCAAAGCATTACACCATGTGTACAATCCTCTCTGGATGCCATGTCTGTTTGTAGATGGGTGACGTGCATCTTTTGCCGCCCATGTGAAAGAGCCCATGGGGAATACTATGGGATGGCACTATAGTGACAGCTCTGTCTGCTGGGCTGTCAATATGACATGATGGCAGCACCCAGCAGCAGTTGCAGGGCTTTTGGATGTCTACACAAGGAAGGCGTTTACAAGTAAAGAGGATGTAAAATACGTTAAATGCACATTGACATTAATGATCAGGCGACAGGGTGATTTTAGGTCAACTCGTTAGTAAGAACTCAGGGTTCCTAAGACCCGCTCAGATGCTCGTTAAAGATTGGCAGGCCCATGTAAATTTACTAAGGATTTACAGAAAAACCTTGGATTGAGAGTAACTTTGTTTGAGAGCATTTTGCAAGACAAGCAAATTTTTTTTATACATTTTGACTTGATATACAAGCGATGTCTTGATATACAAGTAGCACCACGTCACAATTGAGTATAAAAGAGAAGAGATGCCTCTGTAGCAATATAAATACATTTAATGAAGGTACAATATTTAGCAACTCACATGGTTGATGATTAAAAGAGGCACATCCAAGTATGCAGGCATCCGGGGTAAAGCTGTCCACAGACAGTCCTCACCGCCATCATCCCTTCCACGCTACGCTCCACGAGCAGGTGAAGCCTCACTTTCAGATCGCTCTACTGCAGGGCAGTCTTCCCGGTCACGATTGTAGACTGACAGCGTTAAGAGTCAGCAGTGCGGGGGATGGTCTATGTGGACAGCTTTACCCCAGATGCCTGCATACTTAGATGTGCCTCTTTTAATCAATCATGTGAGTTGCTAAATCTTGTACCTTCATTAAATGTAACCATATCGCTACTCTTAGAGGCGCCTCTCTTCTCTTTTTTACCCTGTATAAAAGAGAGGAGAGAGGTGCCTCTAAGTGTAGCGGAAGTGTATTTTCCTTCTAATCCCCATGTGGAGGCTTCCATTTGTGGATGGACATTTTATGGTTACACAACCTATCACATTGCTAATCTTTTTATATGGACTATAAACGGAAGGACTTATGAATAAATGGTTTTGGAACAATTCATCTGAGTTTCCATTATTTCTTATGAGGAAATCCCTATATATATATATATATATATATATATATATATATATATATATATATATATATATATATATATATATATATATATATATATATATATATATATATATATATATATATATATATATATATATATATATATGAGTGCATTGGATTACAAGCATGTTTCCGGAAGAATTATGCTCACAATCCAAGGTTTTACTGTACTCCTGAAAACAACAGCAATGCACTTACTGTGCCTAGGCACTTCTATGCCTTAAGCCTCATTGGTAGTCAGAGGCAGCAGTGCCTTAGATCAAACACTATACATACAGCAGCGTCTGCAGATACGGAATAAGATTTGGTGACGTTACAGTTGTGCTGCTCACCATTCTTGCCGGAGAGAAAACTGTACCGAATGGCCTATAGTGCAAGGATCTCCTCCCTGCTTTTACAACATTCATCGGGACCTTTTTCAACTTCTCTGCCTCTTACCATCCAACACTGCAGGGGGTGCAGACAGGGCCAACTACAAAGCAAATTTCGTTCGGTTCATCAATGTGTCAGAATTTGCTCTGTAAAACCAGCTTAAAACCCAGGTGAGCAGCTCTAAAACGAAACCTCAAACTGTGCTTGACTGATGACGCATTGAGTTCTGTAAACAGTTTCAGAACAGCCGAAAAAATAATTATGCCAATGATGGGAAGAGGACACTAAAGCTTAAGCCGCAGGGCTCTATAGATTACATAATATTCATATGCACTCACCAGGCCAATTTATTAAGTACACCTTGCTGGTACCGGGTTGGACTCCCTTTTGCCATTTAGAACTGCCTTAATTCTTCGTGACAGATTCAACAAGATGTTGGAAACATTCCTCAGATTTTGGTCCATATTAATATGATAGCATCCCGCAGTTGCTGCAGATTTGTGGCTTGTGACACGGTGCATTATCCTGCTGGAAGGAGCCATCAGAAGATGGGTACACTGTAGTCAAAGGGATTGGCATGGTCAGCAACAATAATCATGTAGGCCATGGTATTTAAATGATGCTTAATTGTTACCAAGGGGCCCAAAGTGTGCCAAGAAAATATCCCCCCCACACCATTACACCACCATCAGCCTGAACCATTGATACAAGGCAGGATGGATCCATGCTTTCATGTTTATGACAAATTCTGAGCCCACCATCTGAATGCCACAGCTGAAACAGACTCAGATCAGGCAAAGTTTTTCCAATCTTCTATGGTCCAATTTTTGTGAACCTGTGCGAATTGTAGCCTCAGTTTCCTGTGATTAGCTGACAGGAGTGGCACCTGGTATGGTCTTCTGCTGTTGTAGCCCATCTGCTTCAATGTTCGATGTGTTGTGCATTTAGAGATGATAGTCTGCATACCTTGGCTGTAATGAGTGGTTGAGTTACTGTTGTCTATCATTCAAAACCAGTCTACCCATTCTCCTCTGACATCAAGGCATTTTCATCCACACAACCATCGCTCACTGGATATTTTCTCTTTTTCGGACCATTCTCTGAACCCTAGAGAGGGTTATGCAGTTTTTGAAATACAGACTAGCCTGTCAGACACCAACGATGCCACTTAAATCCCCTTTCTTTCCCAATTCTGATGCTCCGTATGAAATTCAGCAAGTCATCTTCATCACATCTAGATGCTTAAATGCATTAAATTGTTGCCATGTAATTGGCCGATTAGCAATTTGTGTTACCAAGCAATTAAACAGGTATACCTAATAAAGTGGCCGGTAAATGTATATGTATTCAACATGAAGTTAAAAAAAATAAAAAAAACATAACAGACAAGAAAAATATGTACAAAAATCCATTTATATATTCCTTTAAGACAATTGTGTGAACGGCTGTCAAAAAAAATCCACCAGGGAAGTACATTGCACACAAATGGAGGATTCTTGTAAGGGAGATTAAGGAGATACTGTAATCAGCTCAAGGCTTCATGGCTCAGTCTATAAACAGATTCCCACTATGCTTGGCAGAGATAAACAAGCCCACTGTCACTTGTGGCTGAACCAACCAGATGTTAATCAGGTTTTACCAAAACCCAATGCTAGGATCAAAGAAATACGGACAAATTTTGACGACAAAGTAGTAACATTTCAGTTTCTGCAGGAAGGCTAGATAAGCAGCCTTTGATCAGAGGTGGGTTACTGCTTGCATCTCACTCTCAAATAATGGTTTAGCAAGGCAAACTGACTACTGAATGGCAAACATGCAGTATAGTAGTTTGCTCTAATAAAAAAAAAAAAAAAAAAAAAAAAAAAAGGAAGGAAGGATGAAAAAAAAACAAACAAAAAAAAAAAAAACCCCGTAGCCTGGCCTTGTCTCCTTTTGGTGCGTCAGAAATTTTCAAGCAAGTCAAACAAATCGTAAATCACAAAACATGCCTTTCATTTTGGGGGACTGCTGTAGAACTACTGACATGTAGCTTTCTTTCAGAGCTACCTGCCAAAATGTATATTTTGCCAGCTCATGTCTATGGTTCATCAAGTTAATACTGGTGCTGGTGGCATCGGAGTACACACACTTGCTCACTTGTACCATATAAGCTTTCATGTAGTAAAAGACCCTTATGCCTCGTTTACACTGAGCAGATTGGTTCAGGTTGGTACAGTTTGAATGGCCTAGAATGGTCCGGCCTATTCTGGTGAGCGTTTCCACTGCAAGTGGGACCACAAGGGGCCATACAGGGTTTAGAAAAAATGCCTCAGCATAGCACAGCAGAGGGTTTTCTGTCAGCCAATCAGTGGAATGTATCGTAGCTCCGCCCTAACCGAACCATTTTCTATGGCCCCACATCTGAAGCAGGACCCTGAATGGAGCGGTACGGTTCGGTTGTATCATGGGCCGCTTTCATAATGGAAACACCCAAAATAGCGTACCGTACCGATCCGCTCAGTGGAAACGAGGCATTAGTGTCATTATTTCCATGTAATCGAATTGCTTGTGATGGGTGAAATCTATTTTTTTTTTTTCCTTTTATTTTTTTTCTAAAAGATAATGTTGAAGATGTCCATGAGACAACTTAGCTGCTGGGAGATGGTACTTAAAGCCATAAGGGTCATCACCTGATCAGGACAAAATCGTCTCAAAAAGGGAGAACACCTTATCACCACAATCTAAGATCTTAATGTCTGCACACACAATTAACATAAACAGTCGGCTCTAAAGACACAATCAACCAACCCCCGATTGGTTTGTAATGATACATCAACATAATCCTTTTTGCCATATATATTCATTATAAGCTTTGCAAAAATGATATGAAATTAAACACAACAGAGGCAAGTCTACAGTGTATGTTAAAGACTGACACAGCACCCTGCTTTCCTTCCCCCACCCAATTTAAAGTAATTTTTTTTTTTACCAACCAACAAAAAGCATCACTCAACCAATTTAATTCTGGGATACAACTCTTTATAACTAAACATGATTTACAGACCAAAAACTCCAATAGAATTCCAAGGCATCTTCACATTAACCTGCACGAGATGGTTATACTTTGACAAATGAATGTCATGAAGACAACATACTTTGATACATTCTACAGAATTTTGCATTCCAGTAAAACGTATGGAGCAATAAGTAGTTCATGACAATATTTAAAAGTGTTGCTCCCAGCTACCAGATGTGTTCTATACTGATCTGGAAGAACATTTTTTAACCTTAGGAGAAATAATGGGCAATCCACTGGAGAGGTCTGTAAAAAGGTTAAAAAAAAAAAAAAAATCTGCTTTAGACCTTGAACAAAACTTGAGTACACCAACTTGGTCAGCAGCGCAAGAATCATAGGTTGTATGACAACTTACTTGCACTCGCCGGGAACAGCGCATCCACCATGCAACAAGTCACATCCTTGCTTGCATATAGCTGTAAAATAACAAAGAAAATGGGTTAAAGGTGCAGTTTTATATGCCAGTTGAAAACTATTCACAAAAAAAACAAAAAAAAACAAAAAAAAACACAAGAGCATTTTTTTTCCCCAAATGAAATTTTATTGTTGATTTTTTTTTTTCCTTTTACAAAACAAAAAAATAAATAAAAATTAAAAAATGTAAAAAATAAAGTGACATCAGAAATTACCTCCCCCCCGTTTCCCTTCTGCTCTCCTTTCCTTACTGCTCAGTTAAGCTGATAAAACATTAACACCACATTTATTGGATTATCAAGTATACCTAAAATTACAGGGCAACCGATGCACTGTATAAAAAGTTAAATAAAACAACCTGCTCTTCAAACTCTATTATCCATTTAGGCTGGAGCATCTATCAATTTTTACCATATTTTATCTAACTTCAATGATGCATTTGCTGAACAGAGGTGTGTTTTTCAAATAGAACATGTTTATCTATTTACCGAAGCATTTCAGTATCAAAATAAAAGTTTTTTATCAGTGTGATAGCACTGATACGGACAATGGATTTCAGTCAATTGGAAAGCCAAGAAGACGGCAAGATTCAGAACCAAGGAAGTCCAAAGCAGGAGCCAGTCATCGTTTAATGGTACAGGCAGTCCCTAAGTTATGAACCTTCGAGTTATGAACTCGTACTTAGGAATGGAGGGAGAAAAAGGGAGTGAGATGAAATCTACCCATTCCCGGAAGTTATCATGGGAAAAAAGGTATCTACGCTGAAGCTTCATCACCAATCCTTGTTTCCACAACAACCCAAATTTTTCAAAATCCAATTGTCATGAAAAGAAAGTGAGGGGACATCTGAACAGGGAAAGAGACAGCAAAACAAACACTACAGGGGTGGTAACCCTTCCCTATGCTATCCAAAAAAACTTTTTTTTTTTTTGGCTGGAGTTGTACCTGTTCCAACTTACAAATTCAACAAAAGAGAAGTATGGGTTTGAGCTTTTTTGCAGTTTTATACTTACCTAGGTGGATGCAGCATCGCTCTGATGCTGTATCTGTCCCCTGGTGCCTCTGCACTGAGAATCGAGCTATTGAACAGTCGATCACTCAGTCCTGACAGCAGACCGTCAGAGTTCTCTGCTCTGCCCCCTCCTCACTCATTGGAGCGATGGGCTGTGTGGAGGGGGTGGAGTGGCCAGCTCAGGCTCTAAGCGGTCCAGGCACCTGGCGGATACCGACTTCTATTGTTGTAATGATGTGGTGCCTGGATCAACGTCAGCAGAGAACAAACTTCAGCCCGCTCTCTGCTGAAAATGGGTCACAGGACTGCAAAACAAATTGCACTCCTGTGATCCATAGAAGTATAGCCAAAGGAGCTTTGGCTATACTTCTCCTTTAAGAACAAACCTACAGAACAAATAGTGTTTGTAACCCGGGGACTGTCTGTACACCACTAAGTGCCACTTTGCTGTTCCTCCTGGGTACAAACATTTGTCTGAAAACTCCACTTGACCTATGTACAGTCTTGGCCTAGGATTCAAAAGCTCAGCTTGAAGACCAGCAGGTATCTTGCAGACACAGATGGTCAACTGCAATTCAGTACTTTTGCAACCAGAATAAAAATAAAAAATAAAGATTTAGAGCAGGTGAAAATTTAGTTTACACTTTGAAAAGATAGCCTACCTTGTTTACATTCTTCCCCCATCCAGCCATCCATGCAAGCCTTGTTGCCATAATGGTCACAGGTATAGTGGCCAACAAAGTCATCCCTTGGCCGGCAAAGCTTGTTGCACATTACTCCATAGTAATTTTCATCACATTTGACTCTAATTTTCACATCAAAGTGGGCAACATGGCCCTGCAAAACTAAGGGTGTCCACTGGTCTTCAGGGTTGATGACTCCGGAATGAGGAACACGGTCGATCAAGAGGTTCTCATCTAGAAGATATTATTTAATTGTTAAATGGTGCAAATAATTTGGGGTCTTACATTTTACAATTTAGTAATAAAAATGTATGTGTGATTCTCAATTATAGTCTTAAGACATAACCCATTAGAAATAATTTGACAGTCTGAATACTATGGTTTCCTACATTTTGTAAATCATCCATCTGTTTTGGAACTACATTTCCCATGATACTCAACTACACTGCAGGGTGTATGAGCATCATGGGAAACATAGTTACAAAACATCTGGGGTGCCAAGATTCACCATCACTGCTCTAGGGCCAAAGAAAAAAAAGGTCACACTAAAATCTGACTGGTCTGCATGGTGAATGCCAAGCAGTGGCCTGTCTCGCAGCTGATGTGCGGTTTGAAAATCAACATGCCAAACCCAAGTATCAGCACTGGCTGGGTGCTCCATCATTTGAAGTTCAGCCAATCAAAATGCTTGATAGATGCATATGCAATTTCCCTGGTCTCAGATACCAGATAAAGCAGACCACCTCTCTAGCTGGCCATTGGGCAAAAAAGTCCTAATATTCAGTTCAACTTCAGAATGGGAAGAGAACGAGGCCTGTCCTTTGGGCTAGGAAGTGAAGGGAAACTCCTCCGGGAGCACTGTTAAAACATTTTATGTGTTTGTACTTTACACACAGTAATGCCTCAATTGCATTGATTTCCTCTCATGTTCGGTCCTGGTCTGTGCCCCCATTTGATAGATTTTGTGTTGCGTTACAACAAAAACCTGACAGTTTATTACTTTCCATTTCTATTCAAAAGCAGAAGCTAAAACATTTTGGTCAGAGTTCTGTTTAAAGCCATTAAGATGTATCCTTGTATAGCCAACTCAATTTTGTGAAGATACCACAATTCAGCAGGCACAAACACCATATACACTTCATAAACACATGAACAAGTTATAATGGAGTTCAGGTTCTTTTGTTGGAATCTGCTCTTATTTCATCTATTTAAACAAAAAAAAGGCATTTCCTAGTCAATACTATGAACAGGATACAGACTGTCCAGCTCACCCTGCATTCTCAGACTGTTCCGTTTCCTATAACTTGTTAAAGACAGAACAAACATGAAGAACTTTAGATCCTTAAATCTGGCTGTAAATGTGGCTGTGCATTTATGTTTTTGCATGCTTGCAGAGGAGGAGATTCCGATTCTAAACTCGTGGCACTTTAAGGGCACAGTATAGAAACAGCAGACATGTGGTAGTCTAATCAACATTGACCATCTACAAAATTATCTATTGGCTCTTGGATAAGAAAAAAAAGCAGACAAGATGTCAGGAAAGCATGCAGATGTAAGTGAGAATATGCAGAGTGCATGCTTAACGCTAGATTTCATGGGCATTAAATGCTAGAGTAGGGCTATATCAAAATAAAATATCTACAGGGCAAGGAAACCAAGGTACAGAGTACAGTGTAGTAAAGTTGAACTTGAGGTAAACAGCCAATATTGATCAAATAGAAGGATTTTTAAATTCCAAAAATAATTTTGTATTGGTCAATCCAATCCTGAAATTTGCAAAAATTTGAAGCCTAGAAGATTTTTTTTTTGCTGCGGTATCAAGTAGTTTACACATTTGTAGAAGCACTCGTGACTCTTGCTGGCCATCCCTTGACAAAACAAATTGGTCGGCATGGATGCTTTCAACAGCAGCAAGGCCATGCCATCTAATGTTTCTGGGTAACTTAGTTACAGTCTGAATAAGAATAATGTCCAACCTGTCATCTGGTGTCATCCGCTATGCAGAGCGCACATGGACACAGCCCGCTCTTGTCTATGGGCAAATGAATGGTAACAAACAGCCTGTCTGTTGCCATCCAATCTGCCAGACAGATGTGAAAATAGGTCCCCCATCTGCCTGTTTTTGGTGGTCAGGGTCGGATTGGATGTTGGACAGGTGTCTGCTGACATTTGCTGCTCCATAGAGTACAATGCATGGTCCAATCAGGTCCGCCTGAAAAACCTGACAGGAGGACCTGATTGGACCAACCGTGTGAAAGGGGCCATATTGAAGACGAAAAACCCAAGTAATCAGTACATCAGAACTTTTTAATGTCCACTGGTGTGAATGTCTGGCCTATTCGTTTCCTCACATACGTATTGCATCTTAACATGAATTAACACAATACAATACATTGGCTTGGTTTTATACAGAACTTTTGGGAGGGTTGGGACACCTTTCCTTTGCATGCAATTAAACAGCTGACCAAGCCAGCCCTCTCCAGAGGGTCCTCCGACCTGAGGCCTAACAAAGCTGATGACATCATCCAGGATGTGACGGCTTCCTGTACATTCTTTCTACTTGATACCTTCCTGAAAACAGCAATAGACTTACTTTTTAGCCAAGGACAGAGGGAAGAGGCTGCAGGACAATTTAAGAAATATTTTAGGATTATATATAGCCAGTAGCTAAGGTTACTTGTATACATAAATGGATCTGTTTTTTATTCCAGTTGATCTCTATTATGGTAACAAAATCTGAAGGGAATTTACAGACGCAACAAATTGCCGTTTACAGGGTTACTGTAATCTTTCTTTGGTCAATGTTGATTAAGTCTGAAAATACAAACACCACTTCTGTTAAAGTTCAAACACTAAGTAAAACTAGAGGAAAACCTTTGGGTAAGAAGAAAGCACAGATCAACCAACTAAGGAGAAAACACCTTACAGATTCCAGTAAACACCTTACATGGTGGAAAGGTCGATATGAGATGTCAGTTATGGGACATACAGGTAGAATTAGGCCGGTCATACACAGTTCAAATCTTGGCCGGTTCAGCAGAAACCACCCGCCGAGATTCGAACTGTTAATGGGCAGGCTGAATGTACCAAGTTGATCAATTAACTTGGGTACAACCAACCTGCCATTTTCTCTCTTGCGATTATCTCAGTGTGCAAGCTCAGAATGTTGGAGGAGGGGTAGGATGGGGATAAAAAGGCACTCATTACTGGTCTTGGGGACAGCTGGAACAGTTTAAAGATGAAGCCCTTGATAGCAGTGCTGCGGGGGGGGGGGGGGGGGAGGGGGAGAGCGCGCACCCATCAGGGAGAAGAACCAAAAGGGAGGAAAACAGACCCCCAAAAAACACACTTAGAAACTAAAACGAAGGTTAGTGTATTTATGTTAGACTATTGTAAAGAAGCATCATTTTGGTAAAAGAGGGAGGGTTTAGTATCACTTCAAAGTGGAGTTCCACTAATTTTTGTGTTTATTAAAAGTCAGCAGCTACAAAAAGTGTAGCTGCTGACTTAACACTCACCTGTCCCACAGTCCAGCGATGCGGCCGCCTGAAGCCTCGCTTCTCTCCCTGGCACCAGCATTGCAAGTGTGGGCACCCGGCTGTGACAGCTTGTGGCTTCACAGCCGGGTGCGCACTGCACGTGCGAGTTGCACAGCGCCTCCCTATAGGTCGGGCAATCTTCTGGGACCTGTGACGTGTCCCAGCAGATTGCAAAGGGGAGAGGAGAGCGGAAGTGAAAGCAGGTACTCGTCAAAACTGGGTAACTGACATATTGGGGGAGGGTGCTTAAAGCGGAACTTCCCCTTTTGAGTGGAGCTTCGCTTTAAGTATTTACCAAAAGTCACAAAGGAAATAATTCCACGGTGTGCACCAAATCCTTTTGCAAACTCTTGATATAAGCTTGTAAAAAATAGCAGTGACAGCACTGCAATGCTTATAGCCAGTTCAGAAAGCAGAGCTGTGGGAGGGACCAGGCAGGCTCCACCCACTACAGGCTGCCTGCAGAGAACTACAGGAGGGGGCGGAGACAAGACCAATCACCCTGCACAAAGAGCAGCAGCAGTGACTGGTCTTAATACAGGAAAGCTCCTGCACAGAGGCAAACTTTCACACTAGACTAATGCACAGATCTTCGGGGGAGAAGATACACAAAGCACTCCAAGATTCAAGTAAAAACACACATGGCCTTTCCTATTTAGACCACATTTACTTATCCCGAAGTTCAGTTTTGAAGCAGATTCATGGAGCAGGTGATGGGGTTAGCCTATATACATATAGCCTATATACACTTACTAAACTGCCAGTAAGTGAAAGACAAGCTTAATGATACAATTTACAAGACAGTACAAACTGTACTGAAATTGAGATAATACAACATGTAAAAACACAAGAAAAGAAAAATCTTACTCTTGCTGTATCCATTAGGAGACAAATTATGATTACACAATCACAGGGTGGTACTGTGGTTGTGAAAACAGCTGTGAAAAGTGCCACATCCTAATTGATAAGGAAAATTAAATGG
Source organism: Lithobates septentrionalis (assembly GCA_037952835.1). NCBI lineage: Eukaryota > Metazoa > Chordata > Amphibia > Anura > Ranidae > Lithobates > Lithobates septentrionalis. The sequence goes on from JBBDGP010000292.1 coordinate 2,703,653, forward strand.
CTGGAAAACATGGACTTTATAGGCACCAGATATTAAAAATGAATAATTATATTATAAATTACCGAAAAGACATTCATAAAAACAGCAATTAAAATGTATATAATCAGATCATGCTACTAGTGTATTCAGAAGGCCCAGACCAATACCATAAGGATAATATAACAGCAGCCGGTTGCATGAAGACTGGTAGAGTCCAGGAGAGATGGGCATAGGTCAAAGTAGTATATAAGTAGCTATAAGCTCAACATGTTTCACAAAAATTTGCTTCCTCAGGAGCTTGGGTAAGTATTCCAGGATTTATAAAATCGCATACAATGGGATGGAAAGCGTTAAAAAATGAAATCAATGACTTCACGAGTCCTATCAATACATCACCCAGGTAGCCAAATCTGGATTATATTATTAGGTTAGTAACAGCAGCCTATCGCTGAAAGGTATAACTACTGTCTGTTAGGAAAGCCAACAGCGCTCCAAAGGCTTCTATCCCACATAGCCACGCCATTAACATCCTTCTAAAGCAGGAGGGGATCATAGAATACAGTCAGCTATAGATCCATTCAGACGGTCAGTCACCCATAGAGCCACTATCCGCGACAGCACATGCCTTAATACCTTCCAGTGATAGGCGGCTGTTACCCTATTAATATAATCCAGATTTGGCATTATCCTTATGGGATTGGTCTGGGTCTTTAGAATACACTGATCTGATTATATACATTGTTATTTGTTTTTAGGAATGTCTTTTCATGAACTGATACTAATACATTTATTTTACTATCTGGTGCCTATAAAGTCCATATTTTCAGTACTCTTTCATGACCCATAACCACCATGGCACATTGACATCATTGGTTCATTTTTAAGCTAGCATATGCAAAGTGCTAAATATTAATCAGTAAAACAGCCACATCTTCATAGATCCAGTCAGCTTTTAAAGGGGCTTTCTAACCTGTAGGCAATATATGGGAACAAGTCAAAATCCATCCCATGAATGCAGTTATTTAATTATATTTGAATTTTATGAAGAATGACCAAAGCAAGACACACGCAGGTGCTGCATTCCCATGGGATGGCGAAGGTTTAGTTACACAGGCCAGGCAAAGTGGAATTTGCTCCAAACCCAAGCTCCACCACCCTAATTCCTCGCAAAACCGGTGACCACCGTGCCTCATTGGTCAAGAGACCTGTATTTGGCCCTTAAATGCCAAATCAGTGCTTTAGTGAGAGATACTAAGCTTTAAGAAGACCCTGTCACCAAATCTATTGCTACTAAACACAAGATTGCAATCTATCAAAATACTTCTGCTTCAGCAGGCAGCCCTTCTGTAATTTCTAATCAAAGACATCAGCCTGGCAATTCAGAAAACCAACATTTCAGGGGGTGTCAGATTGTGACTTATGCAGCTCCCCCATTGCTTACATAATCAGCGTTTCTGCTGAAAGTGCTAACATTTCATAAGCTCAAACTGTAAGCTTCATAGTACACAAGGACAGTGGGCTTACTATACATCGGCTTTCATTGCTGATCTTATGACATTTAAGTTCTTCCAGCAGAGAAACAGATGGCATAGGGGCTGCAAGCAGCACCAAAGGCTTGAAAGCCGACAATGCAGAACAGTATTTTCTGTCTGAATTTCTGGGGAGATATCCTTGTTCAGGTCTCAAAACTGCTGCAACAAGCAGCCCTCTTAAAAGCACACCTAACAGATGACTAGAATCGGTTTCATTGTGAAGATAGGATGAAGTGACAGGATCTATTGAAAGGTGAGCAGAAAGAATGACGCAACCAAGTTTTTGCATGCCAAATGTTCCTGACAAAAACACAAGTATGAATATGAATTAGCTCACATGGTATAATGATCTACTCACCCACTTTAGTGTCATTGTCCCAGTCATAAGCCTCCAAAATTAATGTAAATGATCTCTGAAAAGAGAGAACTCAAATTACTAAACATAGCCAAACTAAAAAAAATTGTGCACTTTTTAAAATCAAAACTATATTCAAACAATGAAATGTACATATATGTATAAGGCTCCATTCACACTTGTGCAACTTGTCATGCAACTTAGGACATCAAAGTTGCATGAAAAGTCGTTCCCCATGTTTTCCCAATGGTAACCATTCATATATGCGTGACTTAAAGTTGCAGCAACTTCAATGTAGTTCTTGCACCGACTTTCATGCAACTTCTGAGGGCTAACATTGAAGTCTATTACCCTCAAGCTGCATGAAAGTCGTACCTGAAAGATATACAATGCAACTTGTGTGCAACATTTGTCCATTATCACTGGTCAAAGCCAAAGTTGTACTCCAAAGTTTGGAGTTGTAAAAGTGTGAACAGGGCCTAAATGATGCAAGGTTAGAACCGCACTTCAGGCAAACCACAAAACTCAAAAAAGAAAACCTGAATAAAACAAAAATTGAATAATAAAAAAAATAAATAAAAAAAAAAAAACACACACACACACTTGAGGTTAATTCATAACTCCAAAAAAAATAAAAAAAAAAACACTTTCCCAAAACAATAAATTCAATAAAAACATTTTAAAACAGATTTCCTAAATGTAACAAAACATTGCCGTTTGGCAAACTCAAATAGCACATACAATGGGAGAAGGCAAAGCAAGACATTATGGGATTTTGTTTTTAGTAGACCGGTTTAGTAATGGCAGAGATTTGCAAATCCAAATTGTATTTTTCAAAGTAAAAATGTCACAAAAAAAAAAAAAAAAAGAAAAAAGAAAAAAAAGATACATGCCATATATCCCCGCAAAATACCACAAGTACTGACAATATCAATTTGACAGAAATTCAGCGTGCCCCTTACTATCCTCTGAGCTAACAGTGCCTGTCCTACTGAAGTCCCAAGTAGCCTCATCAGCCCTGCCTGTTAAAATACAGACGAATAGAGAGGTGCTCTGGCATCCTCTGAATCAGCTCTCTATCCCAAACTTACTTTTTATGTCCTACAATGAGTGGGTCATTCCTCAGAGAAAAAAAATAATCAAGTCTGCAGCTTATTGGAGGACAAAAAAAAAAAAAAAATAAGCAGGAGTTTGGAGTCTGGGTTAGAGATTACTTCGAAGGACACCCAAGCTCACGTCAGCAGTTGAAAAGGATGGTTTGGGGTTACATTTTGGTAATGCTAGGACATACAGTTCCCCCCACATTTGCAGAATAGTTTTCTCTGTTAGGTGGGGGGGGGGGGGGGGGGGAAATCACAGAGAGGAACACGGGGTCATACTCCACAGTTCTGTGGCAGCCAGCCCTCCAATTCCATCTCTCCTGCAAAGCAAGGCTGGTGAGCCCTCATCATGTACCATGCACATGTACAGTGCTGGCCCTGTACACAAGGACAACTGGGAGAACTGGAAAAATAAAGACATTCTGCATTTTGCTGGGGGTGGAGATGGGGGGCAGCATATTTTAACTTTTTTGGTCAGCCTATACTTCTTTAAAGGCCAACGTTACCTTTTTAGACCGTGGTACACACGCATATTTAGGTTGGTACAACATGGTGGCAAACCTCAGACGGTCTACAGGGGTTCTTCTCCCTTGCACAGCTGTGTGGACTATGATCTTTGAATGAATCAACTACAAATTCCTGTATGCGGCTGAGCCAGACTTGTAGTTCTTAATGGAATACAAAATTGTGGTGATAGCTACACTCGTAGTCCACTGACATTTCCTTCGCCTCTCTAACTTTAAAGTCCAAACCTTGGGACATTGAAGCAGCTGGTGGAAGACTCTACAGGATACATTGCAATCCCATTTACAAGAAAAAATAAATGTATATATATATATACACACACACACACATAATATATATATATATATATATATATATATATATATATATATATATATATATATATATATATATATATATATATATATATATATATACATACATACACACATACACATACATACACATACATACACACACATTTAATATATAAAATATATATAAATTTTTCTGCAAAAGGTGAACTTATCCTTTATAGCAAAGTTCTAGGCAAACAGCTAAAAACAAAGGCCCTTGCTCAGGCACCTTCTGTTATGGGATGATAGGTCTCCAAACTGTGCTCCTGTGTTGTCACCGTATGATACCATGCACATCTGGTTGAGACTATAAACAGTCATGTCAATACACCTTAAGCAGGCATGTGCCTCTATTGTCACCATCTGGTCCAGAGCATCAATATATGTCACCAGAACTCAAGCAAATGCACATAAACAGCAAGTGACAGCACAAGGAATATAGCCCACGGCTTCATTCTAGTGACTGCACATCAAAGAATTATTGGGATCCCTACAGCCAGATAGGAGCAACTATATTATAAAGTAATACCTGAAGTACAAGATAATAAAAATGGCATCAGCCAAGGCCAACTGAAAGGTTTATCAAGACAGAACAAAATCAATATAAAAAAACACATCCGTTAGGTTGCTAAGAGCTTTTATATAAGGGTCATAAATCAAATGGTGACAACTACCAGATCTCAACTGTCTAGCACAGAGATTTACAAATCCTGGATGGTTTCCATGTCATCCTGAAGAGTATTCAGTGATAATGCAGGATTGCAAGCAAATGGGGCATTTCAAAAAGGCAGCAGCTGTTTATGGGATCATACATTGGAAACAAAGGGCTATAAATGTCCATCCATTGGGTTATGACTGTATAGTACCATCTAAATCACAGCGAAATTCATTATATCTTGCATGGCGCCATAAAATAACAGCCCCAAGCTAGCACCAATAAATTACAACCACACAGTGCTTTCGAAACCCCTACATGATTCACTATAAATCCAATAGGGACAGCTTCACTACAGAAAACTACCTCATGAGCAACCTAAATTCTTCTTGGACAGGTAATGTCAATAACTGCAAGAAAGTAACAATCGTAGAGGGAAAATAAGGGTAATATTAGCATTGGTGTCAGACAGCTATGTCGATGACATGACTTATCCAGAGCCCAGACAGTCAAGTGAAACTGTGCCAACTGGGCAAACACTGATGGAAACAAAAATGCCAGGTGCTATAAAGCAGTGGTCATCAACCCTGTCCTCAGGGCCCACTAACAAGCCAGGTGTGCAAGATAACTGAAATACAACACAGGTGATATCATTTGCTGCTCAGTGATTGCAGTATTCTAGTCTGCATCTCCCCAAGGTAATACGTAAAACCTGGCCTGTTAGTGGGCCCCGAGGAACAGGGCTGATGACCACTGCTATAAAGTGCTGCGATGACCATCAGATTACAAAAGGTGACTGAATAGTTACTGCTGTCAAAAGAGGTAACTGTCCAGCCAGTGAAAAAAAAAAAAAAAATTATCAAGTTTTCAAACTTGTTCTAGTTCAATGAATCAAACGACTGAGTTCAATGAATCAAACGACATTAGTATGACTGCCAGGGAACTCTGCTTCATTAGAAGGGGAGTTTTTAATAGCAGCTTCCACTATCTCACCTTGGCAGATTAACTTTGGGTGGATTCATATATTTCAAGTCAAATTTCAGGCTGTGTAAAGTGGAAGTCCATGCAAAATCTAAAATCCCTGCATCTATAGACACCAGGGATCGAACACCAACCGCTCTATCCCTGTAAAGAAAAAAACGAGTATACATAATTTTTGGAAGCCAATGTGACCCGCTCCAACCGGATCCCACGCTGAGCTGTCAGCTGCAGTATCACTGTAGAGGTGAGTGCAGAGGAGACGGATGACAACGCAATCCCTATAGTAACTCTATGGGTGACATCACTTCCCATTTATTTCACAGCCGTTGGCCTCCGTGTCCTCTGCAGAGCTTCCGCCGCTGGAGATCAGGTCGGAGAGGGTCAGATCGTCTTTCAAACAAGGTATGTATAATCATTTTTTTTTTTAAAGGGATAGAGGGGTTAGTGTTAGATCCGTGGTGTCTATAGATGCAGAGATTTTAGATTTTGCCTGGCTTCCACTTTAAATGCCCCGTAAACTTTGGCTGCAATACGGCAATCTAAATCCTTCCCGCACAGTAACTTTTTTGCCAAAAGATTTCCTTAATAATGAAGGTCACTCAGAGGCGGACTGGGCTGCAGGGCTATTGCCCCAGGCCACTCTGATGCCCCAAAAAAAGGCTGCAGTGCTTCTGCTGCAGACTTGCCGAAGGGCCACTTCACACCATAGAAACGCAGTACGGATGGGTTCCAGATTCTTCTCTGAATGCACGTTTTTTTGACACGTTTAATGTGTTCCAGTGCGCTTTTGGTGCACTCCAGTGCGTTTTTCCAGCTCTTTTCATAACCTCAAGAACATGTGTTCCAGTGCGTTTTTGATGCGTTTTACAGCATTCCAGTACAGTCCAGTGCAGGAACAATGCAACATGTTCTACTTTTGTTTCTGGAACTCTAATGCACTGGAACTGCAAGTACTGGTGTGAACTATGCCATTGGAAATCATAACCTACTTTCCATTCCTTTTTTGATGCAGAAAAAAACAAAAAAAAAAAAAACACGCACTGGACTGCATGTGGTGTGAACTGACCTTAAAGGAGTAAAAAGTCCGTCTGTTCTACGAAGTGCAGGATAAGGCCAAGGACAGAGAGCAGGCCACCCCCCAGCAGGGATGGTGTATGCCATGTCCAAGCAGAGCCTGGCTCTGTGCCCCACCAGAGGCTCTCCTCCCCCAGCCAGCCCCGAACGAGCCACCCCGGCTCCCCCCTGCCGGCCAGCTTGGGTACCTGGTGTCTGTGCAGCAGGCACTGCCCGGCCTAACTCTTCCAGTGAGCGGAGAGTACCTGGAGCGAAGCCTCAGCCTGGGATTGGTGGGGGGGGGGGGGGTGTCAGGAGCAGGCAGGGAAGAGGGGGGCTGAGTCGCTGCACCATTCTCTACACTGAAGTATGGAGGCCAACCGGAACAAGCAATGGCTGTGGGGGTCACTGGAGACCGACATCCTCAGAAATGTTGATTTCAGTGGGAAGGGTATGTCTTCATTTATATTTTGCAGCAATACTAAAACCGATCCCTTCGCATATATGCAAACTGGATGCAATTTGAACCACATCTGATTCGCATTACAAGCGAACCTGCAGCCTTTTCAATGGAGCTGGTTCACATATGTGCGTGCCGGCCACAAAGTGCATTTAATAAGAGCCTGGTACGAATTTGAGCGATTTCCATGGTCATACACTTTGACAATTTGCACCTGAACCACTAAACAAAGTCACACCAGAGGGGGCTGACATCCAGCTATTAAAACCGGACCGCACATGTCACTAAAAATAGGTATCAGTAATTGGAATCGAGAAAGTACTTGGTCTAAAAAAAAAAAAAAACAAAACAAAAAAAAAAAAAAAACCTGGTATTGGTGCATCCTTAATATTCTGTATTATAGTTACAGGGTCACTTTAATACATAAAGCACCAGGTGGGATCACACATTTCAAAATTTGAAAGTTAAAAAAAACAAAAAAAAAACACAACCACACAAACAGTACAACAATTCAAAACATGTTCCCTGTAAAAACCATTTCACGTTTTCATTTAACAAGCACGTCTTTAGTCTGTTTTTAAAGTATATGTAAATCCCAACAACTTCTCTTATTTGCTTCCTTCTGGCCTGTTAAATATAAAACCGATAACAGCACAATGCTTCCAATGGTATCAGTGCAAAAAATACCAGCAATTCAGAACGGTTCTGTGCCCGGAGACCATTTGGCCCTCGCGGCTCTCGTCTTACTACAATTCAATCAGTATCGTTATTGTGAATAAGGACAACAGTGGGAGAGTGGAAGTGGATGAGCATTTTATAAAAGAAATGGGCAAGGCTGACAATCCATCCACAATAAGAAATCAAGTGTTGAGGGCATTTCTGGCAGCTCAACAGGTATTTGTCTACACTTGCAGGATCTTTAACCATTTCATGCCCACGCTATAGCTGAAAGACAGCTACAGCACAGCTCTCCCGTTCTAGGAGGGTGTCCATGGACATCCTCCCAGAACCACGCACCCCCCCCCCTCCCGGCACACCCCCTGGGGAGCACATCTGGCACGCTCGGTGATTGCTGTAAAGGACCAATCACAGTGACCCTTTACCATGTAATGAGCTGTGTCCAATCACAGGTGATCACATGTAAATAAATTTGCTGGTTAGGGGCATGTGAGTGAGGAGAGCTGGTAAGTGGCAAGTGTCACAGGGGACATATACAGATCATCAGTACCCATCAGCGCACATCATTGAAGCAGAAAAAAAATTTATTTGCCAAATTTTATAAAAACAGAATTTTTTTTTTCTTCATTTGTTTAGAAAAAAAGAATAAAAACACCCAGTGGTGAATAAATACCACCAAAAGAAAGCTCTATCTCATAAAAATGATAAAAATGTCATGTGTATAGTTCTGCACGACCACGCAATTGTCATGCAAAGTGTGAAAGCACTGAAAGCTGAAAATTGGCTTGAGCAGGAAAGGGGTGAAAGTGCCCGGTACTGAAGTGGTTAAAAGTGATAAAATATGGACAAAAGTGCATGTATGAGAGATTTACAGAATATATGTGTGCTTTTTTTCCTTGGCATATGCTTTATGTAGGTCTCATGGGACAGCACTAGGTGTCTTCAGATTGGCCCAGTGTTATCACATGTGGCCAGAGGCAGACTGGAGCCTGAATGGACACGGGAAGCTGCGGCTCAGGTGCCCCCATAGCAAGCTGCTTGCTGTGGGAGGGGCCAGGATCACAGAAGAGGGACTCGAGAAGAGGAGGATCAGGGCTGCTCTGTGCAAAACCACTACGCAGGTAAGGATGAGAGAGAGATCGAGGGATCGAGAGAGGGAGAGAGAGAGAGAGAGAGAGAGAGAGATCGAGGGATCGAGAGAGGGAGAGAGAGAGAGAGAGATCGAGGGATCGAGAGAGGGAGAGAGAGAGAGAGAGATCGAGGGATCGAGGGATCGAGGGATCGAGAGAGATCGAGGGATCGAGAGAGAGATCGAGGGATCGAGGGATCGAGAGAGAGAGAGAGAGATCGAGGGATCGAGGGATCGAGAGAGAGAGATATCGAGGGATCGAGAGAGAGAGAGAGATCGAGGGATCGAGGGATCGAGAGAGAGAGATATCGAGGGATCGAGAGAGAGAGAGATATCGAGGGATCGAGAGAGAGAGAGAGAGAGAGAGAGAGATCGAGGGATCGAGAGAGAGAGAGAGAGAGATCGAGGGATCGAGGGATCGAGAGAGATCGAGGGATCGAGAGAGAGAGAGAGAGATCGAGGGATCGAGAGAGAGAGAGAGATCGAGGGATCGAGAGAGAGAGAGAGAGATCGAGGGATCGAGAGAGAGAGAGAGAGAGATCGAGGGATCGAGAGAGAGAGAGAGAGATCGAGGGATCGAGAGAGATCGAGGGATCGAGAGAGAGAGAGAGAGATCGAGGGATCGAGAGAGAGAGAGAGAGAGAGATCGAGGGATCGAGAGAGAGAGAGAGATCGAGGGATCGAGAGAGAGAGAGAGATCGAGGGATCGAGGGATCGAGGGATCGAGAGAGAGAGAGAGAGAGAGAGATCGAGGGATCGAGAGAGAGAGAGAGATCGAGGGATCGAGAGAGAGAGATCGAGGGATCGAGAGAGAGAGAGAGAGAGATCGAGGGATCGAGGGATCGAGAGAGATCGAGGGATCGAGAGAGATCGAGGGATAGAGAGAGAGAGAGATCGAGGGATCGAGAGAGAGAGAGAGATCGAGGGATCGAGAGAGAGAGAGAGATCGAGGGATCGAGAGAGAGAGAGAGATCGAGGGATCGAGAGAGAGAGATCGAGGGATCGAGAGAGAGAGAGAGAGAGATCGAGAGAGAGAGATCGAGGGATCGAGAGAGAGAGAGAGAGAGATCGAGAGAGAGAGATCGAGGGATCGAGAGAGAGAGAGAGAGAGAGATCGAGGGATCGAGAGAGAGAGAGAGAGATCGAGAGAGAGAGATCGAGGGATCGAGAGAGAGATCGAGAGATCGAGGGATCGAGGGATCGAGAGAGATCGAGGGATCGAGAGAGAGAGAGAGATCGAGGGATAGAGAGAGAGAGAGAGAGAGAGAGAGATCGAGGGATAGAGAGAGAGAGAGATCGAGGGATCGAGAGAGATCGAGGGATCGAGGGATCGAGAGAGAGCGAGGGATAGAGAGAGAGAGAGAGAGAGAGAGAGAGATCGAGGGATAGAGAGAGAGAGAGAGAGAGAGAGAGATCGAGAGAGAGAGATCGAGGGATCGAGAGAGAGATCGAGGGATCGAGGGATCGAGAGAGATCGAGGGATCGAGAGAGATCGAGGGATCGAGAGAGAGAGAGAGATCGAGGGATAGAGAGAGAGAGAGATCGAGGGATAGAGAGAGAGAGAGAGAGAGAGATATCGAGGGATAGAGAGAGAGAGAGAGATCGAGGGATCGAGAGAGAGAGATCGAGAGAGAGAGAGAGAGAGATCGAGAGAGAGAGAGAGAGAGAGATCGAGGGATCGAGAGAGAGAGAGAGAGATCGAGGGATCGAGGGATCGAGAGAGAGAGAGAGATCGAGGGATCGAGAGAGAGAGAGAGAGAGATCGAGAGAGAGAGATCGAGGGATCGAGAGAGAGATCGAGAGATCGAGGGATCGAGAGAGATCGAGGGATCGAGAGAGAGAGAGAGAGATCGAGGGATAGAGAGAGAGAGAGAGAGAGAGAGAGATCGAGGGATAGAGAGAGAGAGAGAGAGATCGAGGGATCGAGAGAGATCGAGGGATCGAGGGATCGAGAGAGAGAGAGATCGAGGGATCGAGAGAGATCGAGGGATAGAGAGAGAGAGAGAGAGAGAGAGAGAGATCGAGGGATAGAGAGAGAGAGAGAGAGAGAGAGAGATCGAGAGAGAGAGATCGAGGGATCGAGAGAGAGATCGAGGGATCGAGGGATCGAGAGAGATCGAGGGATCGAGAGAGATCGAGGGATCGAGAGAGAGAGAGAGATCGAGGGATAGAGAGAGAGAGAGAGAGAGAGAGAGATCGAGGGATAGAGAGAGAGAGAGAGAGAGAGAGATCGAGGGATAGAGAGAGAGAGAGAGAGAGATCGAGGGATAGAGAGAGAGAGAGAGAGAGATCGAGGGATAGAGAGAGAGAGAGAGAGATCGAGGGATAGAGAGAGAGAGAGAGAGATCGAGGGATAGAGAGAGAGAGAGAGAGATCGAGGGATAGAGAGAGATCGAGGGATCGAGAGAGAGAGAGATCGAGGGAGAGAGAGATCGAGGGATAGAGGGATCGAGAGAGAGAGATCGAGGGATCGAGAGAGAGAGAGAGATCGAGGGATCGAGAGAGAGAGAGAGAGAGATCGAGAGAGAGAGATCGAGGGATCGAGGGATCGAGAGAGAGAGAGAGAGATCGAGGGATAGAGGGATCGAGAGAGAGATCGAGGGATAGAGGGATCGAGAGAGAGATCGAGGGATAGAGGGATCGAGAGAGAGATCGAGGGATCGAGAGAGAGAGAGAGATAGAGAGAGAGAGAGATCGAGGGATAGAGAGAGAGAGAGAGATCGAGGGATAGAGAGAGAGAGAGAGATCGAGGGATAGAGAGAGAGAGAGAGAGAGATCGAGGGATAGAGAGAGAGAGAGAGAGAGATCGAGGGATAGAGAGAGAGAGAGAGAGAGATCGAGGGATAGAGAGAGAGAGAGATCGAGGGATCGAGGGATCGAGGGATCGAGAGAGAGAGAGATCGAGGGATAGAGAGAGAGAGAGAGATCGAGGGATCGAGAGAGAGAGAGAGATCGAGGGATCGAGAGAGAGAGAGAGATCGAGGGATCGAGGGATCGAGAGAGAGATCGAGGGATCGAGGGATCGAGAGAGAGAGAGAGATCGAGGGATCGAGAGAGAGATCGAGGGATCGAGAGAGAGAGAGAGATCGAGGGATCGAGGGATCGAGAGAGAGAGATCGAGGGATCGAGAGAGATCGAGGGATAGAGAGAGAGAGAGAGAGATCGAGGGATAGAGAGAGAGAGAGAGAGATCGAGGGATCGAGAGAGAGAGAGAGAGATCGAGGGATCGAGAGAGAGAGAGAGAGATCGAGGGATATCGAGGGATCGAGGGATCGAGAGAGAGAGAGATCGAGGGATCGAGAGAGAGAGAGAGATCGAGGGATCGAGAGAGAGAGAGAGATCGAGGGATCGAGAGAGAGAGAGAGATCGAGGGATCGAGAGAGAGAGAGAGATCGAGGGATCGAGAGAGAGAGAGAGATCGAGGGATCGAGAGAGAGAGAGATCGAGAGAGAGAGAGAGAGAGAGAGATCGAGAGAGAGAGATCGAGAGAGAGAGATCGAGAGAGATCGAGAGAGAGAGAGATCGAGAGAGAGAGAGATCGAGAGAGAGAGAGATCGAGAGAGATCGAGAGATCGAGAGAGATCGAGAGAGAGATCGAGAGAGAGATCGAGAGAGAGATCGAGAGAGAGATCGAGAGAGAGATCGAGAGAGAGATCGAGAGAGAGATCGAGAGAGAGATCGAGAGAGAGATCGAGAGAGAGATCGAGAGATTGAGAGAGAGAGATTGAGAGAGAGAGAGATTGAGAGAGAGAGAGAGATCGAGGGATCGAGAGAGAGAGAGAGATCGAGGGATCGAGAGAGAGAGAGAGATCGAGAGAGAGAGAGAGAGAGAGAGATCGAGAGAGAGAGATCGAGAGAGAGAGATCGAGAGAGATCGAGAGAGATCGAGAGAGAGAGAGATCGAGAGAGAGAGAGATCGAGAGAGAGAGAGATCGAGAGAGATCGAGAGATCGAGAGAGAGATCGAGAGAGAGATCGAGAGAGAGATCGAGAGAGAGATCGAGAGAGAGATCGAGAGAGAGATCGAGAGAGAGATCGAGAGAGAGATCGAGAGAGAGATCGAGAGAGAGATCGAGAGAGAGATCGAGAGAGAGATCGAGAGAGAGATCGAGAGATTGAGAGAGAGAGATAGAGGGATCGAGAGAGAGATAGAGAGAGAGAGATAGAGGGATCGAGAGAGAGAGAGAGAGAGAGAGAGAGAGAGAGAGAGATCGAGAGAGAGAGAGAGAGAGAGAGAGAGAGAGAGAGAGATCGAGAGAGAGAGAGATCGAGGGATCGAGAGAGAGATCGAGGGATCGAGAGAGAGAGAGATCGAGGGATCGAGAGAGAGAGAGATCGAGGGATCGAGAGAGAGAGAGATCGAGGGATCGAGAGAGAGATCGAGGGAGAGATCGAGGGAGAGATCGAGGGAGAGATCGAGGGAGAGATCGAGGGAGAGATCGAGGGAGAGATCGAGGGAGAGATCGAGGGAGAGATCGAGGGAGAGATCGAGAGCGATAGAGAGCGATAGAGAGCGATAGAGAGCGATAGAGAGCGATAGAGAGCGATAGAGAGCGATAGAGAGCGATAGAGAGCGATAGAGAGCGATAGAGAGCGATAGAGAGCGCTAGAGATCGAGAGAGCGCTAGAGATCGAGAGAGCGCTAGAGATCGAGAGAGCGCTAGAGATCGAGAGAGCGAGATCGAGAGAGATATAGCAAAGACTTTACAATAAAAATAAATAAAAATTATATACAATATGAATTTTGCTGAAATATACTCTTACATAAGCAACAGCTTTTCATAGCTATGCTATACAGCCCTAACAGCTGGCAAGAGTGAAGGTGTGGATAATACCAACTGTAATCCCTTTCAAGAATAAACTTGACTAATGTTACTACTGGCTAAATAAGTATAGTTGTAGTCCACATGCAGACATGCTGGCTAGAAACAATAACCAAGCTAGTAATTTTGCTTTGATTTAATTTGCACCTATGTCAACTGCAACATCCGACCACAAGGGAAGAAAGGCAGTGGGAAAATGATCAGGTCATAAATCTTTTCACTGTATAAATACCTTTTTTTTTTCTTTTTTTTTTTTTTAATAAGTGGCCTCTGTTCCCAGCTGCATAAAGGGGCTTCGAGAGTGTAATCACTTGGGCAGGCAAGCTGTTCTTCCAGCACAGCCAGAAAACTGACCATGCTGGGATGGATGTGCTCTCATGTGTAGTGTGGTCAGTTTGAGAAAGGAAAGGTGGGGGGGGGCTGGCTAGATCACAAGGTATTTCACACAAAAGCAGAAATACAAAGAGAACAGGATACTTTAACACCAGTACATGGTACAACAGACACGACTCAGGAATATGAAATATTGTAACATTCTTTAACCACTTAAGGACTGCCCACCTCATATATACTGCAGCAGGGCGGCCCTATTGGGCGAAACGACGCAACTGTATGTCATTTCGTGCACAAGACACTGAGGGCATGGGCCGCAATGTCTGCTGGTCACCCATGATCGCTCCTCAGAGGCAGAACGGGGATCTGTCAATGTAAACAAAGTGGATCCCCGTTCTGACAGGGAAGTACAGAGAGATAGTTTGTTCCTAGTGATCAAGAACAGCGATCACTCTGTACTCAGTCAGTCCACTCCCCCCACAGCTAGAAACACCTTCTTAGGACACACTTAACCCCTTGATTGCCCCCTAGTGTTAACCCCTTCCCTGCAAGTGTCATTTATACAGTGATCAGTGTATATTTTTAGCACTAATCACTGTAAATGTCATTGATCTCAAAAAAAAAAAAAAAAAAAAAAAAAAAGTGTACGGTCCGTCTGCTGCAATCCCACTAAAAATCGCTGATCACCGCCATTACTAGTAAAAAAATAATAATGCCATAAATCTATCTATTTTGTAGACGCTATAACTTTTGCACAAACCAATATACTCTTATTGCGATTTTTTTTTACCAAAATTATAAAGAATACATATTGGCCTAAACTGATACTAATACATTTGGTTTTTACTTTTTTTTATTGGATATGTATTAGGGATCGACCGATTCTCGGTGCAGCTGATTATCGTCAGCCGATATTCAATCTTTTTAGAAGTATCAGTCAAAAAACTGATCAATATTACTGATATTGCTTCAAGGGGTTTTACCGGAGTGAAGCATGCAGCCGCATGCATCGACTCGTACTGGTATTTAGAGCGGACAGTCGGCCTTATTGTAGTAACCGATGAGGCTCAGCAGCCGCTCGGCTGTTCTTACAAGCAACGGGAGGGGACTTGCACTGCCCCCCTTCTCCACCGCCCCAAAGATGCTTCTTGCAGGACTTTTTTTTGTACTTCCCGCAAGCGCACCGCTCCAGTGTGAAAGCACTTAGGCTGTGACAGGAGAAGCTCTTTAAGGTGCTTTGCAGGCGCTATTTTTAGCGCTAAAATGCCTGTAAAGCGCCTCAGTGTGAAAGTGGCCTAATTGCTACCATTCATCTCACAGATCATGAACCAAAGCAGAAGGCCTGCCACGTCAATTAAACTTACTTCAGCCATTATCTAAGCGCAACTCATTTTCTTCAAGTTTCCTAAAACCGTTTTGTATACCACTGTTTAGTTTACTAAACAGAACAGATCTTCCTTGCCAATTAGGGATGAACATGTCCTGAAAGTACATTAACCACTTAAGGACCAGGCCTATTTTTCAAACTTGTGGTTTAGAAGTTAAAATCAGAATTATTGCTCTCGCTCTAACGATCGCAGCGATACCTCACATGTGTGATTTGAACACAGTTTACATATGCGGGAGCGACTTACGTACGAGTTAGTTTCTGTGCGCAAGCATGAAGCGCTTTAAAAAAAAAATAGTTTTCTTATTGATTTTTTTTTTTTTTTTTTTTTTTTAAAGGGACAGTGTAAAAAATACATTTTTGGATCACTTTTATTCCTATTACAAGGAATGTAAACATCCCTTAGAAAAAAAGCGTGACAGGACCTCTAATGTGAGAACTGGGGTCAAAAAGACCTCAGATCTCACATTTACACTTAAATGCAAAAAAAAAAAAAAAAAAAAAAAAAACACACACTTTTTTTCGTTGGGCGGAAGTGACGTTTGACATCGCTTCCGCCATCCAACGTCATTGAGTCGTGTGGGAGCCATCATTCCCTCACCCGACTTCATGCATCTGAGGGGAAAGGATCCGATCGTCTCCGCCACTACCGACGGCTCCGGTAAGTGGCGGCGATGACAGGGACGTAGTGGGAGGTGGGTGGGCACCTTTCCCGCCACCGATAAAAGTGATCTCGCAGTGAATCCACCGCAGAGACCACTTTTATCCGAAAGCAGACTGCCCGCTGTTTAAAATATCGGGGCTATGGCAGCTATCTGCTGCCATATTAAACGGCATTCAACGTCAAAGTACCGACGTATAACGCCGGAGGGCGGTCCGGAAGTGGTTAAAGTCGATGTAAACATGAAAAATATTGAATAGATAGTATCTATACTAAGCATTTCAGCTTAGTTTGGCATCTTGAAGCAATCCCCTTCTCCGGAAATCATCCCCGCTCTTCTGAACAGCACAAACCCGACACAAGCAGAAAATTTGTGTCGCCACGCCCCCTTCTCCTGTGAGCGACAGGCTGTGCTGAAGATGAGGCCAGAACGAGCCTCCATGTAATACACTGCAAAAGGGAGGGGTGTTTGCTCTCTCTGCCTTCACAAGATTGAGCTCCTGACAAGCTCCTCAGTGCAATCAGCTGCCGATGCATCAGTAAATCTGCAGGATTCCTTGGATGTTTTGCCATTAGCCCCTTCCTACCAGCTTTCTCCTGATTAGCACAGATCCTGTGCTGTAAGCAGAGCCGACAGTCGCTGGCCCCTGTGTATTCCCCTGGATATACTCACGAGACATGCCCACAGGCATAAAGATATCAGATAGCTGTGCTGGAGGGCGTGTATAACTGGGGGATTGTGTGACATTACATCTCCGCCTACTATTTTCTGGTCCTAAGCCACTCCCACAGACCAGCGGTTTTAGGGGCGCTGAGACAAGCTTAGGGAGCATTTTTATGGAGTTATACTCACAGCTGTATGTATGTTTACATTAAAATGCATTCAATTTATGGCCAAAAGTATTTGGGTTTACATCCACTTCAAAGTAGAACTATAGGCAATTTTTTTTTTCTTTTTTTTAATTTTAGATAGTAAGGGAGGGTCATAACTCCTGTCTTTTTTTTCAGCATCTGTGCACAATTGGCGAGATTTCTCTTTACTTCCTGTCCCATAGCCAAATAGGAAGTAAGAGGAAATCCCTCCAAAATAAAGGGAATTCCTTGGGGATCCTCGGGTCACCAGAACTAGTATCGCATTGGAAAATTTCCCTTGCATAACAACCCAAAATTTGGGATTTTTTTATCTTCACTTTCAATAATGGTAAACAGGACAAATAGAGAGGGTGAATCTCCTTTATGGGGGGAACAGACCACAAAAACTGACCAGTCTTCTTATCCCTCTCCACTCTACCCAAAACGTAAAAAAAGCTTTGCCTTTAGCCAGCCATAGACAGTTCAAATCTTGGCCAGTTCAGCGGGGACTGGCCAAGATCAGAACCATGTATGGGCAGGCTGATTGAACCCAAGTTGACTGATTAACTTGGGTATAACCATTGTGTTGGATTTTTTCATGCGATTATAGCAGCTAGCAATAATCACTGTGTTCTACCAGCCAGAGCCCCCCCCCCCCCCCCCGGTAGAACACAACAGGTCGGCGGGAGGGATTCCCGCACCAACATTGACTGACCCGTGGTTGCAGGAAATAAAATTGCTCCATCTACGGCCAGCTCTATTTGTATGTTATAGTGCCCAAGAATTTGTCAATCCCCCCCCCCCCCCCCACTGTGCCAGAGACCCTACAGTGTCTATACTTGCCTTCACCGCCATTAAAATCCAGGTACAGCACACCCCTTCTCTGCATACTTTATTACCACTTACATCCAACTCCCAATACGAACCCAGAGACAACATGGCAGCTACTAAAAGAATCAGCCAAACCCCACCCAAAGAACTTAATATTAGTTGAAAAACACAACTGTTTCACCTGCCAAAAATACCAACTTAGGTCATCCACACTTCATTCCCATAAGGCCAAAAGGTGGCACCAATATGGCAGCCTTCAGCATTCTGTCCCCACCCTGCCACCAGTGTACTCATTTAATTAGGAATGAATTACCAGAGTAGGATTCTCTCCTGCCCAGAAAACAAAAGGACTACTTAAAGTGTTACTAAACCCACAACAGTAAACTCAGTCTGTACATGCAGGTTATACTCACTGTAGAACCTAAGGGGTTAATCCCCTGCATTGTGTAAAAAGGCTGTATGATCCTGTCTTCTCTGATCCTCCCCTTCTTCCACTGTCCCCAAACCATCTCCTGATAGAACGGAGGCTAGGGTACAAGCTGCACATGCTCAGTTTGGTGTGTATTGCTAGAGTTTTTTTTTTTTCTTGGAACCAGCAAAGAGCTAATCAGCACTGTCCAGACAGAGGGTCAGGGGTCCTGCAAGTCTCATAGAACAATCAGGAGAGAATGGAAACTCCTCTAAGCTTTAACCAGACACTGATAGAAGTCACAAGACTGTATAACTGCTGATGAGAAAAGGTATTTAGCAGTTTAAATTTACTAAAAACTATTGCATTTCCATGTTCTGTGTAACGTGGGAGACAGCACTGCAAGGGTTGAATGATCATTTAGGTCTAGGGAAACGTGCTTTTGCTTAGCTCAACCTCCACTTCAACTGGCTCCTCCTGAATATAAGACCAGTGGTTCTCGCACCCTCTTCTCCCCTTTGTAGCCCTGCATTGAAAGTGGGAATACTGAGGGACAGACCACTGAGGGAGCATAAGGGAGTAGAGGAAAGCTCAGCCTGTTGGGGAAGCGAGAGTCGTCCCCTAGACCTAAGTGAACAACAGTCATCCCTTGTATTGTAGGGGCAGCTACACTGCAAAGAAGCAGGTTTCCTTTTCCCAGAGATGGGTTCCAAGAGTAGAACATTCATTGTCCAGTTAGCCTTAAAGGGGCCCTTTCACATAGTTGCCTTCAGTTAATCAGTGGATCTGTGAGTGGATCTCCTGCAGAGCAGGGCGGATGACAATACTGTGTCCACTTTGTGTTTTGTGGAGCAGATGTGGAAAGAGCCTTCTCTACTCTATGGGCAGCCTGGCGCAAACGGACTCCGTTGTCTGTTTAGAACCAGCTTCTTCCGATCAGGTCCACCCAAATGGAAGAGGATGCAGCCCTCCCCAATTTTTTTTTTTTAGCGTGTCTAATCAGACCCAGTGGTAGGAGTTTACACCCACCAGTCCATTGGAATACAGGGACCTGCCAATCAGGTCCCCACGAAAAACTGACAGGTGGACCTAATCGGATCGCCAGTGTGAAAGGACCCAGTTCAGTCTTCTAATTCATCTTGAAAAAAGATGTCAAAATGTCGGTTTCAGCAGAGATGCTGGTCTGAGGTGCCAAGTGATGTTGATACTCTCTCTGCTGAGACAGTTCTTTGAACCCTCAGGAAGTGAGGGGCACATCAAAAATGTACGTACGTTTTCATCACATACTCAAGATCAGTGGTGGTCAGCTTGGTAGATTATGGGAACCTCAATCCGCAACTACAAATGGCAAAGCACATTGTAATAAATTGCAAACATGCTACAAGTATGACTGGAGGCAAAAAATACACTTCAGGAGACTGGGGACAGGTTACACAAGACTGCTAAAAATCACCGATATCACAGCCCCTCCAAAAAACTCACTGCTCCTACTGCTGGCTGCCAGGTTCACAGGACCACACATTATGAATGTTCTACCAAGAAGCAGAGCTTTTGCACTTTAGGTTTTTGAGCAGTTTACAAAGCGCAATCGCTTAATCTGACATTTACAAACTAATGTGAATGGGTCAGAGCAACTCCTTCCCCTCAAGTTTGAATGAGAGAGAGAACCCCTTCCACCACATCCCAAAGGTGCTCTATTGGATTGAGATCTGATGACTGTGGAGGCCATTGGAGTACAGCGACCTCATTGTCATGTTCAAGAAACCAGTTTGAGATTGGAGCTTTGTGACATGGTGCATTATCCTGCTGGAAGGAGCCATCAGAAGATGGGTACACTGTAGTCATAAAGGGATGGACATGGTCAGTAACAATATTTAGGTAGGCCGTGGCGTTTAAACTATGCTCAATTGGTACTAAGGGGCCCAAAGTGAGCCAAGAAAATATCCCCCCACACCATCACACCACCACCAGCCTGAACTATTGATACAAGGCAGGATGAGTCCATGCTTTCATTTTACGCCAAATTCTGACCCTACTTTTTGAAAGTCGCAGCTGAAATCAAGACTTATCAGGTCAGGCAACGTTTTTCCAATCTACCATTGCCCAATTTTGGTGAGCCTGTGTGAATTTTAGCCTTATAGTTTCCTGTTTAGCTGACAGTGGTGGCACCCAGGTTCAATGCGTTGTGCGTTCAGAGATGGTATTCTGCATACCTTGGTTGTAGCGAGTGGTTATTCGAGTTACTGTTGCCTATCATCTTTTTCGGACCATTCACTGTAAACCTTAGATGGTTGTGTGTGAAAATCCCAGTAGATCAGCAGTTTTTGAAATACTCAGACCAGCCCGGCTGCCACATTCAGTCACTTAAAGTAGTATGGGAATACAGTTTTTCCCATATTCCTACTTACCTTGGTGGATGCAGCATCAGACCGATGCTGCATTTGTCCCGACGTCTCTGCGCTGAGAACCGAGCCATCGAACATCGCCGACGGCTCGGTTCTCTCACCTCCCAGAGCGGAGAGCTGCTGACTGTCAATAAGAGTCTCCCCCCTCTGCTTCTCCACACTCACTGGAGCGCTGGAGCTGTGGAGGGGCGGGGAGCGGCTGTCTCAGCGGCGAGCTGAGAGGCGGAGACTCATCAGTCAAGGGAGCTGGCGGAGCCAGAGTTCCAGAGTCGGGATGATGCGGTGCCTGGACTGATCTTGGCGACATCAGCAGACAGCGGACTTCAGACCGCTCTGCTGAAAACGGGTCACAGGGGTGCAAAACGAATTGCACTCCTGTGACCCACAGGAGAAGCCCAGCCAAACAAGCCCAGACTGGACTTCTCCTTTAAATATCTTTTCTTCCCCATTCTGCTCGGTTTGAACTTCAGCAAGTCGACTGGCTGGCTGATTAGCAATTTGTGGTACCAAGCATTTGAACACGTG
The DNA here is from genome assembly GCA_037952835.1 of Lithobates septentrionalis. Classification (NCBI taxonomy): domain Eukaryota; kingdom Metazoa; phylum Chordata; class Amphibia; order Anura; family Ranidae; genus Lithobates; species Lithobates septentrionalis. Next base: position 2,724,660 of record JBBDGP010000292.1, read on the forward strand.
TACCTAATAAAGTGGCTGCCGAGTGTATATGTTAAAGTGGACCTTCAGACATTTTTATATCTTTTTATGTATTAAATCTTCTGCCCTTGTGGTTCTATCTTTGAATAGCACTTTTTTTTTCTGCCAGTACCTTATAAAGCCCAATTCCTGTTTCTTGGCTTGTAAAAAGCCTAGGCTTATGACCCCATGCACAGCTCTCTCACTCTGGTGAGAGTTTGCCAGGAAGGAAAGGGGGGATGAGTCATACGAGGGCCAATGAAAGCTGCAGGGCTGGAGGTGTGTCTCTGTAAATCCAGGAAGTGAACAGGCAGCAGCTTCATTTGCCCACAGTTAAAACGGTTGCAGCCAAACTCAGTGGAGGGAGATTTCTGCAGCATATTTGGCAAGCACAGAATCACAGTGTATATAAAATATGCAAAGTGGTTGGAGGGAAGCTTCAGAATGACAAAGATGTTATTACAAATTGTGTCAGCAGACTGCAGTCCCTCTAAGAACTGCCAACAAATAAAAAAAATAAAGTCCCAAAAGCAAGTCTCCTTTTGACAGCAAGGTTTCCTGGCTGTCATGCTGATATTTTGGGTCCAGCGCTGCCCTGAGCTTCTGACCCAACAAGGAATTTAGATACCGATTTACAGAATGCTTGTTCCAGGTCTGGACATGGGTGAGTTGGACATGGCCAGGCATCTGGTTTTTTCATAAGGGCACGAGCAAAGGCAGCCTCATACTTCACTCATGCCAAAGTCCCTTTAATCATTTTCCTCGTCATGGGGACCCAATAAACGATCGTCCTTCCAAAGAAAAACGTTTTTTAAACATTGCTTAATAGTTCTTCTATAAGATTGTCTCAAAAGCAAATCATGTTTACCAGAGTACTTAAAAATGTTACTATAGACACCGCTACTGCCATTGTGAGACTTTTTACTCTTGTCGCTTATCCGGCGCCCATGGGAAACGCACAACAATATCCTGTAAAATGACAAGCATTGCTTTATAGCCTGCAAGGAAGTGGCATTGGCGTACGTGGGGAGAATAAAAGGCACGGCAGAACAGAGCTCCGTCTCAAGGTTAAATTGTCATTCGTACCGGTATGCGTTTCCTCGCTCTAGTTTCTAACAGCTTGCAGTCTCCAGTGTAGTTGGATCCCACCAGTATCGGGTGACACTGCTTATTCCTGGCAACCTTTAGAAGAAAACGACGCTTTCATGTCATACATTTCACAGGGGCCCTTTGATTGCTTGGTTTCAAAATCTTTATCTATTAACACATCCCAAAAATAAAAAAAAAATAAAAAAAGCGGGGGGGTGGAATATTGAGGTCAGCAAGATGATCTGGTCCATTAAAATACAGTTAATGTGTAATGAGCAATTAATGAGATGTTCATGCGGTACTGTAAAATCACTGGGGAGGGTGTACTACAACTGGGGTCCATGACCTGCATCATGCCAAGCCTTCAGAGATGCAGCGCCGTCTCCGATACATGTTAGTGCAGGACAAACCCCCCCCCCAATCACAATCCTACATCCCCAGGAGCCAAGCTGCACATCAGAGCCTGCAACAAGCGCAATACAAATAACACCGGCAATACGTTAAAATGCGGACGCCCTTTTGCCCCCAATATGAATCCTTCCAACTACAGCAAGTTAAAACCTGATTGACCATCTTCTATTACTAAATCCGGACCCATCCCTAGTAATGTTGACCTAAAGTAATTGTAAAGGCAGAAGTTTCTTTTTATCCTAATGCATTCTATGCATTAAGATAAAAAAAACCTGTGTGCAGCAGCCCCCCCCCCCCCCAATACTTACCTGAACCCCATCTCTATCCAGTGAAGTCCACGAGTGCCTTGGCAGTCCCTCCTGATTGGCTGAGACAGCAGTGATGCCAGTGGCTCACGCTGCTATCAAACTCCATTAGCCAATCAGAAGGGGGGGGGGGGGGGCGAATACTGCGGCTCTGTCTGAATGGAGCTGTGACTGGGCTCGGGTGCCCCCATGGCAAGCTGCTTGCTGTGGAAGCACTCAACAGGATGGAGGGGTCAGGAGCTCCAGGAACCGGAGAAGAGGAGGATCCGGGCTGGCCTGTGTAAAACCACTGTACAGAGCAGGAAAGTAGAACGTTTTTTTTTCCCCCTATTAACCGGTTCAATACAGGGCATTTTCACCCCCTTCCTTCCCAGACAAATTTTTAGTTTTCAGCGCTGTCGCACTTTAGACAATTGCGCGGTCGTGCGATGTTGTACCCAAACAAAATTGACGTCCTTTTTTTCCCACAAATAGAGCTTTCTTTTGGTGGTATTTGATCACCTCTGCGGTTTTTATTTTTTGCGCTATAAACAAAAGAGCGACAATTTTGAAAAAAATAAAATAAAAACACAATATTTTTTACTTTTTGCTATAATAAATATCCCAATTTTTTTTTTTAAAAACAATTTTTTCCTCAGTTTTGGCCAATACGTATTCTTCTACATATTTTTGGTAAAAAAAAAAAAAAAAATAAAATCGCAATAAGCGTATATTGATTGGTTTGCGCAAAAGTTATAGCGTCTACAAAATACAGGATAGATTTATGGCATTTTTTTAAAAAAAATATTTTTTTACTAGTAATAGCGGCGATCGCGATTTTTTTTCATGACTGCGACATTATGGCGCACACATTGGACACTTTTGACACATTTTTAGGACCATTCACATTTATACAGCGATCAATGCTATAAAATTGCATTGATTACTGTGTAAATGTGACAAGCAGTGAAGGGGTTAACCACTAGGGGGACACAAGGGGTTAAATATGTTTCCTTAAGGGAATGATTCTAACTGTAGGGGGCGGTGACGTACAAGGGGAGGAGACCGATCAGAGTTCCGCTGTACTGGGAACACAGATCGCTCTCCTCTCACCTGACAGGACGTGGATCTGTGTGTTTACACACACAGATCCACGGTCCGGCCCGGTTAACGGGCAATCGCGGGTGCCCGGCGGACATCACGGCCGCCGGGCACACGCACCGGGTCCCGAGCAACGCGGCGCGCGCGCCCTAGATGGCCGGGAATCCCAGACCGTCATATGACGTCCACCCAGGATGGGAGATCCCATCTGTGGACGTCATATTACTATGGCCGGGTAGGGAAGTGGTTACAATAACAAACGCATGCTTGTTATATACTCACTGTGGAACCCAAGAGGTTAATCCTCCCGTTCTTAGTTACATAGTTGGTAAGGCTCAAAAAAAAACACAGTTGCCCATTCAGTTCAACCTGTGTAGGTATATGCGTATCAGTGTCTATAATGATTTCCCATATCCCTGTATGTTATGTCCTTAAAGCAATTGTATACCGCACATGGGGGAAAAAAAAAAAAAAAAAAAAAACCCTGTAAGGCAAAGGCATAATGAGCTAGTATGCACCGCATACAAGCTCATTATAAAAAAACTCACCTTAGAATGAGGTCCCCGTATCGCATCCAGGTCCACACCGAGGGAGCTGACATTTTGCCCTCTGCGTTTCTTCCGGGTTCGCGGCTCCGGCGCTGTGTGTGGCCGGAGCCGCGATGACGTCACTCCCGCGCATGCGCATTCTTTCCAGCAAAGTCCGGAAGAGTGTCAGACCTTCACACGTCAGCGGCTGCATGCAAAGTGAAAAACTCCTAAATCATACAGGTTTAGGAGATATTCATTTTACCTACCAGTAAGCCTTATAGGTACAGGTAAAAAAAAAGAAAAAAAGAAAAAAGGGTATGCAACTGCTTAAAGGCTGCACATCCAGGTGTCTTAAAAATATCCATACTCCCCGCAGCCACCAATTGTGGTGGAGAGTTCCACATCCTTATTGCCCCAACAGTGAAGAACTCCCTACGCAGTTTAGGGTTAAACCACTTCTCCTCCAGTCTCATTGTGCCCCAGTTTCCTTTTACATTCCCTGGGACTGAATCATTTATTTCCTATGCTGGGATCCCCATTGAGATATTTATAGATCGCCATCATGTCCCCTCTTAAGCGTTTTATCTCCAGCGAGAATTAATTTAGTGTTTACAGTCGTTCTTCGTAATTTAGGAGGTCCTCCAGTCCCCTTACAGGCAGTCCCTGAGTTACGAACAGGTTAAGGACTCCCGGTTTGTTCTCAAGTCGGATATGTTCGTAAGTCAGAAACGCATGTGCAGAACAGCAGACGTTGTTTTATCCGATATTTTACGATGTTCTGTCAAGCAGCCATGCATGCGTCGTTTTCCGAGGTGCCCGCCGTAGAAAAGTGGCCGCAAGTCGAAGGTTCGTAACTCGGGGACTGCCTGTATTAGTTTTGTTGCCCTTCTTTGGACTCTCTCCAGCACATCTCTTCAGAGGACTGGTGACCAGAAAGAAAAACTCCAGAAGAGGCCTAAACAGTTTTAAAAAGTAGCAGGATTATAGGTTTTGTCCTTGGAGTTTTTATGCATGCTAAAAATGCTTCCACTGTCCCCGATCCATCTCCTGATAGAACAGAGGCTAGGGGACAGGCTGCACATGCTCAGTTTGGATTGTATTGTGAGACAGGTTTTTTTCTCTTGGGAGGGTGAATGTGATCAGCACAGAGCCAATCAGCACTGTCCAGAGGGTCAGGGGTCCTGCAGGACAGTCAAAGTAGAATAAAAACTCCTCCTACAAGACACTGATAGAAGTCACAAGGCCGCTATATACTGCTGATGAGAAAAGGTATTTAGCAGTTTATATTTACTACAATAATTGCATTTCAGTGTTCTGTGTACTGTGGGAGATGAGATATTCGTGAATGCAGGGTCCGGGGTTTAGTATCATTTTAAAATATAACTCATGCTGGCCATACATGGTTAGAAAATCATTCAAAAAAGCAATCATTCTACTTTTGACAAATTAGTGGGCTCATTTTGAAAATGCAAAGATTTATAGAAAAAAATAAAATAAATATCGGATTTTTTTTTTAGCTTAAACAATCGATTTTCTAAACATTAGTAGTGGAATCGATCGAAAACAGTTCTACAAAAAGTGTACAAAATCTACAGCGCATGTGCGTGGTAAAATGTAACCCCAGATCGTGTAATCAATTTAAAATGTACAGTTTAGGTTATCGATCCAGAATATGTCGATAATTAGGCGACATATTGATACAATTATGGTGTTATCGCGTGCACGGTCGACAGATCTTTAGAAATCCGACCGTTTTTTTCAAATGGTTTTCTAACCATGTATGGCCAGCATTAGGGAAATGTATTTATTTTTTACATTTTTAGAGTGGAGAGAAATTAGAACACTGGTATTGAGGAGATCCCCCTCTACTTGACCATAGTCACAAAGTAAAAGCAAACCCCAAAAGGTGAGCGGTCACCTGAGCAGGAATAGACTACCAGGGATTTCCCTCACTTTGGAATGATTTCTTCTCCTTTCCTGTTCTTCCTATGGGACAGAACGTGAAGAAAATCCACCCAGTGGGACAGAGATGGCAAAAGAAAAAACAAGCACACAGGAGGTTCTACTTTAAGATTCTGAGCCTTTGACTCGGAACAAACCTGCAGCAAGTCAAAACTCCTGATCTGCATTTCAGTGGCTCAGAAACACTGAAGTGGTTGTAAAGCCTCACATATACCCAGTGTAGTTGTAACTGGCCTCAGGTGATACAGGCATGAAAACAAATGCTCCTACACAAGTTGTACCCATTTATCTGCAGCCCCCTCCCCTCTACATCCATTCAGGCTTGGTTCACCCCTATGTGTGGCTGCTGGTATTGCGATTCCTGCACTTGCTACCACCCCAGTGAAAACGCGCAGGGCTGTAAAATTGTATACATATGTAAAATTGCAGCGGGCATGCAGGAACCACAGGGAAATCGCATGATCAAAATGATCATGCACTTTCCCTTCAGGCTGCATTTTGAAAGAGGTGCATACATTTTTTTTTCTGTGGCAAATGCAGGCACAGCAGCCCTTTAAAATAAATGGTCAGAATTTATACAGCTTTTCAGAGCTTCCAGAGGCAGGGGCAATTGATGGTGCACACTGCACAGGTAGGACAGCTAAGTGTAATCTGAGACCTGAGCAACAAAGGACAGTGTTAGGACTATTGAAAACACAAAATGTAAGCTGGGCATTCCTAGAAAGATCAATAAAGCCTTTTTGCATTTAATCTACGGGTTTTATAACACTTTAATGGCACATATACCAGACCAAAAGGGAATAAGAGGTTTATTGTTAGAGTTTACATCCACTTTAAGGGCCTACACTGATGGGTTTTTATTTACTTCAGAACGGATTCTGCATACAAGTCTATATGGCCTGGTTTACTCTTGCAGCTTGGGGGGGGGGGGGCTTAAACATTCGGTTGAGCCATGTTTTTGCTGCCCTCAACCACTCCCCTTTAAATTGATAAGGCAGCGGATGGTGGTGTACACATGCCATGGCTGCAATGCTTTGCATCGCAGAAAAATTGATTCCTCCTCGCCATTGGCAGCAGTAAAAACATGACTCGTTCAACTGGTGGCAAGGGGATGACAATGCCTCCTCATTGCCTCTCAAACACCCTCTGAGAAGCGATCCAAAAAGCACTCTTTAGAGCACAAAACTAGTGTAAAATGAGCCTTTAGGGCAGTGATGGCGAACCTTGGCACCCCAGAAGTTTTTGGAACTTTATTTCCCATAATGCTCATACACACTGCAGTGTAGCTGAGCATCATGGGAAATGTAGTTCCAAAACATCCGGGGTGCCAAGGTTCATCACTGCTTTAGGGAATTCAAAAGCAGTTAAGCAGGTGAACTGCACCTGCAATTAAAAATGCACCAAAAATTATGTTATCTGCATTTTGCCGTTAAGGGAAAGAAGTGCTGATAATTGCACCGAAAACACACGATTTTGCTATGCTTATGGGGTGCTTTTCATAGGTCATGTGACTTAAAAAAAAATGTAACACCGGTGTCCACACACAGTTAGGTCCATATATATTTGGACACAGGCACTATGCTAGTTTTTTTTTTTTTAGGTATTTATTAAAACATATTCAAGCTAAAGTTATATAATGGCTATGGAGTGAAAGTGCACACTCTCAGGATTAAATTGAGGGTATTTACATCCAAATCGGAGGAAGGTTTTAGGAATTACAGCTCCTAATAGCCACCCTCATTTTTCAAGGGACCAAAAGTAATTGAACAATTAAATCAAAAGATGTTGTGTGGTCTACTCCTTTGTTATTTCTTCATCAATTAAGCAGGTAAAAAAGGTCTGGAGTTGATTCTAAAGCCCCATACACGCTATTAGATTTTCTGCAGATTTTTGTCTTTAGATTTACCAAAACCATATAATACGAGGTCAAACCTTAAGAGTTCCAATTTGTATGCAATCAGGCAGGCCCTTGCACTACATGGTTTTGGTAAATCTGAAGACAAAAATCTGCAGAAAACCTAATAGCGTGTATGGGGTCTAAGCGTGGTATTTTTTTTCATTTGGAATCTATTGCTGTGAACTTACATCATGCGTTCAAAAAGGAGCTGTCAATGCAAGTGAAACCGCTAATGTACGGCTTCAAAAACGAAACAAATCCATCAGAGAGATAGCAGCAACATTATAAGTGGCCAAATAAACAGTTATTTATTCTACATTCTGAGGAAAGAAGAACGCACTGGTGAGCTCAGCAACATAAAAAGGCCTGGACGTCCAAGGAAGACAACAGTGGTGGATGATTGCAGGATCCCCTCTATGGTAAAGGACACTCCCTATGAGGTGGGCGCATCATTGTCAAAATCTACAATCAAGAGAAGACTTAACGAGAGCAAATACAGAGGGTTCACCACAAGGTGCAAACCATTCATAAGCCTGAAGAATAGAAAACCCAGATGACACTTTGCCAAAAAACATCTAAAAAAGCCAGACTAGTTCTGGAAAAGCATTCTTTGAACAAATTAAACTAAGATTAATCTATCAGAATGACAGGAAGAAAAAAAAAAAAAAAAAGTGGAGAAGGCTTGGAACAGCTCATGATCCAAAGCACACAACGTCCTCTGTAAAACATGGTGGAGGCAGTGTGATGGCATGGGCATGCATTGCTTCCAGTGGCACTGGGTCACTGGTGTTTATTGATGTGACAGAAGCAGCCGGATGAATTCTGCAGTGTTTAGAGGTATATCAGCCCAGATTCAGCAAAGTTGATTAGACGGCGCTTCACAGTACAGATGGACAATGATCCAAAACACACTGCAAAAGCAACCCTGAAGCTTTTGAAGGAAAAGAAGTGGAATATTCTGTAATGGCCGAGTCAATCACCTGATCGCAACCCAATTGAGCATGCATTTCATTTGCTGAAGGCAAAAAACTAAAAAAGGCAGAAAGACCCACAAACAACTGAAATTGTCTGAATAGCCTGGCAAAGCATCAGAAAGTAGGAAGCCCAGTCTTTGGCAATGTCTATAGGTTCCAGACTTCAGGCAGTCATTGCCAGTAAAGGATTTTCAACAAAATATTAAAAATTAACATTTGTGATTATATTCATTCGTCCAATTACATTGGAGACCCTGAAAACGGGGGAACGGTGTATAAAAATGGTTGCAGTTGCTAAAATTTGTACTTGATATTTATGTTCAACCCTTGAATTAAAGCTGAAAGTCTGCACTTCAAATTCATTTGGATGGTTTTGTTTTACTTTTATTCTGGTAGCATACAGAGCCAAAAGTATGAAAACTGTGCCTGTGTCCAAATATACAGTATATGGACCTAACATATATACACACACACACACACATACATACATACATATATACACACATATATATATATATACACACACATACATATATATATATACACACACACACACACACACACACACACACATATATATATATACATACATACATACATACATACATACACACACACACACACACACACACACAATTTCCCATTTGGTGTATCTCTACCTGCAAGGATTTCCAAAATATCGAAAAAGGTCTTCGGCTAGTTTACACTAGCATTGCTCCTCTTCAGATCCAGAACACTCTTCAAAGGGCATTTGACAGGTGGTGAGCTGCCATTGTATCACCTCCTCACCGCCCGTTTTAACCACATAAACCCCCCCCCACTAGTACATCCATTCAGTTGAATGGGTCGTTTTCAGCAGGTGGCACTGCCCCTTAAATGTGACAGTGGGGCTAATCTTTGCTGCCCCCTCCAAACACAAGTTTAATTGCGGCCTTAAAGCTGAAGTTTCTTCTATCCTGACGTGAGCCCCCTTTGCTCCAGGTGCAGGTCCGTCCCGGGTACATTCTTCCACATGGTATGGACATTCCCTTTGATCCATCCCTTTTGGGAGAGTGTAAGTGAAGCCCTGGGACCTTCGGAGATTGGTCCCTCGGCCTGAACCCAGCCCTGGTGCTGCTTGGCATTATGGAGAATGTTGAGGCCTCTGGGCACATGAAATCATTTCTCTTTTATGCCGTATATTACGCTAGAAGAGAGATTCTTCTCTGGTGGAAGCAACCTACCCCGCCTACACTTAACATGTGGGAAACGATTAACTCTATCCTACCACTGTATAAACTGACCTATGAGAGCAGGAACTGTCCTAAAAAATGTGATAAGGTCTGGTTGCCATGGATCGATGCACATGGCTCAGAGCCTTAAGGTATATGGAGATGTCCTATATGATACCCTCATGTCTTGCATTCTACTCTTGTGATACAAGTTTTGACAGTGCCGCAATTTGCCCCTTGTCCCTCTCATCTCACCTTGGGGTATTATATTGGATGTGATGGTCGTGATCCTCAATATGCCTGTAGCCATGTTTTAACTTAAGATGCTCATGATCAGCTTCACTTGATCTACTGTCTGTTTTTGACCTTATGCCTATATCTATTGTCTGTGCACGTTGTCAATGCTTATATTATCAAATAAAACCTATTTTCTGTTAAAAAAACAAAACACAAAACAAACTGAAGTTTAGGTATAGCTTTTTTTGCATAAGTTCATTGGCCCAGCTTGGATATAAATGTTAAAATCTGCCAACTAGGGACAACCTGGAAACTGGCTTGCATTTCCCAGGCTCCACTTCTGGGTCCTTCACAAGATAAGGAGACCGGCAGTTAAAACGATTTGGTGAACAGGACAATCCGCTACCCAAAGTTATAACCTATCAAGAATGCTCAGACATGTTAATTCTTTTTTTCTCTCCCTGAATGAACTTGAAGAAACAAAATTCCTTTGATTGGCCCACCTACCTGACCTCATAATAACTTGCCTGGGCTCATGCGGGGATACAGCCCTGGCACCATGCAGCTTTGTTTCAGGATTTTGCAAGAACTGAACAAGATACAACTTATCACATACAGGAGGATGATCTTGTGAATTCAAAAATCAAAAGTTAACAAAAAAAAAAAAAAGAAGGAGCTCAATCATGTGTCCAGCGACATTCAGATAAATACAGCATGTACGTGAAAGGATCTAAAATCAGTTTCCCGACTGCAGTGTCCTATAAATAACCACAACTGGGAGCGTGCAAGCCAGCGCGGCACCTCTCCAAAGCCAGGCCCATAAACACGAGCAAGCTGCAGGATACTTCTGTGCATTCACATGCTAGTACGACGCTCATATAAGGGCCAAATGGCACAAAATTCCATAAGGTTGACGTGCGATAACGCCGCAGATCACAGACAGGTCTGATTCCGGTAAATATTTATAAAGAACGAGGCAGCCATAACTAAACCCACAGCCAGCCATAAGCTGAGCTCTAAAGCTGCAGGAAAGTAGAATAGTACTGAACAGTTAAAGTGGGAGTAAACTACCATCTCTGACTTACCTATAGGAAACCCCAGTACCGGAACAAGGCCATCCAGTAGTGCCCAGAGCAAAAATGCCAAACTGCACGACCCACCTCACCCCCCCAATTCTCTTAGGGTTAGCGTTAGGGCACCCACATCCCTGCAATAAACCATTTCACCCAGGGTAAGTCTATAATAAGTCTTACCTATAGGTAGTGTAAATATCTCCTAAATGTGCACCATTTGGGAGATATTTACTGTACATGCAGCTGGTGACGTCACAGGCACATGAGCTCTGAAGGAACGGCCACCTGCGCCGTTCCTTCAGAGTCCTATGCCGTAAGCGATGGCTCCCAAACGCATACGTGGGAGTGACATCAATAACGGTTTTGGCCACTCCCACAGCCAGTCTGCAAACCCATTAAGGAAGACCGGGTGAAGATGGAAGCCCTCAGCGGTGATAGCACGGCGCTGGAGGGCTTTGTTTTCAGGTAAGCTTCACATAACGTGCTGGTATGCGATGCATACTAGCACATTATGGCTTTACTTTGCAGGTTGCAAATAAAATAAAAATCACACACACACACACACACACACACACCAGTTTACTACTGCGCCCCCTAGTGCTCTTACAGCTGCCGACTTACTACAACGGCTCACCTAGAGGAGCCAACCTGCGCAAGTATAACTGCGGCGGCTGGTCCTCAAGTGGTTAAGGCTTGGTGAACAAACTTAAAGAGTAACTCCACTTTTGTGGGGGGGGGGGGGGGGGGGACTTCCGTCTAGGTGATGTGTACATTGCAAGATTTAACAAATTTTCCTACCTTTTGTTCTGAAGAAATAGCCGTTTGTGTCCATGTACACAGTGAATGGGAATGACTTTGGAATTACCAATCAGCTGCTGCACCTGCAGGACTCTCCCTTGGGAGTGTCTCACCAAAAATTAAATTTTTGTTGCAGGGGGTGCGCAAAATCGGACATGTAGCTTAGTGCAGCGTTCTGGGAAAATCAGTGAGCCAATCACACAAGCAGGAAATGACATATCTGGGGGGCGTTCTGTACACCATCTGTGTGCATCGCATTTTATAGAAGATTTCAGCACTTCCGTTTGAAAAGGAAAGCCAATTTTTATTAACATTCAATTACAATAAGACTTGTGCAGCAATAGTATATGCTATTCTTTTTTTTTTATATTTGCTATTTTTTTCCCCACGAAGTGGAGTTAAAGTGGTTGTAAAGGCAGAAGGTTTTTTATCTTAATGCATTAAGGCCCCTTTCACACTGGAGCGGTTTTCAGGCGGTATTTCAGGTATTGCCTGAAAACCGCCCCTAAACAGCCTCCGCTGTTTGTTTAGTGTGAAAGCCCGAGGGCTTTCACACTGAAGGGGTGCATAGGCAGGGCGGTGAAAAAAAGTCCTGCAAACCGCTTTTTTGGAGCGGGGAAGGAGCGGTGTATTCAGGTGGCCCCCATAGCAATCTGCTTGCTGTGGGGGCACTCAACAGGAGGGAGAGGCCAGGAGCACAGAAGGACCCGAGAAGAGGAGGATCCGGGCTGCTCTGTGCAAATCCACTGCAACAGAGCAGGTAAGTATAAGCATCACCCTGATGAAGATTCAATATTTTCCTTGTAACGACACGCATAGGGGAGGGGACTGGACGGCGCAGGAGGCAGCTGGTTTGTCATATGGGAGTAGGAGCACACAATCTCATCCATGGCTTGGCGCCATTAGGGCATGCTATAGAGCGGTGCACTAATGCACCAGACCCATGTGAGTACCCTATAATAGGGCTTTGTTTGCATTAAAAAAAATCTTTTAAAGCGTTATTACACTATGGAAGTCTTTTTGATTTTTATATATGAGGATGCCACATCTGAGCAGTATTTGGACCGAGCAACCTGATCTAGAATCAGTTTTGACGATTCAAAAGCGTGTATTGACCAAACTTAATTGCGTGGTCACACGCTCCGAGGTGAGCGGCCATTACCTTGAGGTGGGGAGCACCTGAGTGTAGTCACTACTGAAGATTGCTCTATTCACAGTCACCTTTCAAGTTTATTATCTTTAGATTAAGGACGCTGAAAACTGACCCTGGATGGTCAGAACATGAACCTGAGCACTTTATGAATCACTTTTGTATCAATATTTATATTTTATGAAATGTATATTCACGCTATATGACGACAACAGTATATATATATATATATATATATATATATATATAGCCCGCCACTGGGAACCTGGTCGCATGCTGCCATTTTTGTTCTAGGTCCTCAGAAGCCAGTGGTCTCCAAGTTCTTGCAGCTGCCCCCCCATGACAGGGCTGCACATGTGCATCTTTTGTATAACTGACCCAAAGCCTTCTGAGATGCATGACCTGAGCATTCCTGAAGGTTGAGGACAGCTGGGGGCTTCACTACTCTTCCCTAGGTGAGAAAGCCAGAAGCTCAGGATGACCAAAATAAATTCCAAAAAATGTAATTGTAAAAAGGAGGGAGGGGAAAGAGCAATATGACAGAAATTATTGCTTGAGGAAAGTGAATTCCCTAGCTCAGCCCCTCGGACATCATAGCCCATTCCTCTTCCGGAAGTATTTAAATGACTGTATGCTGGCCCAGCTCCTACACCTTCACTACATAAGCTTTTAGCTGCTGGGAAAAAAGTGAAAGTACGATTAACAGGGGTGGTCTTTACAGATAACATGTCAAAAATGGAAAAAAAAAAAAAAAAAAGGGGAGGGAGGAACTTCACTCTTTTACCCACTTCCTGACCGCCCACATACTGCGGCAGGACAGCCGCTCTGCTAGATCACGTGACAGTGCATATTTTTTTTTAGCACTGAACACACCAACTTTTGCGCAAATCAATGCTTATTGGGATTTTTTTTTACCAAAAATTGTCTAAATTGATGAAGAAATTTAAAAAAAATAAAAAAAAAAATAGGTTTTATAGTAGAAAATATAAAATATTGTTTTGTTTTCAAAATTGTCGGTCTATTTTTGTTTGAACCCAAAAATTAAAAACAGCAGAGGTGATCAAATACCACCAAAAGAAAGCTCTATTTGTGGGGAAAAAAAGGATATGCATATTATTTGGGTACAGTGTCGCACAATTGTCATTTAAAGTAACTTGGTGCCGCATCGCAAAAAAAAATGGCCTAGTCATTGGAGGGGGGGGGGGGGTTACGTTTTCTGAAGCTGAAGTGATTAATCAACATTGACTATTTTTAATCTTTCCGCTGCTACATCAGTGAATAGGGAAGCATTTCAGATTTTCTGGTTTTAAATTTCGTCAGTTACTTCCTGGTTTCCAGGCCTAGGCAAATGAGGTCACACATCCCAGAATTCTTCAAGAGAAGAGGGGTTCGCCCAGATAAACACACCCTCCTGCCTGCAGGAGCTAAGGGCGGCTGGATTCCAGGAAGTAAACGCTACATGAATTATCTACCGTTACTCAAGATGGTCATGACCAGAAACGCAGAGTGATTTATTAGCAAAATAAATCATGGAGACATGGATGGGAAGGTAGCTCTGAATATTAAAAAAAAAAAAATCAATGGTTTGTGGTGCTCAGATGCAGTTAAATGCACATACAAATCCTAAGTAAATGCAAAATAGGTACCTGAAACGGCAAGGATGGGAACTCTGCCCAAAAGAGCTCACATGCTAAAGAACAAAAATCCATACAAAAAAAAAAAAATAGATGTGTCAGTTTTGATCTAGATAATGTGTAATCCAGGAGAAGATAGATGTTGAGGATTAAAGACACAATTAAAAACGGCTTAGGACCCACTGAAAACTGTTACATGCGACAAAGCGTTGCCATGTCATTCATTTTCTGTGGCACATCAATAGAGAAAGCACAGTAAGGCACCAATGGTGCAGGTCTGATCTTCGGGAATTTTTTGTTGTAATGGCAGTCCATTTGTCACAAAAAAACCACCAAGCTGTTACCGGGCGAGTACCCGAATATTCTCAAAGGGGTGCCGGCTTGCCTATAGTGGAGAGGAGGTTTATACCAGCTGTGCCTGCCCATAGGCAGTGCTGTGTTCTTTTTCCTGCCTAGTGTCCTACTCCTGTAGGCGGCGCCATTAGCCCCTATGGTCAGGAATGAAGAGAAGCTGTGTCCGTCAAAACGCAAGATAGAGAGTGTTTCGGCAAGCAGCAACCAGAAAGGGGACCTAGTGGAATATATGAACAGAAAGAAAATCGTGTAATGTAATAATGAGTGTTAGGACTTGTGTTGACCGGCTTTTTTTCCCCCAAATCAAAACTGCTTCTCTCCCCATAAAAGTCAAAAAACAGAAGTTGGCTGTTGCCACTTGAAATGAAGACAAATTCAAGCAGACCCTCAACTGTAAATTACTCCTACCTATTTTCATTTCCACTTTTCCGGCCTCATCAGAAACACCAGATTTATTTCCAGTACTTTTTCTCCGTGGAACCCACTTCCACATTCCTTACCTAGGCAAGGATGATTTTTCCTTGCTCTACTTCTCCCTGCACCCCCAATAACCCCCCCCCCCAGTATCTGTAGCTGCTGGCTTTTAAGTTCCCCCATTGCCCGATGCAGTTCCTCTTTAAAAGGAGAAGTATGGCCAAAGCTTTTTTAGCCCTACATCTATGTGTCACAAGAGTGCAGTTCATTGGAGTGACCTGTAAAGCCCGCTGTCAGCATTTTACATACCCACCAGCCTGTCGGCAAGCTGCTGGGAGACTGAGCCAGCCCCTCCCATCCCCTGCACAGCTCAGCGCTGGAGAGGAGAGCAGAGAGCCAGTGACTGATAGTCCCAGCACTTTGCTCAGAGCAGAGGGGAGAACAAAGCGATCAGTGGTGTTTGATTGCTCAATTCTCAATGTAGAGGCGGGAGGGAGGGATGACAGATGCATCATGCTGCACTCACCTAGGCGAGTATACATTTTTTGGGGAAACCCATATTTCTCTTTTAATGTCAATAGTCATCCAACTGCACAACAAATTAACTTTTCCATGAACTCTAAATAGATTCACAAGTGTCTCGAACTGATCTCAAATGCAAGCAGAATGAACCCAAAAGTCCAAAGCTGACATGGGCCCTTAAGTGGTCACAAGTATCCCAATCCAATGCACAAACCAAAAGGTCAATCCATTCAGAGCTATTCTAGAAGAAATTCTAATCATAACCCATCAACCTGAAAATCTTTGCAACCTGTATGATCCTAGTCCATCTTACAGTTAAAGCAGTAAAACCACAGACGAAAAAAAAAGGCAATGTCATTATGTGCTAGTATGCATCGCATACTAGCACATTATGAGAGACTTGCCCCAAAACGAAGCCCCCCAGCGATGCGCTGCCACTGCTGAGAGAGCTTTCGTCTTTCCCCTTCTTCCTTCTGGGTTCGCAGCCTCCGGCTACATGAGTGGCCGGGGGAGCGACGACATCACTCCCACGCATGCCCGCAGGAGCCACTGTTTACGGCAGAGCTGATGATACCGCACTGTATGCCGGATCTTCAGAGCACTCTGCACTCTGAATATATCCTAAAATGTGCAAGTTGAGGAGATATTCACAGTACCCACAGGTAAGCCTTATTATAGGCTTACCTGTAGGTACAAGTGGTAGAGTTTACTAGAACTTTAATTGGAAGCTTCAGTCCACTAGGCAAGAAGTATGCACAAAGGGTTCTGAAGGTATGGATAACAAGCATAGGTCACAGGAAGACTAGAAAAAATGCCCTAACACTGTTCAGCTTAAAAGGAATTCCAGGTATTGATGTTTTGTACACACCACAACTCGTTGATGCCCCTGGAAGCTGGAAATCACTGAAGTAGACTTACCTACTACAATGATCTCAACTAGTGTTCAGGTCCAATGCAGAGTGGTTGGGAAATGTAGGGGTTGGGGGCTTCAGCTACTGTTGATCTAAGCCTCACATGCATTGCTTGCTTTCAATGGGATGGCCGACTTTCGTTGTGAGAAAGACTTGTGAAAAGTCTTTACATGTAAAGCCATAGGCCTACCATGTACCAATTGAAGAGGGCACCTCAAATAGGTCTCAACAGGATGCAGGGGGGACTTTTCTAGCTCCCGTGACCTCCCTGAAGTGCAATGCAGCTGGTCATGCAAAAAAAAAAAAAAAAAAAAAAAAGAAATCTCCCTATAACCACCACCATCATTAATACGAGTCGCAAGGAAGCATTCTACAACGTTCAGTGAAACTATCAGGCTGATGTGTGGCAGCTCAATGGGCCCTCCACCAGGCACCGGGGCAAGCAATTTAAAAGGGATGCATAGTCAACTGGTGGC
The DNA here is from genome assembly GCA_037952835.1 of Lithobates septentrionalis. NCBI lineage: Eukaryota > Metazoa > Chordata > Amphibia > Anura > Ranidae > Lithobates > Lithobates septentrionalis. The sequence goes on from JBBDGP010000292.1 coordinate 2,741,685, forward strand.
TATGTTCACTACTCTCCATACTTGCATGCTCAAATTCATCAACTCCATGTTAGTTTGCAGACTGTCCCCATCTAAAACTAGTTTGTGCCTTCTAGAGTGCAAAAAATAAAATAAAATCTACCTTAAATTCGCTTTTATTTATAAAGAGACAGCCTATTACGCAGTATGCTATAGTCACTGTTTATTCATGCAGCACAGCAATAGGTTTCTAGGGGTTGTAGCACGTCAACGTCTGCGCTTTCTTAAACAAAATCTATCTCACTAGATCAAATCATTACGAAAAGTGCTCTGTTCTACATGATTGAAAAACACCAACACACATTAAATCTTTGCTTCTCCCCAGTCGCTGGGTTGACGGGCTGCAGAGCCGTATGGGGAGCAGGCAGAAGGAAAGGTGTAGCCCCAGCTGTCAGAGGAGCTCGGAGACAAGCCAGTACAAGAGTGTCTCATAGTTGCAGCAGACAATGTAAATTATTGGACTCGGGGCTGCTTACTGTCAATGTACAGTGCAGAGAAGCTCAGCGATTCCAGATCTGGTATTGCATATCACAGTGTAGTGTCTTCTGTTCAACACAGAAAAACAGTGGAGTCAGCTTTTCTGTAATCTATGCAAGTGTCTAACTTACCCTGATCAAACGGTCAAACCGGCCATAAAACACAACAAATACAACCACAGGGATCAGATGCAACCTTCTGCCTAGCTATAAATCTAAATGGTTGGTGATAAGATGAGATTTGTAGGTTTGGTGTCTGAACTTCTGTGCGTGCATTCTGTGCAAGGCTGAATTCAGATGAATGCAGAAAAAAGGTGTAGGTCTGACACTACAACTGTCTAGGCCCAGGGGTCTCCAAACTTTCTAAACAAAGGGCCAGATTACTGTCCTTCAAACTTTAGGAGGCCAGTCAGTGGAAGTAGAAAACATACCACTATCACTGCGAGTAAACAGTTGGCATCAATTGGAGGACTTAGTGGCCCATTGTTGGCATCAGTGGGAGAAATAGTGCCCCACTGATGGTGTCAGTGGGAGGAATAGTGGCCCATTGTTTGGGTCAGTGGCAGAAACCATGCCCCAACTGTTAGGGACAGTGGGGGGGAATAAACCAAAGGCTGGATAAGAGCAAGCAAAGAGACATACTTATAGGGTACAAGAAATGCCAATCAAGTACCTCATTTAACGGCCTAGCAAAAGGGGCCCTCGAGACAGACTTGGATGAATCTCTAGAGCCAGGTAGGAGCGCGTCCTAAATAAATGCAGAATTCATGAAAAAGCATAAAACACAAATACATACTACAAAAACATGACAAATTCAGATGCACAAGAGTTCAGCTTCATTTAGGAGCGCCTCGATCTGCTTCTCTAAAGAAGTAGGTGCAACATAATAAAAAGGTGCCCTTGACCACTTATTAGCTGTGTGACTCAGATTGCCGAGGATTTCAGGCGCAGGGTAAGCTGCATTAGGTGGACTTCACTGGATACATCAGCAGGTATTTGGGGACTTCACGGGGAACTAGGAAAACTATTCTGGTGCATTTTTTTAATGGAAGGCCATAGTTCTGCATTAAAGTGGAACTTTACTCTCTCAATCAACATTGACCATTTTTAATCCTTCTGCTGCTCACATTAGTAAACAGCTAAGTACGGTATATTATTTTTACCAGTTTTAAAAACTTTTTTTCTTTCTTCAGGTGGCTTCCAAGTATAGGCAAATAATTCCATATATCCCAAAAGTCTTCAGGAGGGGTTCTCTCAGCTAAGCACACCCTCCTGTCTGCACGCTTGAACCACGGAAAGATGGATTCCAGCCGGTAAATGCTACATCTGTCCTTACTCAAGATGTCCACGGCCAGAAATGCTCAGTGATTTCTCAGCAAAATAAAAGGAGACATGGATGGATGTGGGAGTTTATCTGAATATTAACAATGAAATAGCATTTTTGGTTTGTGGTGCTCAGATGGATTGTACTTTTGCTTTACAATCTGAGACAATGTCCCTCATCTGTGGATTCTAGAAACTAGTTATTACTAGGGGTGCAACGAATCGTCATCGATTCGTGATCCGACCCGCGGAGGTTGATCCGTACGGGACACCCGCGATCCGCGGAGCGCTCTGTGGCCTCGGCCATAGGAAAGGCCGCGGCTTCGGCCTAGCTCCGGAGCGGCTTTCATCTTGGTACACCCGGCGGCCGTTTAGCACGTGATCGCTCCGTCAAATGACGGAGCGATCACTTGTAACAAACCGGCGTTATTTCATGACGCCGGTTCCTCTCTCCCCTCTGTGTACTGATCTGTACAGTGGAGGAGAGAGATCGGATGGCAGCAGTGCCAATGCCCTGCCAATAGTCTGCAATGCCCTGCCAATAGTCTGCAATGCCCTGCCAATAGTCTGCAATGCCCTGCCAATAGTCTGCAATGCCCTGCCAATAGTCTGCAATGCCCTGCCAATAGTCTGCAATGCCCTGCCAATAGTCTGCAATGCCCTGCCAATAGTCTACAAATAGTCTGCCAATATACCCTGCAATACCCTGCCACACCCTGCCAATAGGGAAATTGTGGATATTACAGTGGGGGAGATTTTTTTTTTGTTGATCTGAACCGTGACTCCTGATCCGAGGAACGATCCGAACCATGAGTTTTTTGATCCGTTGCACCCCTAGTTATTACACACAATGGAACCAAATGTAATGGTTGCCTCACATTTTTCCTTGCTTCTTAGCTGCAAGGAAATGATCAATACATCCTGTTTAGGTACTGCTGCAGTTTATAAGAAAGAAAATGCAGGAGTACCTACCAGACATCAAAAGGTCTTATGGATTTTATCAGCTATGAACAAAGATCCGAGAACAGATATTTACTCAGGAGGTACACCCCATGAGTTTGATAACCCATAGGTGTGCTGGGTGGCAGTTTTAGTACCTTAGAACACTTCAATGCCACCGTTGAGATTCATCCACACTTACTGTGCCATTAGGCTATTAAAAGCAACAGTTCAAGAACTTTACTACTTATGAACAGCACTTGGATGATGCCCAACCAAAGTTCTGTAGGTCTTGTAATGTCAGCTATTCACCTTCACCACACAGAAACTTTAGTGTAAAACCAAATTCTTTTAGATGAAGTGCAAACATTCAGTGTGTAGAGAGGTTAAAACTATGCATTTTAAAATCCAAAAATCCACCATTTTCAGTTGTCTGGTCCCACCAATGCTACTTTATTAGGGCAAGTGGATAAAAATCCTAATTCTGAAGTTTGCCATTTAAACCAGCTCCCTCAAAAATGCATGACAATCCAACATACATAAGCCTAAACATAAGCCCACCATAAACATAGTGGAAAGAAGCCCTAAAATGAGACCCTGGGGAACAGAAAATAAAATAACAGACCCTATATAACCAGAGCCAAGCTCTGGCCAATCTGTACAAAAAGAAGAAATAGACCTTATGGGTGGCGATGCACAAATTTAAGAACCGATCTAGGTAAGAACAAAGCGAATCATAATCAAACTAGTATTAAAGTCATACCTTTTTTTCCCTAAGGTTCAGATGGCTATAGGTCAACTGAACAGAGGACAAAAAAAAAATGCAGAAGTATTTACAATAAGATGCATTTACTGGCGCAGTCTTGGGCTTAATCTGAGCCACTTGCCCAACTTCCAGCCACAGTATGCAATGTTCCATGAATCCAAGAATCAAACGCCCATGTGTTCCATCGGGATCCTCTGTTGCTGCTCATGCATGTCAGCACAGACACCTAGCTTGTTGTCCCTCTCCCATGAGCACGCACATAAGGATGGCTTCATTAAGGAGGCTTGGCTTCTTAAAATAGAGGCTCCCTTAGGGACCATTCATGCTCATTTATGTTGTACTGCAATCTGGCTTTGGTTCATAGAAATGGACACTACATGGAGCCTTCAAGGCAAGCTCCAGTCTGCTACAAATTTTTTTTTTTTTTTTAAATAAAGTATTTTGCCGCATTACACTGCTCAGCAACCAGGGGTTCCATTGCAGTGTGAATAGGGCACAGATAACCACTGCTGTCTGTGTGCCCTTGAGGTGACTGGCACTGATTTGATGCAGGAAAACACCCATCACTGCACCTAGTGTGAATGAGCCATTAGGCTTCATGGCTACATTTTAGGTGGATGTATAGACTTATACTAGTAGCCCTATAGCACCATGTACAAATAAGCATTTGTCACCAGCACAGCATGCATCCATTTCAAAGTTCAATGTTTTATCAAAGCAATCGCATTACGTCATGTTCAAGTGTGCAATCTCACGATTGCGTAGGATCTCTTTATCGCCACATGCCTGATGGAGTCCTATGCCACTACAAAAGTTGCACATAAACTTGTTGTAATGTGATTACTTTTATGAAATATTAGATTTTGAAATGGATCCATGCTGTGCTGGTGACATAGGCCCAGGGGCGGACTGACCATTGAGCCACTCGGGCACTGCCCGAGGGCCCTGGGCCACTAGGGGGCCCCATCAGGGTTGCCAGCCTCAGTAAAACCAGGGACAGTATGTATAAATCTGTGTTTTTTTTTACATCTGTCTGTGTATACTGTGTGTACATGTATGTGTATACTGCATGATTGTATACTGTGTGTATGTATACTGTGTGGCCCCATAATCTGATTGCCTGGGGGCCCCATAATCTCCTATTGCCCGGGGGCCCCACGAGTTATCAGTCCGCCCCTGCATAAGCCTCGTACACTGGAAACCAGTTGGTCATTGCTGAAGAATCCCTATACTCCATGGAGTGTGAAGGGAATATTTCCGTCGTCATATCATATCCCACCCACCCTGATGAGTTAGTGGAGCACTGACCGATGATTGTGTTGATTTTATGAGACAAGAACACTCCTCGCACACTGTTCAGGCCGTATTGTTGGTGTTGCAGCCAGGTGGCAGAGGACTGGGATGTCAGATATATTGCAGGTTGTAACCCTGACACCTTTCTTAGGCTGTTTACAGTTTAGAGGCGTAAACCTGCAATAAAGCCTCAATTATGGCAACACGTTTCTGTATTTAAAGCACTTTAGGCCAAACACACATTTTATGTTTGAAGTCAACCTGCCAAAACTTGTAAAATAGAGATATGTTTCTAACAGTAACCAACAGTGTCCTCCTACAGCTTTTCCTAGATGTGGTTTTTGTTATGTACTAGAGGCATCCAAATCAATGTGGCAACTATCTGGAAAGCAACTTTCTGGTTCATCTCCCAGAAGAACTGCAGCTATCCTATAAGGAGGTGGAAGGATATATTGCTACCAGGACCGTGGATAGCAACAAAAACCCAGCAAGAAATTATGGCCTTGCTTCACCCAAGAACAAAGAATAAAATTTGAAAAAAAGGTTCAGGTTGAGAGCATAATCTATTAAAAAAATAAAAAAGGGTACCTACTCCCTACCAGACTCGCAAAGATCCACCTATCAAGGTCTTCAACCTGTTTTAGGCAATGTAGCCAACCTGGTACTATGTACCATCTGTGGTGGCAATGTCCTAAAGCTGTGGTCTTCTAATTGTGACCTGGGGGTTGGATGTAGACCTTTACTTGCCTTTATCTGGCCCTTGGGGCACTATTCCCCTAGCTGCCTGCAACAGTGGGGGGCTTAACTGTCCCCACCAACAACACTGATGCTGCGCTATTTCTCCCACCAACGATGAATGGGGCACTATTCCTCCTACTGACACTAAGAATGGGGCACTATTCCTCCCACTGACACCAACAGGGTATAGTTTATCCCGACTGATGCCAGGACATTTTCTACTCCAACTGGCCACTATTCAGCTCCACTAAAGTCTGAAGAAGAGTAAACTGGCTCTCTGATTAGAAAGTTAGACCCCTGTCCTAAAGTAACAAGATTCTGGATTAAAATCATTACACAAAATGAAACTTGACAAGATTTTGGATCTAGAAACAGATACATCGCAGTAGACTGACAAGGCCCTGGGATTGCATTCTTACATCGTTATGGTAACTTTTCTTCTCTAAGATTCTCTCTCTACCTTCTCTGGTCTGATAGGAACAAAACCACAGGGTATTTAGTGATCGGTTATACAGTATGTTGGAGTTTCTCTGGGTTCATCCCTTGTATGTTATGCCCAGATTAGGATTGTGCATCTCTACTTGAAATTCTTTATTACGTAGGAAATGTAGTCCCTCCAATCCAGTTGGAGGTGGCCATTTTGAATAATAATCTGTCTTCTAGGTTAATCCATAAATTCTGTATGGCTGGTGAATGTCTATTATATGTTCTACACATATGAACATGGTACTAAACAATGTCCTTACTTTCCAAAAAAAAAAAAAAAAAAAAAAAAAAAAAAAAACCACACACACCACCATCATTACACCACCTCAGGAGCGAACAAGAGTGCTACATTCTCATATACAGCGGGACCATGGAGAAGGAACATAGCCACCTTCTAATAGGAGGTCAGGTCACAGCAGCAGGGAAAAAAAAAAAAAAAAAAAAAAAAAAAAAAAAAAAAACAGCGACTCGAGGTTTGGAAGAGGCTACAGAAAGGACTTTGAGCCAAGAACACATGCGAATAAATTTTTTTCTTCATCTGTTCTCTCCATAACTTACGCCTGGCCAAAAAAGTAAAATGAGAAAAAAGCTGCAATACATGCACATTTCCCTAGGTTTATTCCTTTAACTCCACACAACAGCTGCTGATCCTTCCAGAAATCCACCCTGCACCCAACTTCCAGTGCTCTCCGCTTCACTGAAATCCAGCAAAAAGAACTAGGCAGGGCTGACACTGCTTTGGATTTCAATGCATGTACTGCAGGGATGTTCTGAGTTTTAATAAAACTTTTTTAGATTATAGTAATGTATTATTGCAGTAATGTATTACAGCAAATTATCATTATTACACGCAAACAATTCCAAGTAGACAGAACAGTTCTTCGAAATGCGTGACCCATTTGCACTTCCTCCCAGCTGTCAGCTGCGGGGCAGAGCTGTGTGGAAAAATCCAACACTGCTGCATTTTTCCACACCTCTCCGCAGGTTTCTGTGCAACCCTGCGTTCGTTTTTATGTACAGTCGTTCAGCTCAGCTGAGTGTAGAAATGAACGGAATGTCAAATTCCATTAAAGTTTGGGTAAAAAAAAAAAAAAAAAATAAAAAAAAAAAGGGGGGGGGGGGGGGGGGACAGGGACTTGTGTTGTAAAAACAAACATGAACCCCCTTTGCTGGCAGCTGCGATCACTACCTGCAGAGAAGATGATAACAATGGAACGAGTGTGAAGCTACCCTTCAGCTGGGTACAGTTTCATTTTCATTTAACCAGCAGGTTGAAAAAAAAAAAAAAAAAAAAACCAAAGCGGACAGACCCCTGCATCAACGCAAGCGATCATGCAGGGATCTCTACAGCTGAGATATTGTATTCTCACAGGGGAGACTCCCACACTTCCAGAATACACCAGTCAGTGGTCGCAGCCACTGGCAGCAGCAGCTGATCAAACGCCGGTTTTCCATCAGGACTGTGACAGATTGGCTGCCTGAAGACTGTGGTACACATACCGAAATTCATCCAGTTCCTGATGTACCCGCTGACTTTTGGAGTTTACACACATAAGTAAACCATCCAATGTACTCAGGAAAGGAGCAAAGTTTTTCCTCTTAGAACCTATTGAAAATGAATTTGAGATAGTAACAGCATGCAGCAACAATTGATAAAACGCACTGCAGAAGATTATGCGAAATTACGACACTACATGTTGTAAAGGGGCCCTTTACAACCTGCAATTAACATACCAGTTGGCTTCTATATAGTAAAAGTTCCAGCAGCTAATCAGTATGTCAGATAAGATAAAGTTTTAACTGCAGGTAGGTGTTATTAGACAAGAAGCTAACAAATGCCTTGCTGTCCAGTAATCCCAGCGAAGGGCACGGCTGCAATCCTCTTGCAAGAAATAGAACATCTTGGCCATTAAAGCAGAGCACCGGGCAAACCACTTCATACACATATTCATAGTGTATGAACTTCACTTTAAGACCTATGAACAGCGTGGATAAAAATCGATAAAAAAAAAAAAAAAAAAGATTTAAAAATCAGATTTTAAATTTAAAACCCGATTTTTATAAAAAAAATTTAAATGAAATGCTTTGAGAAAAAAAAAAAAAAAAAAACACCCTCCATAGTTTTCTACTTAAATACCTTAATAATTGAGTTTATTCAGCATGAAATGGAGCTTCGTTATGTAGCATATGAAGATGACAGTCGCTCTTTAAAAATTATGATTTAAATCAAGCCTTTTTACTAGCTATTTAAAAGTAGGGTTCCACCCAAAAAGACCTGAAAAATTCTAAAAAAAAACAAACAAAAAACAAAAAAACATTTGGATATTTTTTTTTTTTTTTACTTACCTCTAAATGCCTGTTGCTAGGTGGTCCCTCGTAGTCTGCCTCTTCCTTTGCCTGGGCTGGTGACATCACTTCCCCCTCGGCACAGGAAGGGCTCCGCTCTGCTCCCTCCCTCCTGTCAATCTGGGACCCATTACAGGTCCCAGGTGATTGAGCAGCCAATCACGGCGCGCGGCGCCGCTCGCACATGCGCAGTGGGTGCCAGGCTGTGAAGCCACAGCCCAGCGCCCACAGTTGAAATGCCGACGAGCGGAGGGGGGGGGGGGGGGGGACGAGCGGGGCTTCGATCCCCCGCATCGCTGGACCAGGGACAGGTAAGTGTCCAATTAAAAGTCAGCAGCTGCAGTATTTGTAGCTGCTGACTTAATTTTTTTTTTTTTTTTTAATGGACCCCCTGGGTGGAACTCCTCTTTAAATTGTAATTTATAATCAAATCCACCCTGCCTATGAACAGGTGAGATATTTTCAATCCATTATAAACTTCCCTATTAACAATCCATGCAGAGCGATAAAGGACTCTAGCACACAAATACTACAACCAGAGCAGGGAAAAGCCCCCTGGAGTAGGTCTGCATTGAGTTCCATAAAATCTACATACAGCCAAAACCTTTTTATATCAGATTCGGCTAGGAAAAGTTTAAATCATTTTTCTTTTTTTTTTTTGCTTGTCTGTTCCGTTGGGAAGATTTTGATTAACTTCCTTTCCTTGAGACACAACAGAAGAGGAAATCTCTAAGTAATGGAATTTCTCCTCTTAGGTTTTTACTAGAGCTGCACGACTCTGGATAAAATGAGAATCACGATTTTTTTTTGCTTAGAATAAAGATCACGATTCTCGATGTAACATCATTTTTCACATTATACGAAAAAATTGGGCTAACTTTACTGTTTAGTGTTTTTTTTTCTTAATTCATTGAAGTGTATTTTTGCACAGAGCAGGTAAGTATATATAGTAGGTAAGTAGAGCAGGTAAGTATATATTTATTTAATGAACCTTCACCACCCCTTTAAAACAAATAAAAAAATCTGCTATAAAATTAAAGGCTTTAGTTCTTTTTCCTGTATAGCTTTCCCATATCCCAATACAGTAATAGTGCACCTCTTTCCCAGGGAAGGTCAAAGGAATCCACAGGTCTTAGACCATCACAGCGCCGCCTCTCCTCCTTGTCCAATCAAAGAACGCTTTGCATTCATTAAATAAAATGCAAAGTTTTCTATAAATGGCTCCTCTGCTGAGTGAGAGATCCCCTGTGGTCACTATGCAGCAGGGCAATGGCTTGGTGCGGGTCCTAAAAGCAAGAAATATTGTAGTGGTGACGACTACAGTGATTTTCTAGTTCCAGGAGATCGGTCCGGTAAAATATATCCATATTTACATTAATCTAAGCTGGAACAATGTAACTATGCAAAAGTTTCCATGCCTGGAATTTAAACTAGATGTGAACTCTTACCTTGTAAAGCAACCCATTAAAACAGAAAATAAGATAGCCATCCATATACACCCCCCCCCCCCCCCTTTTTTTTTTCTAAATAAGTGATCACATAATCTCGGTTCTCAGCTGCATAAGGAGGAGAGGTGGGAGTGGAGAAACAGCAGGGCAACGATCTCAAAGTGAAGTGTTGTGCAGCCAGGGGGGGGGGGGCAGGCTATTCTCCCAGCACAGCCAGAATTCACCAGGTATTTCACACAAGGAATACAAAAGAACAGGATACTTTTTACACAAGTACATGGTACAGCAGACATCAGGAATATGAAATGATGGTGTAATATACTCTTTAATTTGTCAAGACAAAGCAAATACAAAAACATCCACACAGAAAGATTTACAAATACTTTAAAGTGGTTCTAAAGGTTCAATGACTTTACCTTCATGCATAAAAAGGTAAAAACCTTCTCCCTCTGGATAACAAGAAGTGTGTTAAACAGTGGCCAGCGCTATCTGCCAAGGACAGTGGCATTGTGTTTAGCACTTCTGCCTTGCAGCACTGGAGTTCCCAGTTGGAATCCAAGTCAGGACACCATCTACATGGATAGTAGGTTTGCATATTCTCCCTGTGCTTATGTGGGTTTCCTCTGAGTATTCCAGTTTCCTCCCACACTACAATAGGCGAGAGTGTGCAACTGTGCATGCGAGATAGGGGCATTAAAGAGTTACTAAAACCTCTTATTTTAAACAAACATGTCATACTTACCGCCTCTGTTTAAATCAAGCCTTTCTACTAGGGATTTAAATCATGATTTTAGGCTACTTTTCCACTAGTGCGACTTGGGACTGCAGAGTCACATGACAAGTCGTACCCCATAATTTCCAATGAGTACCATTCATATCTGAACTTAAAGTCGCAGCGACTTCAAAGCCGTCCCTGCACTACTTTGGTCCCACTTTGATGTGACTTGAGGACCTCAAGAATACACAGGCATGGCTTCAAGTCGCAGCAAAAATCACACGACCTTCAGGTCGCAATAGTGGAAACCTAGGCTAAATCGACTTGATTTAAATCAAATCCAACCTGGAAAGGCCATTTCACACCAGCTGCTGCGTTACAATACAGAGGCTGGTGTGCTTAGTGTCTGAAACACCACAGTGCTGAAAAACGCCAATCTCAGCACATCGCACTGTTCAGACACCCAACGCAGTCTTACCACATATGGTGTAAATATACCCTCAAACTTTGCCTCTGTGCAGGAGCTTCCTGTAAGAAAGACCTGTCATTACTGCTCTCTCTCCTTGTGCAGGGTGACTGGTCTTGTCTCCGCCCCCTCCTGTAGTTTTAAGCAGGAAGCCTGTAGCAGGTAGTGATGCTGGGCCCCTCCCACAGCTCTGCTTTAGCTACAGCACAGTGATGTTACTGCTACTTTTGCAAGGTAACATATGGGTTCGTATAGGCATTTGGTGTACACAGAGTGGATTAATCTTTATGGCTGAGGAATATTGTACATTTAAATGAATTAAGTACAGTGAAAAAAAAAAAACCCACGCCACATTTACACAACCCTAATGATACATGGGGCCAATATTCAGTGCATAGGACTTTACATTGAGCTTTACGAACCACGTTACCACAATTTATAGCGACATAATCTGTACATGGGTATAAGGACAGTTCATATACTTTTCAAGAGGATTATAATGAAAAGTACAGCATAAACTATCAGCCAATGCAAACCAATGAAATCTTGCTTCAACTCCTAATACATGAGCCATGTGCCTGCTGGTAACTGCGGATATGCCACAGACATGCAGCAAGAGAAGCCTTTCCTTTTAATTATATGTACTGCGCACATCATTAGCTCATGGAGCTACTGGGAACTGAGTGGGTTCAAAGCTCTGCTGCCATAATAACATCACCTTAAATGTGAGCATCGTAGATGTTAAATATAATCAGTCCTGGGAACAGGCAGTGACATTCCCTGCACTGAGACGCTTTACAATATGACCAGAAGACCCTTGAAGGCTCATTTATTCCAAAATTTCCTGCATTTCCACAATTGGAACACACATACAGGAATTGTTCCTACCTGCCAAAGGATTTGCATTTATGCTCATCTCCATAGGTAGTTTTTTGGTAAAGGTGAACAAACCCTTTAAGCCAGGGGTCTTCAAACTATAGCCCTCCAGGTTGTTCAGGAACTACAATTCCCATCATGCCTAGTCATGTCTGAACGTCAGAGTTTTACAATGCCTCATGGGATGTGTAGTTCCATAACAGCAGGAGGGCCGTAGTTTGAAGATCCCTGCTTTAAGCCATACAAGAGGCAAGGGTCATTTTTAGAAAAGCAGACCCTTTCAATGGGATCTCCATTAAAAAAAACTATTTTGCCATATAGGACAAGTCATCAAGACATTCTAACCAATGCGGAGCTCCAGGGAAATTTCAAAAAACTACCCTTGCAATGGTGCTTCCCCCACTGCAATGCTCATTTTGTCTAGGGGTCCTTTAAATGCAGTTTACTTGCCTTATACCTTGCTTCTATAAGCTTCTACCTCTGTGCAACCAGTCGCCCCAAAGCCTTTTTTCAGAGCTCCCATCTGTTGGTTAAACTCAGACATGGACAATGCAGCATCAAGTGAGGAAGCTGAGGGCCCCTCCACGAACCAGAGGGAAGACTAGAGCGCCGGCAAGGGTGAAGATGAGTAAAATGGCTTTTTAATGGTACCCTAGACCAGTGGCCATCAACCCTGTCCTCAGGGCCCACTAACAGGCCAGGTTTGCAAGATAACTGAAATACAACACAGGTGATATTTGCTGCTCAGTGGTTGCAGTATTCTAGTCTGCATCTCCCCAAGGTAATACATAAAACCTGGCCTGTTAGTTGGCCCTGAGGACAGGAGTTGATGACCACTGCCCTAGACAATAGTTTTAAACTTTGCCCCAGAGTTCAACTTTAACTGAGTACCCTTCCAATTCAATGTGAAGATACACTACCACAAAGTTCCTCTGACAATCTCCTCCCTAAGCTGCCCATACAAAATCGGTCAACCATAACATGATCACTCACCATAACCCGTAAAGGCATGGATTCCACTAGACCTCTGAAGGTATGCTGTGGTATCTGGCGCCAAGCCGTCAGTAGCAGATCCTTTAAGTCCTATAAGTTGTGAGGCATTCATGGGCTGGACTTGTTTTTCCAGCACATCCCACCGACGCTCAATTTGATTGAGATCTGGAGAATATGGAGTCAACACCCTCAACTCACTGTGTCCCTCAAATCATTCTTGAGGGGCCACCTTCTTTCATTGCTTCATGGTCTAGTTCTGATGCTCATGTGTCCATTGTAGGCACTTTGGGCTGTGGACACGGGTCAGCATGGGCACCCTGACCGGGCTGTAGCTATGTAGCCCCATACACAACAAAATGCAAAGCACTGTGTTCGGACACCTTTCTATTGGAAACCAATATTAACTTTTTCAGAAATCTGAGCTCAAGTAGCTGGATCGGACTACACAGGCAAGCCTTCACTCCCCATATGCATCATTGAGCCTTGGCTGTCCATGACCCAAGTTCGCTGGTTTTTCTTCTTTGACCACTTTTAGTATGTCCTGACCACTGCAAACCAGGACTATCCCAAGAGCTGCAGTTTGAAGTTGCTCTGACCCAGTCATCTAGCCATTACAATTTGGCCTTCGTCAAAAACGCTCCAATCCTGAAGCTTGATCATTTTTTCTACTTTCAATAAATCAACTTCGGGGAAAACATCTTCACTTGCTGCCTAATAGTAACAGGATAACCAATGTTATTCTTCACTTTACCTGTCAGAGGTCACAATGTTATATTGATCGGTGCATGTGCCCAAAATTTGGCATCCACTCCAAAGATCTTAGTTGAGAACCCCAGACAGCCAAGAATGGGAGGTGCAGAAAAAGTTGGGAGACCAATAGATGAAAACAGCAACTACTGTCATCCAGCAAAATCATTTCACCCAAGAAACATGAATGTTGCCATTTTGGACCTTTTCTTCTTAGCTGCTTGGCTGTTATGTTGACTATTGGTGTATTTGGGTAACCAGATCAAGTATGCAAATAAGAAATTTACTTTCCCGATGGTGTGGTATGCTGCCATAAATTGGAGCAAGGAAAGGAAAATTATGGCAATTAATACAATTTTCCATTCTCAACATGTATACTTGCTCTGGGTCAGTGTCTGTACAGAAGCTATGGGTACAGCGTGACAAAAGGCAACATTTTCAGAAGAAAAGGTCAGCAAATGGCAGCCCCCTGCGTTTCTTCCAATAGGTGTACTTTTCATCTTGCCCTAAAGTGCATCCAAGTCCAAACTTTTCTAGTGTTGAATTGCCTGGTGAGAGGCTAGAACCCCCGTCAGGTTTTTACTGCCTTCTCTGTCTCAGTTAGGCAAATTCACCCCTCCATTTGCCCTAAAGACCATAGTGAGGGAAAGTCCTTGAAAAGAGGGAAAAGTCTTGAGTTGTCACAAGAACAGGAATAAAGATCTTTCAATGGGGACACATGTTCCAGTGGCATGAATCTAAAGCTATATATAAGAAGATACTGTATACACATCTACCAACAACTATATAGTGCAAGAGCCTACCTGACTGGATTGTTTAGGTCTGTCCCCATGTTATATAGTTTTGGTTAATCAAAAGGATATTGTACAGATTGTATAGTGAATGGTCAGCTTAAGAGGGCCTGTCCCCTAATTTGGAGAGAGTTCCTCACTTCCTGTTGTGTTTATAGGCCATGAAATTGATGGAAATCTCCCTAATTAGACACAGACGGTAAAATACCAAAAGGTGAGCTCTAATGTGCTGCAGAGCAATTTCTGCATTTTTAGGGCTCATGGCTATATAACAAATTCTGGCATATTTCACCACCAGGAAGCCAATATGTGTCATGAACAGCTACTTAAAATATTGTATCTGCGTATGCGTTTACAACTTTGGTTTCAAAATTTGTGTCCAGAGTTGTACGTCTCTATGCATACGCAGGTACATGTATACAGCCACCAACTTCTAAAGGCATCTGTATGCAGCACTTGTGGGTCCTTGGCAGGGAAATACTCCAGAATGTATGCTATAAGACCAGATACAGCCACATGCATGCATGATCCCTTATGCAACCCTCTGCAATACATTGTCATGACTGCCATTGATCAGGTGCAGAAAAACAGGTCTTGTGGATGAGCCCTAAAACATAAAACTCTAAAGGGCTCATTCACAGCAGCTGCTCCGTATAGCACTTTGTGGGGGGGGGGGGGGGGGGGGGATCTGCCGACACAATGTTAATGCATCTTGAGGGGGGGGGGGCACAGTTTGGCATGCACGCCCTGGGCTCTAGGTGACATTGTCCCAGCACTGCGCGTGCTGGAGGTTGCTTTTACTGTTTATTTGCAAAAAACACTCAGCCCCTGAGTGAGCATCCATCAAAAAAGCTCACAATGGCAAGCGCTCTTTGGCAGGGCTCGACAAATCCCAGGCGCCAGGTGACTAGAAATTGTGCCCTGGCGCCTGGGCTTTTGTCAGCGACAAGTGCCTCTGCTACAGGGTGGGTAGTGGGGTCTTGGCCTGGAACGCGATTAGCGGTGGCACAGGGGATGGAGCAGGAGGAGAGTGGCATAACAGCCGCTGACACGGCGGGAGGAATGAGTGGCCAGCAGAGAGAAGTCCAGCTGGGGATCCCCGGCGGCCCGTCATCCCCGCTGCTGCCCTGCCCCGGGGTATTGCAGGAGGCGGCGGCTAAGGAAGGTGTCGGCACGGCTCAGGAACATGGGGGATCCAGAGTCTGGTATCCCAGCACCAAAGCACCCTGCTCCTCTGGCTGGAGGAGAGGCTGAGCATGGGAGAAGAGGTGCTGAGCCAGGAGCAGTTCATAGAAATGCTGGAGAGCCAAGCCAGTGGCCCGGAGGGTGAGGAGATAATTCCCTGCCTGCCAGCATGTCCAGCCCGGGTACACATTCCACACAGCAAATTGTCCTCCAGACTTTTTATTGCATAGTTCATTTGTTAATTTTCCATTTGCGGCAAGAAAGTGGACACCTAATTGGAAAAAAAAAAAGGAGGAAGCGCCAATCCCATGTGCAAACCTATAAAATATATAGCATATATCACCTATACCCTGTGCAACGTATCAATTAATGCATGTGCAAATAAAAAAAAACAAATATATCATTCTCTAATAAAGTGCAAAGTGTCTTCTGTTAATAAAAAACAAATTGCATATATAAGAAATGTCCAATTATAAAGTTCAACTAATGCATGCCAAAAAATATCAAGTCCTGCAAACCACTAATGGATGGGAACTCTTGGGAATTGATTTGGACCCTGGGCAAAAATTTTCTTGCCCCCCCCCCCCCCCCCCACTCCATGCAGTTTCGCTCTCCACCTGCTTTGAGGCATACAATAGCAGCTAGACTCAAAATTAGTTTACTGAATAAGATCAGGCAGCGATTGAGATTGGTTGCCAGGTTACAGTGTATCGTTACCACTCACTGATTAGTTGCTAGAGGTTACAGCACAGTATTTATGCTCGTTGGTTGGTTGCTAGAAATTACTGTACATCAATACTGCTCACTGATTGGTTGCTAGATGTTACTGCACATCATTACTGCTTACTGATTGGTTTCTAGAGGCTACAGCACATCATCTCCTCACTACCTGCACACCATGGACCAAGGAGGTAGGGGGACAGAAACCAATAGGTGAATAGACAGAAAACTCCTAGGGATCCTAGGACTCCTGGGATTAGTGGAAGTGCTGGGGGGGGAGTGGGTGTGATAAATTTCCAGCATGCTCCTTTATCCCCCCAGTGGGCAGCCTTCTATATAGCTGATGGTGGATATGACCTCAGGGGGGCATGATATACATATGAATGCTGCCAGTCCGCCGCTATTTACAGATCAATGCTGGTATTTACATGTAAACATAGGGTCTGCAGGCGAGTCATCTGTACACAAAAATAGGGCAGAGCTGGGCAGCATTAGTAACAGAACTTCACACTGAGATATCAGGACACAGCACTGGACTAAAGCCTCAAGGGATGAGGGAACAAACTGGGATAGTTGGCAAGTATGGGGCAGCTGCTTTGGGCACCACAATGACAGGTCACAGGGCAGCTGCCCCTTTGGCCCTGCCTTAAAGAAGGCCCTGAGAAATACCCAATCTGGGCCGGCCTAAGGAACGTTACACCGGCAGCGCAGGACATCACTATGTGCACAGAGATCCGCAGGGGTGGACAGATCGCAGTTTACATTTCCAATTTTCGTGAAAAAAGTGAACTTATTCTTTAAAAAACAGTCCTAGTCAATTTAATATTACACAAGAGCAACTTAAAACAAAAATCTAATAATTTCAGCTCTAACTTCTCTCGTGCCATGGAGAACAATTGTCCTCCATATGCTGCTGGCAGGTTTTTTTTTTTTTTTTCCTTTCAGCGTTTTTTTTTTTTTTATTTTAACACTGACATCTATCCTGTTGCTTAGCAACCTGACAATTCAATCTTTGAGGAAGTAACCTGGAAGGAGTTGGCACACCCCTTTCTTCAATGTCAACAAGTGACAATCTGATAGAAGCTTCAGCTGGTGACAGGAAAGGAGTGGGGGAGTAGTTGTGATCACACCGTTAAAGAGTGCATCGGATTTTTCTCTTCCCCCCCCCCCCCCCAACAATATTATATATCAGTCCTCTTAACAGGAAAGTCCTACAACCCTTTCTACCAGCATGACAGCCAATTTGCAGCGCACCAAGCTGTCCCACCCTCCCCAGCTGTAGCTGTAACATTATATTTATGTGTCCAACACGCAAAAAAAAAAAAATTTATACTGTAGTAAATGCGCGTTGGTTATTAACACTACACACCAGATGGACCAAAACTGAATAAAATATCATACAAGATCTGGATCCACTTCGGATACATTTGTTTTGATCACCAAAGGAAATGCATCAAAAATAGAGATATTAAAAATAGATTTTGAACAGTAGTTGGTCACAGATGGCATAAAAAATAAATAAATAAATATAGTAATTAAAAAAAATAAAATGGGTCCTGCTTTTCAAAAAGAAAAAAAATCCAATTCAGAAACACGCAATTTATTATCGATTTTCTATTTATCATAATGGCAGCGGTGGAGATTTTTTGAAGTTTGCAGATAAAACCTGACTGACTATCTTATCCCAGGTGAAACTTGAACAGATGTTTCGTTTCTGAAGCTTCTGTCCACAGGGCACATAATTGGTTACTTATTGCCGGTTGCTAGGGAACCACATACTCAGGGCTTTAAGCTTCAAGTTAAATCTTACACTGAATGACAGTTGACACGGACGCAATCGAGCGTTTGCCCGACTCCACTGATACAGTCAGATGAAGGGACGATTGTCAATAGACATTCCCAAGTCCCTGGGCTGACCCCGATCGGGGAAAAGTTGACCGCCTTCCCCCGGAAACAAGCCACCACCTACAGCATTATTTTTCTCCACTCTACATCGGTCCAAATATGCAGACCGATCGCTTGCTCCATAGCTAGTTTTGCAGCCACATCATGCGTTTACCTTCTGCGATCATTTAAAGTCGAACACGGGAAATTAAAAAAAATGCTCCCTTGAATTGGGGTGGTTCCTGCAAGGATGCAAATATAACTAAAAACAATACTTTTAGCATTGGATACAGTGGAGAGGGAATAGAGTCCCTGTCAGGTTTTTGCAGTCATCTGTACCCCCGCGTAGAGCTGGCCATAGACCGTTCAAATTTCAACCGGTCCCATTTTATGTGCTCTCATGCTTATGCCTATTGATTGAACAATTTAGGTACAACCAGCATGTCGGATTTTTCTACATACAGTTGCTGCCAGCAGCTATAGCCAATAGTGGTAATCCTTGCATTCTGCTGGCCGGGAATGCTCTCTACGCCCCCCACTGGCAGAATACAATAGGGCAGCGGGAGGCACGCGGACTGTGTTGATGGGGGAATTGGGCGATTCTTTCCTTCCACCCTTGGTGGAAGAAAAGAGAGTCTCATCTATGACCACAAATTTTTTCTGTTTACCATGATCACCGAGAACGATCGTACGGTTGGTCATAGATGCAACCATGAAGTCACTGTTTTGTGTTGTAGGCGTGGAGGGGTGAATAACAGCCGATCAACGGGGGTACATTCAGCCTGCCCATACGTGGTTTAAATGTAGCCTGGTTCCTGCTGTTCCAGCTGAGATTCGAACTGTCCATGGCGGGTGTAAATGCCTAATTTTGTGTTGTCACCAAAACAGCTCAGGTGGTTTTCTTTGGGGGCACTAGTTCAATCACGCTTTACAGAGTGTGTATATGTATATATATATATATATATATATATATATATATATATATACACACACATACACACACATACATACATACATACACACACAAATATAAATGCTTTATTTTTTTAAAAATGATCACATGACCACTGTCTTAGCTGCATAAGGGGCTTAGAAAGCTGGGGGTGGAAAATGCAAGGGAGC
Organism: Lithobates septentrionalis; assembly: GCA_037952835.1. NCBI lineage: Eukaryota > Metazoa > Chordata > Amphibia > Anura > Ranidae > Lithobates > Lithobates septentrionalis. The sequence goes on from JBBDGP010000292.1 coordinate 2,761,017, forward strand.
AGGGGGGCAGAGAAACAGCATTACACTGATCTTTCCCATGAAAGGGGGGGGGGTGGTGTCAGTGCAAGTCTGATCATTGGAGTACAGGCAGGCTGTACTTCCAAGTAGAATGCAAAGAAAACCAACCACATTGGGATGGATGTGCTCTCATGCCTAGTGTGATCAGTTTGAAATAGGAAAGCAGGGGGCCTGGCAGATCACCAGGTATTTCACACAAAGGAAACCGTGCAAAGAGCACAAGATTTTTTTATACAGGTGCATGGTAACAGACACACATCAGGAATACAAAATGTTGGATACAGTCTACCTTGGCCCTAAAGTGTATGTTACCCCATGTATTGCAGTACATTGTTGCACATGACTTAAGTGCAACTGCACAAATGCATCGTGTTAAAGTGTTACTAAACCCAGCCAGGACCCTGCATTCACCATATCTGATCTCCCACAGTACATGGAAATCCAATTATTTTAGTAAATATAGACGGCTAAATACCTTTACTCGGCAGTATATAGCAGTCTTGTGACTTCTATCAGTGTCTGGTTAAAGCTCGTAGGAGAAGTTTTCATTCTCCCCCAATTGTCCTATGAGGCTGCATGACCCCTGCACTCTGGACAGTGCTGATTGGCCCTGAGCTGATCACATGTACTCTCCTAAGAAAAAAAAAAAAAAAAAAACCCTCTAACAATACACACCAAACTGAGCATGTGCAGAATGAGTCAAAGGCTCTGTACTCTCAGGAGATTGATGACTATGGAAGAAGGGGAGGAGCAAAGAAGACAGGATCAAACCGCCTTTTTACACAATGCAGAGGATTAACCCCTTACGTTCCACAGTGAGTATAACAAGCGTGCTTTACTGCATATACAGACTGATTTTACTGTTGTGGGTTTAGTAACACTAAGACCGCACATCCCTTTCAAATGGACTGTTGATGTACCATAAGCTGCATTTTAACAGGAAAGCACAATTTTGTTTTAAGTCAGCACACCACAAGGCACAAAACCTGGAATTCATAAAGTGCTAGTTCACACCAGACGCAGTTTCATTCAGTTCTGTGCGCTTTTTTCCTGCATAAAATGCTTGCAGTGTTTTCAATGTATTCCAATGGCTCTAGTCCACACCATGCAGTTTCCGGTCAGTTTCTGCACCGGAAACTGACTGCATGGTGTGAACTAGAGCCATTGGAATACATTGAAAACACTGTGCAAGCATTTTTAGTGCAGAAAAAAAGCGCACGGAACTGCATCTGATGTGAACTGGCCCTAAGAGTGTCGTAGACCCTCATTAGAGATCTTACATCCAAGCAACAAATGCTGCAACTTGCACTAGATTCATATACCTGTAGATAAGGTGAATTTGTTATAAAATTGCCTCGTTTAGCCCTGGTTCACATTGATGCTACTTTGAAATTGCGCTACTTCACTTGAAGTAGCGCGATTTCAGGTGCTACTTGAGACATCTGTGCGTCTTCATACACAGATGTCTATTAAAGTCGCACCTGGAAAAAAAAAATAAATAAAAAAAAAAAAAAAAATAAAATAAAAATCGGCAAAAGCAGTGCAGGTACTACTTTTTCAAATTGGTGCGGCGCCACAAAATTGGAACAGTGCCATTGCCACCAATAGGCTGCGACTTGTTTGATTTGATCTCAAAATCGCACCAATGTGAACCTAGGCGGAGGGGATGATTTACTAAAACTGGAGAGTGCAAAACCTGGGGTAGCTCTGCATAGAAACCAGCCCCCCTAAGCACACCAAAAGCAGCTCATGCACATACGAACTGCATGCGGCTCCCAGCAATGAGCCCCCCTAAGCGCACCAAAAGCAGCTCATGCACATATGAATTGCATGCGGCTCCCAGCAATGAGCCCCCCTAAGCGCACCAAAAGCAGCTCATGTACATACGAACTGCATGCGGCTCCCAGCAATGAGCCCCCCTAAGCGCACCAAAAGCAGCTCATGTACATACGAACTGCATGCGGCTCCCAGCAATGAGCCCCCTAAGCGCACCAAAAGCAGCTCATGTACATACGAACTGCATGCGGCTCCCAGCAATGAGCCCCCCTAAGCGCACCAAAAGCAGCTCATGCACATACGAACTGCATGCGGCTCCCAGCAGGGGTCCGGTACGTCCCCATTTACCGTTTCAGGTCAGATTTCAGCCCAAATTTTGGGCTGAATTCAGACCTGAAATGGACCAAAAGACGCACAGCATTTTTGTGCAAAACGCACCAGACCCGCTGCGGAGATATGTGAACCGGCTCCATAGATAGCCAGTCAAAATCTCCTGCTATTGCGAATTGGAAGCAGGGAGCCCACATCCAATTCGCAATGGTGTGAACCCAGCCTTAAAATGTTTAGCTTCACAGCTTTGTGCTAAAAATGCACAACTTTTCTGCCACGTTTGGGGCGCCATTAACAACGAATGAAAACACAAGCGCAACATGCATTTTTTTAACACGTTACTTGTTTGCACCGGTTTACAAAACGCGCGTTCACAAAGTGTGAATGTAGGCTCAGATGGACTTTTGCCTGCATGAACTTTACATGTGTGACACTATACTTATTAACCCCCATTTTTACGATCACCAATATGGTACATTGCACCAGAATGTAAAAGTATTGCACAGAAGCAATACCTGAATTTGTTCCACATGTCGGAAATTTCAAGAAAAGCGTTGCATTGCGCTATCATAGCCTTGAGCAATACAGGTGATGTGCATTGGGGTCATTCATTGAAAAGCACCCCAGACACACCTGTGGAGCACCCCTTGTGTCCTTGTGGAAAGGTCTATTAGTGCTGCTGGTCATACAGAATGTACACTGAGGGAACTGCACTTTCTAGTGGCTGAAGAGTAACACAGGGAAAGGAATGCACATTTATTGAAGCCTACCAAAAGGTTATATGCGGCTGAGGCAGGCATGCTAGATATTCATATTCTTCTCCATGACTGCCAAGATTATATGGACTACAGAGGACCAGAGTCCTTTTTCAAGATCCAGAGGATTTTGTCAAAGAGCTTTGATATAAATACCAATCATGTGAGATGCAAACCTCTAAAAGTAATGGAGGCTGCCAATGCTTTTAAAAATGCTAGTCACCTGGAACAAGTTTGTATTCTGACCTCTGAAAAGACAGTAGAGCGGCATGACAGCCAGGGAACTTGCATCTTCAGAAAGAACAGCATTGACATCCTCAGGAAAAAAAAAACAAAAAAAAAAAAAACACACATATGGGGAGATATAGATAGACTTTCTCAGAGAATAGTGGTGCTAGGTAATTTGGTAACAAGTAAAGCAGTAAAATAGATCCCCTGCAGCCAGTAACCAAAAGATAGTGTGTGTAATATATAAATATATATATATATATATATATATATATATATTTTACACACATAGTATATACTCGAGTATAAGTCGAGTTTTTCAGCACTTTTTTTGTGCTGAAAGTGCCCCCCTCGACTCATACTCGAGTCAAGCACTTTTCTGCAGCAAAAAAATTCATTTTCCGAACCGACTTTGGGGCCCCGTATCTCAGGGCCACTTGGTGCTAGGAACCCCAACTTTGGTGTGCAAACTGAGAGGAACTGGTACCACAACATATCCAAAGCTGGGGTTCCTAGCACCAAGTGGCCCCCAGATACCGGGCCCCAAAATAGGTTCAGAAAATTTCATTCTCTGCTGCAGAAAAGTGCTTGACATTTTCTGAACTGATTTTTGGGGCCCTGTATCTCGGGGCCACTTGGTGCTAGAAACCCCAGCTTTGGATATTTTATGGTGCTAGTTCCACTGCGTTTGCACACCAACTTTGGGGTTCCTAGCGCTAAGTGGCCCCGAGATACGGAGCCCCAAAGTCGATCAACTGTGTCCATCTGCAGCAATGTCATTTCGGGATCCTTTGGGTTCAGAGACCCCAAATTTTGGCTGCAGCTAGGGGGCATCTAGAAACCCTTAACTACCGAGTTTGAAGTTCGGGGGACCTAT